>BMAC01000069.1:575183-601115 GCA_014905375.1 Phtheirospermum japonicum
AACTTATGTCATTGCAATAAGTGGGTGGATCATGATTTCCCTCTCTCTGTTTTTGTCACTCTTTGTAACAAAGTATCCAATTTGATTAAAAAGTATAATTAATGGACCACAGATCGTACAAGGAAAAAAAACAGACACAATAAACTGAGATACACAAAGGGTACTAGAAGAAAAGATAACATGGAAAAAAATAGACACACAAAGGGTACTAATAAAATGAGACATATAAAAAATTAACTCTTAAATGCCTTTGCAAGACTTATTTCACACAAACAAGAAGGAAACCACTCGCTTGCACAATATTCATAATATATCACGTCGATCGACACACGCACCACACATATATATATATCGATCTTTTTTTAGGCGCAGACATCCGGATGGGCAAGAAGGTATTCTTCAGTAAGCTTGAAAAACACGAGAACTTGATCACCGGTAGCCTTAATCTCTTCGTCATTGAGTTGGATATCACCCTTGGTATGGTACTCACTTTCTATCTTCGCAACGCACCCTCCATCGCTTGAGTGTTCGAATTTCTGAACGTAGTGAATCGATTCTATCTTGTCTCCGATCATAGGTCCTTCGATTATAGTGTGTTTGCTCACACAATTCTCAGTATCAACAACCTCAATCTTGTGCTTGACATAACCACCTGTTACATATATACATGAGAAATCATTAGTGTCAAGAATCAACTTTGTGAAAATAATAAAAAATAAATTCTATACAATCAAAAGTAATTCATTCATTCGATATATGATACTAACCATCGGCAAAATTTGTCTTCCTAATGGAGCCGTCTCCTTGGAGTTTGTCAATGCTCTTGATGGAAGCCGGGAGCGGAATGCTGTCGATTTCGGTAACCAAGGCCTTGAACATCCTCTTTGCGGCCACTCGGAGCTTGGCTTCTTGGCGTGTTTGAAGATACCCATTGTTAGTATTTTGTTTCAAAGAGTGAAATTAAGCTAATTAATATGTCTTTGGAGCTGGACTGATCTGAAGCTCAATTAGTGGTGTGATGAAACATTGAAGTTGTAATGGAATTTATAGGCTGTCCAGTCCAATTAATTTACTGCCACTAGAAGTTTTCAGAGCACCTCAAATTAGACCTACGATTTCTTCTTGTCTGATTATTGGGTAGAATTTCAAGATATTGGTACTGTCTTATATTGACTTGCTCTAGATAATATTGTTTATACTATTCTGGATAGTGGAACAACTAATAATATAATTATAATCTAAAACAAATACTGTTGCGATGGATGTGAACCTGACTTCTCTTGGTAAGAAAAATATTGACACGCTAGTGTTAGTTCGTTAGGGATAATTGTACGTGCATTAGTTGTCTTTTTCTTGGTGGTATAAATTGTTGGCAATTCTTGCACGTGCCAGGTTTTACAACTCTAACTTACCTGATTTTGCAACTAACCCAACATATTTATAGTTTTACTTGTGTTTTTTTGTAGTTGAGTTATATTAGGAACCTATATATTTTAGAAGTTTTAAAATAACTCATTTATTTATGTTCCTTATATGATTGTATGAATTGATTTTAACCAATAATATTTATATATTTGCACATACATTTGGTATGTTTAAAAAAAAAAAAAAAATCAATATACTAACAACATATTCCATCGATCAAAAATATATTGCAAAAATAAACATTCACTACAAGAAATCGCATGTTTTAGTATGATTTTTTTTCTAAGTATAAAATTTTGTCATAATATATTTTATCAATAGTGACGAATTTTAATTTTGTCACTGAAAGACGACAATATTTATTTTTATCATCATCGATCTAGTTTTTCTTCACTAATACGCATATTTGATAATGATTATATGATATTTGTCACAATAACGGAATGACGAAAAAAATAGGTAGGAGAGAGCGACAAACTTGTAATAAATGGTGACGACATTTGGCGTCACAACAAGTTTTTATTCGTGACAACATCGGGTGACATAGTGTCACCGCAGAAACCGTTAAAACCACCGCTAAGGAGCAACAGAGAGGGTTAACGGTAACGGTAACCGTTAGCGGGTGAAGATCGGAAATTTTTAAGGAAACTTGTGCTCCAAGTCTTTGTAAACCTATATATACATTTCCATACTTTTTTAAAGAGAAGTGATATTTTTTGGGACTCATAGGGCCTGACAAACCCTAAGTTTTTCCTCTATTTCTCTTGATACTCTTCTTCATATTTCTTAGTTTTAGATTTCTAACTTTAGATTAAGTAGAATAGTTCTTAGATAGTTTAGATGTTAGAACATAGCTTACTCATAGTTCGTGGATTTCTTCGATTGGACAACGTTACTTTCTTCGTTAATTAGTAAGTCTTCAATTTCATTCGCTTTTGATATTTGAATTTCTAGATTGCTTAGATTATGAACTTTTGTTGCAATTGTAATATTTGTGATTTTTATTGTTTTGGGTTTATGATATTGAATATGTAGGTGATAATTGGCTAGATCTTACGGGTCTAGTGCCTAGAATCATTTAAAACCATCAATTGGGTTTGTTGTGTACTAAATCTACAAGATGGAGTTGACAACCCTAGCTTGTAGGGAAGGTGTTCGATGAAACTCCCAAGTGGTCATGGAGATGATTCTAGAGCCCTAGACCCTATTTTTCTTAAATCTTTTCAAAGATTCAAATTTATTGCTCATAGTTTCAATTATAGTTTAATTTAATTTCTCTTAGTTTCAATCATAATTTAATTTATTCACTCGTAGTTTAAATCATTATCATAGTTCTTTTGAATGATCAAACAAAACTCCTTGTCCGCGTGTTTAAAGAGTTTTTTCTTTATTTCCTTATTCATGAAATCAAACACAAAAGGAGTTTCCAATTAGTTTTCCTCGAGAGATTCGACTCGATTCAACTTCCAACGTACGAGTGACCCCGTACTTTTGCGAGCGAGCTTTAAATCTTTGACAAAGTTATATTTAAAATGTAGGTGCGGAAAGTTCGAATCAAAATTTTGGCGCCGTTGTCGGAGAAAGTTGAAGGTTATGATTTTTGTGTTTGCTCTTCGTGACCTTTTGTGATTCTATTTGTTTAGTTTGTTTATATTATTTGTTTATTTTTCTTATTTTTGTTATTTTCTGTTGGTACGTTTAATCTTATGCATTGAGTGTTGTGTATGCAAAGTACATCTCTTGAAGCCTAGATTCAACGACCCATAAAAAACATATATATACAAAATAAGAAAAAATATATATAAAAATATCTCACTATCGAGGGTATCCATTGTATGAAAATGGTGCACCTCCGTCCAATTGGTGTGGCTATCGACCGACCATTCTATTGAGCTCCAAGATGCAGGAATAAGATCTTGACAGTTTCTACATAGAGCAACTCCCGATTTTTTATGGGCATTCGAGCAAGGACCCGGTGCAATTCATCCAAGAATAATAGGACATCACCCGAACTTTCCCTCGTCTTGGACCAATAAGGAATCAAATAAGGATTCAAATCTTCCATTATGCACTAAAGGATCGAGAGCAAGGAAATGGATGAATTATTTGGAGCCCGACTCCTTGCAACCGTGGGAGGAAGTCATGGAGACGTTTTATTTGCCTGAATGAGACCCATCTCTAAATTCATACGATTCGAGCCACGACGACCAGAGGCTCGAGGAATTGGCCAAAGAGAACGCAGCCCTAAAAGCTGAGATAGCAAGTCATGAAAAGGCCAACGAAGTATATAGTCGTTGTGGAGCACCAGGACATTTGGCGAATGTATGCACGGTGATATTTTACGAAGAACCACAGGAGGAAGCTACAATCATTCAGAATTATCCGAGCTACGATTCTTATGCCCCTCTCGACTCAATTCCCTACTACTCGAGCTATGAAGAATATACTCCAGTTGAACAAGACGAATAATTTTTGGTGTGGAAGCAAGATCAAGAAGTTGAGACCATTCATCACCGATATGGGATTGCACAATTGATTGTGCAGGTAAATAACCGTGGTTTGCAGTTAGATGACCTCTCTAAGAATATGAAGAATTTGGAGACGATGTTGGGTCAAATAGCGGATTTTTAGTAAAATTATCGATCGAGAAGGACGAGCTGCTGATTCTTGATGTGGTGGAGCCCATCTTGGATGTAGAGAGTTCGAGTTTGAATGATCGTTTGGGAGATATGTGTGACGAGGAGGTTATTGAGGATTTGGTTGTGATCCTCCTCCTGTGCTTTACGATGAATGATAAAATTGTACCCGACCCTCTATTCCGTAGAGTGGACGGGGTGGGTCCGGGGTCCTCTAGTACCCGGCCCATTGCCATGCCTAATCCCAATTGCGATGATGTGAACCTGACTTCTCTTGGTAAGAAAATATTGACACGCTAGTTAGTTAGTTAGTTAGGGATAATTGTACGTGCATTAGTTGTCTTTTTCTTGGTGGTATAAATTGTTGGCAATTCTTGCACGTGCCAGGTTTTACAACTCTAACCTACCTGATTTTGCAACTAACCCAACATATTTATAGTTATTACTTGTGTTTTTTTGGTTTGAGTTATATTAGGAAACTATAAATTTTAGAAATTTTAAATAACTCATTTATTATGTTCCTTATATATTGTATGAATTGATTTCAACCAATAATATTTATATATTTGCACATACATTTGGTATGTTTTCAAAAAAAATAATCAATATACTAAAACATATTCGATCAATCAAAAATATATTGCAAAAATAAATATTCACTACCAGAAATTGTATGTTTTATGACGATTTTTTTCCACGCATAAAATTTTATCATAATATCTTATGATTACAATCCAACTAACTCACCAAAACTCTAACAAGTTAGCTGAAATGTAATCTTAAGAAATAATTATATAAAGAAACCTAGAGAACTACGAATAACAACAAGTACTAATCATAACAAGTCCGACAAAAAACCAATATACCCATGTTTCCATATCACCCCAAATTTTCAACACCAAAAAACTTACAGGGAGAAATTCATGAAATTGTTATGATCAGATGTTCAATCGTGTTTCTAAAAAACAGGGCACGGTGATTGTAAAAATAAAATTAGAGATCGAGAGTTTGACCCGTGAGAAAGTCGGATTAGAGATCGAGGATTGGACCCGTGAGAAAATTGGATGTTGTTAAGACGGTCGAGGAATTGTCTGTAGCTAATAAAATTATCGACCAGTTGAAATTGAAATAATAACTAGAATCTGATCAGTTGGATAAAGTGAACAAAGTCGGGCTTTTTATGAAGGTTCGGTTGTTTAGTTTTTTTTAAATCTAGTTTAATGGTTGATTTGGACAAGTTTTCTTATAAAAATATGATTTTATGAACTTTTTAAATTTAAGTATTGTGTTTTATTTATATAGAAATATTATCACTTTTGCATTAAATAATCACAATATCAGTAAAGCCTGTCAATTTTACTAAAATTTAAAATATTATATTATAATCAGTTGTTACACTTAAAATATAATAATGTCACCAATCAAACATGTGTATCAAAACTTAAATATTAATTAAACACAACTTGCCGATCACCACAACATTTGAAAACCCCCACCACGCACTTTTTAAAAAATTTTAAAATCACAATCATTTATTAAAATAATTTTGAAAACCGTTATTGGAGGGACGGAACCTCCCGGCCGGCGCCGTACACCACGTCATCATTGACGTCTTCCCAAACCAATCACAACATCAATCAATCATAATTGCACAATCACAACATCAATCAATCCCTAATTATATCGTAATAAACTTTAAAAATCACCATCTCATAAACTTTAAAAAATAATTGCATAATTGAACCCTATTTGAACTAACGAACCCTAATTGCACAATTGAACCCTAATAATTGAACTCTTAATGAACATTAACGAACCCTAAGTGCATAATCGAACCCTATTTGAACTAACTATATAATTATTCCTAAATTAAATTCTAATTATATAATTACTCCTAAATTCAACTCTAAATTAAAATCCTAATTGAAAATTAAATCCTAAAACCGAAACCCAAATTGAAAAATAAATTCTAAATTAAAACCCTAATTGGAAATTAAAACCTAAATTGAATAATTGGAATTAAAACCTAAATTGATACCCTAATTGGAAATTAAAACCTAATTAAAAATTAAAACCTAAATTGAAACCCTAATTGAAAATTAAACCTTAAATTGAACTATAATTAAAAATTAAAAACTAAATTAATACATATAAATAATATACAAAAATTAAAAAAAATTAAAAAAAAAACCAAAATAACTTACCTCGGTTGGGGGTTGTGGACGGATGGCGGGCGGCGAGCGCGATGGGCGGCTGCTGCTGCTGCGGCAGACGGGCGGTCAAGCGGCTGCTGCGACGGAGGGCAAGCGAATGGACGGGCTGGGGTGGAGGGCTGTGGACAGACGACGAGCGACGACAGGACGCTGGCAACCGGCTCGCCGTAGGGTGGCGGGATATGGACGGACGGCGGGGCAGGGGGGATGTGTTTTTTCTTTCTGTGTTTGTGTGTCTGAGAGAATGGGGATCTGAATATATCCTCAAAATGCTGATGGGCACGGGACCGTCAGCAATATTTTTTTATTTTTTTATAATTATGCCGACGGGCGTTGACCCATCAGCATAGTCGCCTGTCAGTGTCTCGTCAGCAAACCCGTCGCCCAATTAGTATACTGACACCGTTCTGAGGGTTGGCTGACGGGCTGCTTGTTGACGGGCTATGACCGTCAGCATATCCCGTCTGTCAGCTGACGGACTGCTAGTTAGTTCGTTAGGGATAATTGTACGTACATATTAAAATAATAATGTTCATATATTATTTACTATCTTTTGAAAGAATGTTACGTACCTCCTCCCTACTTACTACAAAAAAAATGGTGAATATTGATGGATAGTACCCGTCAACATTTTTAGCGTTGGCAATTGAATGCTGATGGGAACATAAATGTTAGCATTTACCAACGTTCTGCTGACGGGTAATACCTGTCAGGAAGCTGATTTGTACTTTTTTGTTACCTTTTTGTGTCGCATTCGCGTGTGTTTTGCTTGCATTTACGGGTTTTAGGAGTCGTTTTGACCTGTTTTGTTAGTTTTAGGTTTTTGTAGCTTTTGTGCTGTTTTTATTAGTTTTTTTGTACATTTTTATCGTTTTTGTATTTATGGCCGTAGGATGACCAAAGTGGTCCCGCGCACGCTCGGAGCATCCCACTCGACTAGGATTGGAACAGGAAAAGTAAGAAAACACAGCGTGAACGAGGAGCGACAATTGGCGGACGTTTAGAGCGAAACGAGAAATCGAGCCGGAGCAGCCGGGCCAGTCGATCGACTGGACCTCCCCAAATCGACTGGAGTCCAGTGAGTTTGGAAATTTTGGGCGAAGCAGTCAATCGAATGACCCTCAGTCGATCGACTGCTTCTCAGTCGATCGATTGAGACGCAGTCCAGCTCGTAATTTTGGTCCATTTTGACGATTTTGCCTCTGCATTTTTGTATATATAAGACCAGCTCTCTCCAACCTTATCCTAACCTTTCTTGGTGGAATTTAGACTTGTTCCATTTCCTCCATTCCTTTACCTTAAACCCTAGTTTAAATTCTTAGCTTATGTAATTTAGTTAGTTAGCTTAAGTAGTTAGTTTAGTTAGTTAGTTGTTTTTAAGCAAGTGTTGAAGTGGGTGACACCTCCTTCATTTGTGGAGCTTGTTGTTTAAAGATTTGAAACTTTTGGAGTTTAATGCAATTTGGTAGTACTCTTTCTTTCTCTTTTGTATTGTTATTGATTGTTGTTATTGAATTTGTGTTGGTTTTTAGATTTAGTTTGTGTTGTTGTTTATTGCATTTCAATTCCTCCTTTTAATTGTATACCTTTTAGTTTTTGTTGTTCTTGCAAACTCCATGGATGCTTTCATTTTTAAGCTTTTTACTCCTTTTAGTTAGACATGATCTTAGTCCTTAAAAGATATATGAACTTTTCCTCTTTGGTAATTTGTCTTGTTCTATTTAAAAGCCTTTGACTTTTCTCAAATTCAAATACTGATTTTTCCTCCATGAATTCTCTTTTAATTGTAAGCTTTATTTGATGCAATTAGTTTAGTAATTACGGGTTTAGGGTTTAGGTTCGTTTGGAACCATTAATCGGGGTTTGTCGAGAATTGGATTGACGACACCTACACTTAGTCGACAATTTGGGATTGACAACCCCGAATCATGGATTAAGTGTTCGGTGAATACCGATTAATCGTGGAGACAAACCGAACACCCTAAACCCTCATTTTAATTATTTTCATTAAAGTCTTCTTTTAAATTCAAAACTCAAACACAAATCAATGACTATTGATTTCTTAGGAGTAGATTGGTGTAGTTACGATTAACAAGAGAGTAACTAAAAACACCGACCGCAGATTATATCTATCCTCGAGAGACACGACTATGGAAAGCTTACCGCTCTACAATCGACTCCGTACTATTGCGGAGAAGATTTCTTAGAGTGCTAAGAATTTTTCGATCAAATTTTGGCGCCGTTGCCGGGGATAGATTAAGGCAAATGGTGTTTTTAATTATTTCTCTTGTTATATTAGTTAGTAGTTAGTTTAAATTGTTGTTTTACTTTCGATGCTCGTAATCCTTTGTTGAGTGTTGTGTTTGCAGGAAACTCATTCGGGAAGCCCGATGCCGTCTGCCCACACTCACGACGATCAAAGGATGCCTCCACCGCTCGATTGATCCGGCCGAGAATGGCAAACTACCGAGCTAGTTTGTCATACGACGACCCTTATATCCAAACTCCCAATTATCCAAACCCTTACATCCAAACTCCCGAGTATCCAAATCCGTACACCACTCCCCCAAGCTATCGGGTCCCCTCGACTTTCGATGACCCGTACTCTTCGATTGGTGAAGAATGGGCCCTCTCCTTCGATTATTCCAGCCCAAACCCTCCACATTCTCCCCCGATTTCATATCCCCATAACCCGATCATGGATCCGTATGCACCGACTCATGGTCTTTATGATCCGGATTTTGATGATCCATATGCTCAACTCGCCCCGCCTTCTTCTTACCCAAGCTTTGACTCGTATGCTCCATAAATTCATGATTCATATTCTTGGAGCTACGAATTTTACGACCTACCCACCTCGAGTTTTTATACCCCGAACGATGACCCGTACGCTGCACTTTCTCAAGATTCGTCTATGCCCCAACTCCAGGACTTTAAGCCTCTGTCATCCGAGCTCGTGGAGGTTATTCGATAATTGGATGAATGCCTTGCTCGCATGGAGACTCAAGTAGAGCAATTTGACAACGAAATGGACGAGCTTAAGAGACCGTGTCTTGACGAGATGCCCATCTTTGATGTGGTGGTTCCCACAGTCGTTGACAGCAATTCGAGTTTTGATGGTCTTTTGAAAGAGGTGTGCACGGAGGTGGAGATAGAGGGTGAGGAGATTGGGTCAGAGATTAGCGTTACCCCTCTTGTGTTTTGTGAAGATGTTGAAGTGGAAAGTGAGGGGGAGTCGCCTTTGGGGATAATGTTGAGTTCACTCGCTCTTGGTGAAAATGATGAAGTTGTGCCATTTCTGAAGGATGTGGAGTTGATCGAGACTCTTTTGCCACCACCCGACGTCGTTTGTTTACTTGATCAAGAGGTGGTGGAAGAGGTAGTGGGGGAGAGAGTGGAGGTTACGGTCGGGGAGACGAAGGAGTACGTCGACCCATTTGGGATGATCACGTTTGGGTGGTCGACTACTCCCTCTTCCGACCACCGAAGCAAGCCCGCTCTTTTGTTGATTTGACCTTCCGGCTTGCCCGACGTGCCCGCCTTGGTGATTTTTGTCACCCGGTGTGTCTACTCGAGAACACCAAGGCGTGGCACGATCGCCACCTCTTCTTGGATCCCGGATAGCGTCGATTGTATAAACCGTCGAGCTATAGACGTTAAAGTAGCGCTTATTGGGAGGCAACCCAATTTGTAAAAAAAAAAAAAAAAGAAAAAAAAAAAAAAAAATCAAAAAAAAATAAAAATAAAATAAAAAAATAAAAACTTTTTATTCGTATTTTGTTTTTGCAACCCCCGTTTGTTCATTTCTTGTAGGTTGCTTGTCTCGACTCCCGGAGAGGACTTATGCACGACCACGTCACCACAAGCTCGGAGATAGGGGCGTTTCCTTTTCCCTTACACTTTTTACCGCATTTTTCTAGCTTAATATGCAATGAGGACATTGCTAGGTTTTAAGTGTGGGGTGGTGGTTAGGGTTCGTCTTAGGATTTTTAAGTTGATGCATGCTTGCTTGTGTTAATTTGAGTAGCGTGTGTGTTATTTTTGCTTGGATCCTTGGCGAAGTGACGCGGTTTTGATGATTTGGTTAGGGAGTTTAGATTTTCGATCGGATTTAGTGTACTTAGGTAATTTGACTTGTTGGGAACTTTGTTCGGCTTTAGCTTCGTGCTATCCTTGAGCTCATATAGAACTAGTGCCTCAACTAGCCTCGTCGTCGAACACTCTCTATAGGATTTTATTTTGTATTTTGGAGTCGTCAATTGCTCCATGTGCTCGATCGAAAACATTGTAAGTTGCTAGTAGCAACGAGTGGTCGGAGCCGTTGATTTCTCTTTGTATATATCTTGTATTTAAGTACCTTATTTCCTTGGGTACCAAAAAAAAAAAGAAAAGAAAAAAAAAAGAAGAAAAAAAATCCAAAAAAAGAAGAAAAAAAAATGACGATGAATAAAACAAGGATATGTTATAAATCCTTGTAGTTATTAAGTAATAAAATGTGCAACTCTTGCATGTTTCCTATTTCTCATTCTTTTCAGATTTTGTTTGTTAAAGAGAGTTGTAGACGATCGGGGCTAGTAGGGAGCCGATTAACTGTTCGACCGTGGATAGACCTTAGCTGGGGCAAAGACGAGGGGACCGACTTGGAAGGTTACCTAGTACTTTTAGGTTTCGGGAGTCGATCTAAACTTTGTTTGTCAAGGCATCTTTGTCGTCCTTTTAGCCGAGCTAACGAGCATTTTAGCATACAACGCCTCAAATTAGGTTTTTGTGCATTAGATTAGGATCACCCGGGGATAGTTTTTAATTCTAGATTAGTATTGCTTGAGGACAAGAAATCATTCTAAGTGTGGGGTGGTTGATTTGTACTTTTTTGTTACCTTTTTGTGTCGCATTCGCATGTGTTTTGATTGCATTTATGAGTTTTAGGAGTCGTTTTGGCCTATTTTGTTAGTTTTAGGTTTTTGTAGCTTTTGCGCTATTTTTATTAGTTTTTCGTATATTTTTACTCGCTTTTGTATTTATGGCCGTAGGATGACCAAAGTGGTCCCGCGCATGCTCGGAGCATCCCACTTGACTCGGATTGGAACGGGCAAAGCAAGAAAATACAGCGTGAACGAGGAGCGACAACCGGCAGACGTTTAGAGCGAAACGAGAAACTGAGCCGGAGCAGCCGAGCCAGTCGATCGACTGGCCTTCAGTCGATCGACTGGACCTCCACAAATCGACTGGAGTCCAGTGAGTTTGGAAATTTTGGGCGAAGCAGTCGATCGACTGAGACGCAGTCCAGCTCGTGATTTTGGTCCATTTTGATGATTTGCCCCTGCGTTTTTGTATATATAAGACCAGATCTCTCCAACCTTATCCTAACCTTTATGGGTGGAATTTGGACTTGTTCCATTTCCTCCAAGCCTTTACCTTTCCCTTGCCATGTAAACCCTAGTTTAAATTCTTAGCTTATGTAATTTAGTTAGTTATCTTAAGTAGTTAGTTTAGTTAGTTAGTTGTATTGGAGTGGGTGACACCTCCTTCATTTGTGGAGCTTGTTGTTTGAAGATTTGAAGCTTTTGGAGTTTAATGCAATTTGGTAGTACTCTTTCTTTCTCTTTTGTATTGTTATTGATTGTTGTTATTGAAGTTGTGTTGGTTTTTAGATTTAGTTTGTGTTGTTGTTCATTGCATTTCAATTCCTCCTTTTAATTTCTACCTTTTAGTTTTTGTTGTTCTTGCAAACTCCATGGATGCTTTCATTTTCAAGCTTTTTACTCCTTTTAGTTAGACATGATCTTAGTCCTTAAAAGATGTATGCACTTTTCCTCTTTGGTAATTTGTCTTGTTCTATTTAAAAGCCTTTGACTTTTCTCAAATTCAAATGCTTTGATTTTCCCTCCATGAATTCTCTTTTAATTGTAAGCTTTATTTGATGCAATTAGTTTAGTAATTACGGATTTAGGGTTTAGGTTCGTTTGGAACCATTAATCGGAGTTTGTCGAGAATTGGGATTGACGACCCCTACACTTAGTCGACAATTTGGGGTTGACAACCCCGAATCGTGGATTAAGTGCTCGGCGAAAACCGATTAATCGTGGAGATGAACCGAACACCCTAAACCCTCATTTTCATTATTTTCATTAAAGTCTTATTTTAAATTCAAAACTCAAACACAAATCAATGACTATTGCTTTCTTAGGATTAGATTAGTGTAGTTATGATTAACAAGAGAGTGACTAAAAACACCGACCGCATATTATATCTATCCTTGAGAGACACGACTCGGGAAATCTTACCGCTCTACAATCGAATCCGTACTATTGCGGAGAAGATTTCTTAGAGTGCTAAGAATTCTTCGATCAGAAGTCGTTGGGCGCCACACGGCACCCGTCAGCATTTGCTGATGAGTTTAATAGCCATTAGGAAATGCTGACGGTAAAAAATTATCAGCATTCTCATAATTTTATTGGCGAGTTTGGCCCGTCAACTTTTTAAGAGTGTTGCTGACGCACTATGAGTTGTCAACATTTTGTTTATTTATTTATTTTTATACTTTTTTTTTCTTCACATGTGTCACAATTCAAAAATCAAATATGAAACACATTGCAAGGTGGCAAAAAAAATTAAAATTAAATATGAAACACAGTGAAGTTTTACCACTTGTGTATGATCCTGATAGCTTTGTTGCTTACTGGGGAAAATGCCCACGTGCTGTTGCTACCCGTATTACTATTGCTGAAGGCTTTCTCTCTCTTCTTGTTTGGGATCTTATAAATAATAAGATAAAAGAGGTACTATTCAGCATCATCTATCTACCACTTTACATCAATCTTGTTTACTCTTATCTGGTCGAATTTCACTACATCAAATTGTAATTAATTAAATCATATTTTTATTACAACTAGTTTTTGTTCTTAATTTCTACCCAGAATGAGGTCGCTCGAGTTATCGAATTGAGGGAGATAGTTACCTCTTTAGGCCCCGCACACATTAAACTTGGGCAAGCACTGGGCATCCGACCCGATATATTGTCGCCTAGTGCAATGACTGAGCTAGAAAAGCTTTGTGATAAGGTGACAAAGTGATATTTTTATATTTCGTGAATTAAATTGCAAGTTGCATAATTAAACTCTTCCATTATATTTGTAGGTCCCATCGTTTCCTGATGATATGGCTTTGGCTCTTCTTGAAGAGGAGCTCGGACATCCATGGAAAAATATCTATTCTGAACTTTCTCCTTCTCTTATTGCTGTTGGTAATCTCAATGGATTTTTAAGCATTATACTATCTTATGTGTAATTTTATATTCTTATTTAATCGGACTACTAAAGATTGTGTACTTTCTCAGCATCCCTCGGCCAGGTGTATAAGGGCCGACTAAAAGAAAGTGGGGATTTGGTAGCTGTGAAGGTACATAGACCTTTCGTTCTCGACACTGTTACCGTCGATTTGTTTATAATAAGGAACTTGGGTCTCGTTCTTCGTAAATTTCTTCAAGTACATATTTTGCCTTCTTACTTTTGTGTCATGTTACCTGTGAAAGAGATAATGAACTGTGGTGTTTAAATTTCTTTCAGGTCTCTATTGATGTTGTTGGATTGGTGGAAGAATGGGCTGCACGTTTCTTCGAGGAGCTTGATTATGTTAACGAAGGAAAAATGGGAAATGATGAAGAAGAACCTTCATTAGGTAGTTTTGATGAAAATAAATTTATTAATATAGTAAAAAAAAGAGAGAATAATCCGACAATTTTTGTAAAAAACCTGGTTTATAGGTAGTTATACCAAAGACATACCAATAATACAAAGCACGAAAGGTTCTTACGACTCAATGGATAGAAGGAGAAAAAATTTCACAATGTACAGAAAGTGATGTTGGAGAATTTGTAAATGTCGGAGTCATATGCTTCCAGAAGCAAGTAATTACTGATGTAATTAATTATTTACATTCAGGAAATTTAATTAAGTATTTATCTTATCTAACTCACATCAATTTGAATCTACAATTGCTTTGACACGTGTTTCTTCCATGCTTATCCACATCCAGGAAACTTAATTTGAACTCTAGATGGAAAGCTGGCTATACTGGACTTTGGTGAGATACTTATGCATTAGTATTAGGTTTTGATAGCATAGCTTCGAACATTGAATATTGACTAGTATTGAACATGACATGTTTGTTTACAAATTGACGGATGATCAGAAATATGGCATGATTGAAGCTATCGCTCACCTCATTCATCGGGATTATGCTATCAAACTAATAGCAAAGGAGAAAACCCAAATAACTAGTTCTAGTTGTGTTTATTCAACCTAATGTAATTATTGACATTTAGATATTGTGCTATTTATTCATTGTGAATTTTGTTTTTGGACTACTTTGTTGTAAATATTTTAGAAGTATATTCATATATTTGTTTATCATTAGTTTTGAGTTAATTTTATTAATTGGATGTTTATACTATTTTATAAATAAATAGTTCGTGATGGAGAAAATGAGATAATTGTAAATAAATAAATAAATTTGCGTGTGTAGTTTAAAAGTGTTATAAAATCTTTAATAAAGATAGTGATACGATTACATATCATTATTGATATATTTAAAGTGATGCGATTGATGGATAAAATGTTACCATAAAATTAAAATTACTACATAGAAAGTGATACATTTTGTGGAAAAAATGTTACACAAAAAATATATGTAACACTTATAAAATGCTACTTAGTAGTGTTACAATTGAAAATTTAAATTTAACACTTCATAAAAGTGATACTAAAGGTGATTAGCACAAATTTGTCTTGATTTTAGTTAGTATTTTAGCTCGTTTTTATTGTTGATTTCGGTGAAAATTGGATAGATTGAGCATATTTTCGTAATTTCTTATCTCTAACTTATTTTTTCATATTTTAATTAATTTTATATTTATTAGAGGTATTTTGAGGTATTTATATTTTTACATAGTCAAGGATGGGCCTACAAGTGGAGTTTCGGCGAAAACGAGCCTTGATTTGAAGTATTTAAGCTGACATTGGGTACCAGTAATTAGGTGCTAAATTGGTGAATTAATTATTGAAGGAATATCCATAGGAGTTGCACGAAAAAACGAGACACAAAACAAGTGAATTAGGGAAAAAAATGACAGTTTCGGGCCTTCTAGAAGGGATGTCTCTGGGCCCAACCGGTTTAGAAAGCTGGGCTGGCAGCACCTCCTGATTTTGGACCTTCTAGAAGGGTCGTTTCTGGGCTCAACCGGTATGGAAAGTGCTGAACGTCCTAGAAGGGGCGGAAACCCTAATTTTGACCCCTTTTCCAAGCCACCTACACCTATAAATACCCCCACCCCTAACATTCGAAAATACACATTACTTCTAGGTTTTCTAAGGCCTTTTGGTGTTGACAACCCAAGAGTGCCATTTTATTTTCTTAGTTTCTCTTAATAATTCTTAGTTTTAAATTCTTAGACTTTAGATTAATTTAGATTCAAGATTTCGTCGTGGAACGCTGCTATTTTCTTCGTTTAATTAGTAAATACTTATATCTTATGCTCCTTAATTTAGCTCACATGCTTTCAATTAGTTTAATTAAATCTTTTCGAATAATTATTGTTTCCATGACGAATTGTGACTATGATTGTGTTGGGATTGTGATGTTGAGATTGATGATTGTTATTAGCTAGGTCTTATGGGTCTAGAGCCTATATTCGTTGTGAACCATCAATTGGGCCTTCCCAAGCGATCGTGGACACGAATCAAAGCTCTAGAACCCTAGTTTTCTTAAATCGTTTTATAAGTCTTTTAATTAATTTAAATGAATTCTAGATTTAATTGCTCTTAGATAATTTAATCTTAGTTTTAGATAATTAGTTCATAGTTTAAATAATTTCTAGATTTAATTAACTAGTTCATAGTTTAAATAATTTTTAGATTTTATATATTTCTCTTAGTTTAATTAATCTTTAGTTTTAAAACTCTCAAACAAAAAAACCCCCTTGTCCGCGTGTTTAGATTAGTTTTATTTTTATTTTCTTATTCGTTAAAACAAAGACAAAACAAACTTCCGAATCTAGCTTTCCTTTGAGATCGACACGAGTCAACTTACCCACCTACAAGTTATCCCGTTCTCTTGCGGGCGAACTTTTTAAAATTGACAACTTTAAATAAAAATAGGTGCAGAAAAGTTCGAATAAAAATTTTGGCGTCGTTGCCGGGGAAGGCTAAAGGTTGTGGTTTTTGTGTTTGCTCTTCGTAACCTTATTTATGTTTTTACTTGTTTCGTTTATCTTTCGTATTTGTTTGTGAATTTTCTCTTTGTTCATTTTTATCTTCCGCTGGTACGTTTATTCTTGTGCGTTGAGTATTGTGTATGAAAGTTACATCTCTCGACACCTAGGTTCAACGACCCCAAAAAAAATTAAAAAGAGAATGTCTAATTACGGCATAACGTCCGATTGGCATGGCTTTCAACCGGCTATTCCATTGAGCTCCAAGATGCGGAATTACGATCTTGACTATTTCTACATAGAGCGAATCCCAATTTTTTATGGACATCCGAGCGAAGATCCAGTGAAATTTTTCCAAGAATACGAGGACATTACCTGGACTTTCCCTCTTCTCGGCCTTACGAGAGATCAAGTGAGGATGCGACCCTTCCATTATGCTCTAAAAGATCGGGCAAGAAAATGGTTAAATTATGCAGAGCCCGACTCTTTACCAACGTGGGAGTACGTGTACGAAAAATTCATGTTGAAGTTTTACACTCCTAGATGGAAACAATGCTACTCAAGCCAAGACGATGTTCCGTATGCCCCACATGTTTATGATGACGAGTCTTATGCTTCTTCCAACCAATTTCCATACTATCCTAGCTGTGTAGATTACGAGCAAGACAATCAATTTTTGGCGCAGCAAAAGGATCAAGAAGCTGAGACCATGAGTTTTCAAGACGAACTCGAAGATGACCCTTGTGAGTCTGTGAATCGAGTTTATGAGTCTATGAAACAAACTATGGCAAATATGGAGAAGTCGTGCGCCCAAATAATGGCTTCTTTGGAGAAATTGTCGAACGAGGGGGATGCGGTACCAGTTCTTGATGTTGTGGAGCCCATCGTAAAGGTAGAGAATCCGAGCCCGACTACTTGTTTAGAGGAGGAATGTAACGATGAAGTTATGGAAGATTTGGATGAATTTGTTCCTATTGTGCATGTTGATGTTGTGTTAAGTGATGGTGTAAGGATATTTCCGTTGGAGAATACAGAGGTTGACGTAGTAGTGGATTTGCTTGATTTTTGCATGAAAGAAGACGACGTGGTGCCGATTTCGGAAGATGAGCCCCACGTCATGCCGATAGAGATTCCGGTGGTTGCTGTGAATTCAAGTTTGATTGAGGATGATATAGGGGATTAGCCGATTCTCGAAGATGAATTTACTCCTCTTGAACTGGATGATTTAGATGTCGAGGACAATGGTCGGCGGCAATTTTAGGGATAAATTTGAACGATTACTGTGGACGATGTCAATTTTGATGAAGTGTTGGAGAAGGAATTTATGGAGCCTCTTGTTATGCCACCTGAGCCATTAATGGATTTTAATTTTGAAGTGGTGGATGATTTAATCGAGGAGGATGTGAAGGCCAAGTCTATTCTTGATCCACCTGATGCTTTGATCGATTTTGAGATGGAGATGGTGGACGAGATAATTGAGAAGAATACCCCTTTCTTATTCCTGAATTTAAATATTTTTCAAACTATTGAGGGGGATGTCACCAAAACGAAGGAGAATGGATTGGAGGATTATAATTTCTTGTGTTCGACGTATTTCCTCATTTTTTCAAAGGTTGTGGATCACTATGTGCCCCACATGGTTTTTGATATGTTTGCGGTGATAGATTATTCACATTTTCGACCACCGAAGCGAATTGGAGTTTTAGTTTTGCGAATTGCTTACCATGCGCACCTTGGAAAATTACATTGCATATGCTTACTTTTGGAGAATACTAAGGGTGGCACGATCGTCACCTTTTCTTAGATCCGGGATAGCAACGTTCGTAGAAGGCGTCGAGCTTTTGACGTTAAACAAGCGCTTCTTGGGAGGCAACCCAAACTATTTTTTTCTATCCTTTGTATTTCTTTTTAATTTATTTTTCTTTTTCTATTTTACGTTTGTGTTATGTTTCTGAAATAGGAAGAGGTATTCTTGAGGAGGGATTAATCATTAGAACGAAGAAATCAAAATGGTCGATAGTTCACGGATTAAGTCGATTGACGCCAGCACCGACACAGCGTCGACGCCCGCCACCGCCCGCGTCGACCGATGCCCTGTCGAAGCGACGCCCAGACCATCTCGGCTTGCGTGTTTGAGCGGAATTCTCTTCGACCCAACAATGCTCCCGCCTACAATAACTACTTCCGCAGGTTTTAGGATTTTATTCAAGACATTTTCGTTCACGAGAGTCAAGACGAAAGATGATTGCACAAGTGCTTTTTGGAGCCGCTCGACTATTTAATTTTCAGGGACATTTTCTTATTCCCTTTCTTCCTTACTTTCATTTTTTATACTCATTTATGGCAATTAGGGGATTGCCGAGTTTTTAGAGTGGGGAATGGTTGAGTATGATTTATATTTGAAATTTGTGCAATTTGAAAATTTTTACTTGATTGATCACTATTTCTGCGCTGAATTGTGTTTGTCTGGCTTGCCTGTCGAAGTTAACTAAGTTTGATTTGATTTTTTTGTCTTTGAGCGTGTATAGGTGCATAAAATTTTTTAGAGTTATTATTTATATATTGTAAAATGGTTCTTTGACGCAAACGATTTCGCAAAACCTTAAAAGCAGCGTCAATTCAAAACTTTTTCATTAAAAAGCCAGTGAGTAGCCTGAGTGATTATCATCTTTGCATGTACTTGAATGAGTTTTGATTTGTGATCTCTTTGAAACCGCTGTGTGTAGTTGACTTTGAAAATGAGGTTAAGGCACAGAAAAAACCTTATTTCCGGCCATATCCATATATTTTTAGCCACTATAAATTCCGAATGAGCCAATCATAGCCAAATAATCCATGCCTATAGCCATGTGTGTTTTGAGTCAACCCCTACAACCCATTAAAAGCGTGGGGTAGGAGTTCGTTATTTTTATTGGTTATTAGAGTTTTAGAATTTTTATTAGGAATTTATGATTTTATGAATTTTTTTAATAAAAGACCACCGTCCGAAAAAGGAAAAAAATGACCCCATAAAAAAGAATAAAAGGGGGATAAAATAAAAAAAAAAAAGAAAAAGAAGGATGGTGAGTCTAGTTGAATTGTGTTATTCATTGTCTACGCGCTAATAAAGGCTTGAGTTGATTATTGTTTATTTTATGAAGCTTAATATTTAAAGGCATGAGTTGTATAGAAGCATGTAATAAGCTTCAATTGTGTTTAAGTGGTTTGAGCTTCAAGTCGGTTTTAGCGTTTCGAGTTGAGAAATAGCCTAATTTAAAGGCTATGTTATGAGTGATTAGTGAGGTTTTTTTTTATTTTTGAACGAGGTGAAGTAAATTGCTTTGTGATTAGAATAGGTTTGATGAGTTATTGATCATGTTAGATCGTGAGTTAGCCACACGACTTATATATTCCATACCTGTCCAAAGAGCCTTACATTACAACCCGAAAAGACCTTTTCCGATTCTTTTTTGATAACATTCTTAATTGCGATTGAGAAGAGATTTATTTTTGGTTCTTATTCATTGTGCTTGTATTTGTATGATTTAAGCGTAAACACATCCCCATATAAAAATTCTTGAGTGCCTATATATTTCCCTTTGAGAGGATGCATGAATTTGATTCTGGAGTGATAAAGTAATAAGGGTGGAGTGTTTAAAGTTGCGTGACAAGTATCTATATTTTCAAAATTATCTATGTAGCATGACATGACTCTTTGCTTGAGCTTATTTTCATTCTTGTTATTCTTTGAAATTATCGTTTGTTCGAGGACGGACAAACTAATTAAGCGTGGAGTATTTGATTAGCACAAATTTGTCTTGATTTTAGTTAGTATTTTATCTCGTTTTTATTATTGATTTTGGTGAAAGTTGGATAGATTGAGCATATTTTCGTAATTTCTTATCTCCAACTTATTTTATCATATTTTATATTTATTTTAGGTATTTTGAGGTATTTATAATTTTACGTAGTCAAGGATGAGCCTACAAGTGGAGTTTCGGCGAAAACGAGCCTAAATTTGAAGTATTTAAGCTAACACTGGGTACCAGTAATTAGGTGCTAAATTGGTGAATTAGATATTGAAGGATGATCCATAGGAGTTGCACGAACAAACGAGACACAAAACAAGTGAATTGGTGAAGAAATGAAAGTTTTGGGCCTTATAGAAGGGATGTCTCTGGGCCCAACCGGTATAGAAAGCTGGGCTGGCAGCACCTCCTGGTTCTGGGCCTTCTAGAAGGGTTGTTTCTGGGCTCAACAGGTAAGGAAAGTGCTGAACGTCCTAGAAGGGGCGGAAACCCTAATTTTGACCCCTTTTCCAAGTCACCTACACCTATAAATACCTCCCACCCCTCACATTCGAAAATACACATTATTTCTAGGGTTTCTAAGGCCTTTTGGGGGTTGACAACCCCAAGAGTGCCATTTTATTTTCTTAGTTTCTCTTCATAATTCTTAGTTTTAAATTCTTAGACTTTAGATTAATCTAGATTCAATATTTCGTCGTGGAACGCTGCTATTTTCTTTGTTTAATTAGTAAGTACTTATATCTTATGCTCTTTAATTTAGTTCACATGCTTTCAATTAGTTTAATTAAATCTTTTAGAATAATTATTGTTTCCATGACGAATTGTGATTATGATTGTGTTGGGATTGTGATGTTGAGATTGATGATTGTTATTAGCTAGGTCTTATGGGTCTAGAGCCTAGATTCGTTGTGAACCATCAATTGGGTCTTCCCATGCGATCGTGGAGACGAATCAAAACTCTAGAACCCTAGTTTTCTTAAATCGTTTTATAAGTCTTTTAAATAATTTAAATGAATTATAGATTTAATTGCTCTTAGATAGTTTAATCTTAGTTTTAGATAATTAGTTCATAGTTTAAATAATTTCTAGATTTAATTAATTAGTTCATAGTTTAAATAATTTTTAGATTTTATTTATTGCTCTTAGTTTAATTAATCTTTAGTTTTAAAACTCCCAAACAAAAATCTCCCCTTGTCCGCGTGTTTAGATTAGTTTTATTTTTATTTTCTTATTCGTTAAAACAAACACAAAACAAACTTCTGAATCTAGCTTTCCTTTGAGATCGACACGAGCCAACTTACCCACCTACAAGTGATCCCGTTCTCTTGCGGGCGAACTTTTTAAAATTGACAACTTTAAATAAAAATAGGTGCGGAAAAGTTCGAATCAAAAGTCCATAAAAGTGTTAGTTAAAGTTTAAGGTAGCACGGGCAACTGTAGGACCAATCAAAATGTTGACTATTATCAATAGTAACACTTTTTGTCTATTAAATAACACTTTTTTGGTGTTACGTAAAATAACTTTTTTTGTAGTGCAAATATCAAAATTCTTAAAATGCTCCTTAATCTAACACTACTATTTTAGAGGATCGGAGAGAAGCTGCTGAGGTCGCGCTTTCATCATTGCGGTAACTTCCTCCATCATCTGCTGTCGGAGAACCGCTGCAACTCGAGTCGTTCAAGCGCATGCGCCTCGCGGATCGCTTGGAGTTGCTCTTGATGTGCCCGCTCGTTCGCTTGGAGCTACTATCCACCTCCTCCAGATGTCCTCGTCCACGCACACGGTCATCCTTTCCTCGGTTCTCCACTTTGCCATCCACTCGTGAAGATGGTGCGTGATTCAAGCTTTTGTGTTGCCTACTTATGAAAATTTGTCAAAAGATCAATAGCTTGCCCGCAAGAGAACGGGGTCGCGCGTATTTTGGCAACTTGACTCGAGTCGTCTCTCGAGGAATATACAATCGGAATTCTCAAACAGTTTGTTCAACTTTAATTCAGATACATTGGGGGGGGGGGGGGGGGGGTTGATTGTTTGATTATTTAGGAATTTAATACGCAAGAACTATAATTAAAACTAGGAAATTGAATTCAACTATTTGAACATATAAACTAGAGAAATTATTCTAAGAGCTTAAAATAAGATTAACCAGCATAAACGAACATCAATTATCTAGAACGAAATGTAATCGAAGTAACTAATCCAGGCATGAATAATAACTAAGCACTAATTAAACTAAAGATTACGAATTCAATACCAAAAATATCTAAGGTTTGAAACATCAAATAACTCAAGAACAAATATTAGAAACTACTACTTAATTTCATAAATTAAACTAAAAAAGCGAATAAAAGGTTTAGAGTACTTATTAAACTAGAAAGCGTAGTAAACTCTCCAGCTACTCTGGAGGGGTGAATGATCTTGGTCGAAGAACGGATTGCGAACGGATGGTTGGAGCTTGACGATCCTTTCGAGTGGCCGCATTCAACTTCCTATAATCGATGCACATACGCCAACCAGTAGTTAGTCGGGTTGGCACTATCTCTCCCTTTGCGTTTTCGGCGATGGTGATACCTCCTTTCTTTGGAACCACATGGATTGGGCTCACCCATTTGCTGTCGGAGATGGCGAAAATGATTCCTTCGTCTTTAAGCTTAAAATTTTCTTTCTTAACCACCTCGTAAAGAGTTGGCGTCAGTCTTCGTTGACTGTCCCTCACAGGCCTGGCATCGGGTTCCATCTCGATTCTATGCATCAAGTAACGGGGCTTATGCCCTTGATGTCGCTGATGCTCCATCCAATTGCCTCCTTATGGTTGCTTAACACCACAACTAATTCTTTCTCCTCGTGCTCCGACAAGGCTGAGTATATGATGACAGGTTTTGTTTCGTTGGGCTTGAGGAAAACATACTTCAAGTGGCTCGGTAGTGGCTTTAACTCCATCTTTGGACCAAGTTCGGGTGCAGTGGCTATTTCACACAATCCTTCATCAAAATCGTCCATCTCTTTATGGTCTTCGTCGATCTCATTCAAATCTATCTCTAATATCTCGGCCACCCAGTTCAAAAATTCCATGTCGTCCTCGACGCTTAACTCATCTAGCACGGTGATTCCCTTTAGCTCGTGAACACAAGAGGCAATCGGGTCCACAAATGAGAAATCTTCATTCATGTACAGCGAAGGAGTGTTGTGGATATCTTTCAGCGAGAATGTGACTGTTTCCCCCATCACAGACAAGGTCATCCTCCCTTTGTGTACGTCAATCAGTGTACGAGAATTGGACATAAATGGTGGACCAAGCAAAATAGTATGATCAGTGCCCTCCTTCGGAACCTCGCCGACATCTAGTATGACGAAATCGACTGGAATCACAAGCTCGCCAACTTGAACTAGAACATCCTCMACTATGCCAAGTGGTTGTCTAATTGATCGGTCTGCTAATTGTAGCCGCATCTTCGTTGGTCTCATTGTTCCCAAGTCGAATTCCTTATAAAGGGAATAAGGCATCAAATTGATTCCTGCTCCAAGGTCGAGCATGCCTCGTGCTGTCTGTCCGTTTCCTAAGGTGATGGTGATGCAGGAACTTCCCGGGTCCCTTTCCTTTTTGGGTAGAGGCCCCTTGAATATGGCGCTCACCTCCTTCGTCAATTTAACTTGCTGAAGTGTCTCGAGACGCCGTTTCCTCGCAAATAATTCCTTGAAAAATTTCACGTACGCGGGCATCGTCTTGATTACGTCGAACAGAGGAAGATTAATGTTGATGTTTTTGAGCAGATTATAAAGTTCCATGAACTTTTTGTTCTCTTTTGCCGGGCGTAGACGACTTGGGAAAGGAACTTTGTCTCGAATAGTGATTGGTGATGCCTTCGGAGGCTCGGTGGAATCGTCAATAGTTATTGGGGAGGGTACTTGCTTCGGGGACTTCCCTTTTAATGACCCTGGAACGTACGAATTTGGTGACTTATGCATTTGGTCAACCGATTTGGGGTCATTGTTCGTGGACAGTCCCTCCCTTGCAACATCAGTGTCCCCTTCGTCCAGTTCTTAGACTTTATTATCTATCGTCTTCCCACTTCGTAGAATATGAACCGCGGAAGCTTGCTCGGGTTGGCTTGGAAGCTTCCCCTTTTCGTTGTCGTGTTTGGCCATGAATGTCGCCATTTGACCCATCATCTTCTCCAAGTTCTTCACGCTCTTAGATAGATCATCAAAGACTTCTCCTTGCTTATTCACTTGCGTGGTCAGACTGGTCAATCCATCCCTGTTTCTGAGTGTCTCTGTGACTTGGTTATGTTGCCAAATTAGCAGTTGGTCATTTGGCTGTATAGGAATAGGTGCCGGTCCCGCTGGTAGTGATTTGCTCGGTGGAAGTTGTGTTGATTTATTTTGTGCTGGAGCGTAGTGTGGATTCTCGGGGCCCCATTTCAAGTAAGGAGAGTTACGATTTGCATTAAACTTGGTGTTTGGCTGAGGCCTGTGCTCATAAGTTGGAAGATCTATGTTGCGCAATTGGTCCTTGATGGCGTGTGCTTCAGCGTCGGTATCCTCGTGATACCCCATTGTACATGAATCCCCCACATGCCCTTGCTCTCCACAACGGGTACATACCTCGAAGGTCTCGTTATTTGGCACCTCTGTTGCCTCGTTAACCCTTATCTTACATGTTCGAGAGCTCGTTTGCCTTGACTTTTCGCTCATTCTTTCAAATAGTTGCTTGGCAGCCGTCGCTGTCAAATCCCCAAAATCTCCTCCAGCAGCCACCTCTACGTTATTCTTATAAGAATCTAGAAGTCCCTTGTAGAAAAGTTGATTCACCATTCCTGGAGAGTTGTGATGGTGGGGGAAAGCTTGCAATAAAGATTTGAAACGTTCCCACGCCTCGTGAAACAACTCCCCGTCTTGCTGGACAAAGTTGGCTATCTGTCTCCTTATGTGGCCCGTCGTCTGAGCTGAGTAGTACTGGTTAATGAATTTGTCGCTCACCATTGGCCAGTCGACCAGAGATCTTGGTTCCAGCGATAGTAGCCAAGACTTGGCTTTATCCTTCATGCAACTCGGAAAACAAACCATTTGAAGGTCTTCGTGATGAAGTCTCGGAGACGGGATCCTACTAACTTCGGCATAGAACTCCTTAAGAAACGTTAGTGGGTCTTCGTTGGCGAGGCCGTGAAATGTCGGGAGGTTGTTGATGATATGAGGTTTCAACTCGAAATCTCTTGTAGTTCTGCCCAACACAATTGCCGAACTATAGGGACCCACTTGAGGGGTTGTGAGCTCTATTTGTCTCGGTTCGCGCGCCTCTCTTTGGTATCTTGCTTGGTTATTCCACCTCGCGTATTCCCCTCTCTCGCGGTACTCGTCATATGCTAGCCACTCGTTGACCCTCTCGTCGCCGTGATATGATCTTTCAGAATAGTCGTCCGGGATGTGGCGGTAGCGATTGTCTCCACGTCTTTGGCCTTCATTCTGGTTTATCACGTTACGTTCAATATTCTCCTCGTATGCTTGAGGCTGTAATGGTCCGTCGGGACGATTTAGCTCACTCCCGTACCCATTTCTTTGTTGCACGGGTGGATGCCTTGGTGACTGGTCGTCCCCGTTGTTGTGTGCTTGGTTATCTAGTCGCAACATCGTTTCCGGAACAGGATAACAAATAAAATCAGTC
>BMAC01000069.1:601499-619684 GCA_014905375.1 Phtheirospermum japonicum
ATAATTAAAACTAGGAAATTGAATTCAACTATTTGAACTTATAAACTAGAGAAATTATTCTAAGAACTTTAAATAAGATTAACCAGCATAAACGAACATCAATTATCTAGAACGAAATGTAAACGAAGTAAACTAATCCAAGCATGAATAATAACTAAGCATCAATTAAACTAAAGATTACGAATTCAATACCAAAAATATCTAAGGTTCGAAGATTTGAAACATCAAATAACTCAAGAACAAATATTAGAAACTACTACTTAATTGCATAAATTAAACTAAAAAAGCGAATAAAAGGTTTAGAGTACTTATTAAACTAGAAAGCGTAGTAAACTCTCCAGCTACTCCGGAGGGGTGAATGATCTTGGTCGAAGAACGGATTGCGAACGGATGGTTGGAGCTTGACGATTCTCGAATCTTCAATCTTGATCACTTTTTGTTGTTAGGGTGTGTATGGTGCTGTTCTCGAACCTTACGATCAAGAATTCATTGTATATCGGTAGGAGAGTGTGTTTTGGGATGGACTTGGAAGGGTTTAAATAGATTTCTCTTGACTTGGAGCATAAGAAACCCTAAAATTCGCGATTCTGGGCCGTCGCGTCGACGGTGTGTCGACTGACGCGTGCTGGTGCTCGGCGTTGGTGCTGCCTGGCGCGCGCGTCGGTTGGGCGGGTGCGTCGACAGTATGTGTCGACATCAACGCTTCAGCAAGTAGCGTCGACGTTGCGTCGATATAGATGCATCGACATCGACGCTTCAGAAAGTAGCGTCGACGTTGCGTCGACGCTGCATCGACTGATGCAGGTCAATGACTCGCGTTGACGGAGCGTCGACGGTCGCGTCAGTCGACGCGGCTGCGCGTTTGCCTCCGTCTCCTTCTATCTGTTTGCTACTCGTTCACCGGTAAGCTCGTTCTCCATTTCGCGAGTATCAACTTTATCTAATTATGCGCCTAACTCGTCCGGTACTTAGCTGTAAAGTGAAAAACCACAAATAATCACTTATTTGCATCAATCTAGATCAAAACGCGGTAAAATAAGTTGAGAGTACAAATATACGAAATCAAGCTTAAACTACCCAACTTATACCAAAAACAAAAGGAAAAACAAGTTATAAACCTACTAAAAATAAGGACAAATATGTGCTAATAAGTGCGCCACGAGTAAACCATAGATTTATAGAAGTCACATTGTACGAGCTCCCTAGAATACAAACTAGGGTCCTAATAACAACGCTTCTGCAAAACAAAATAAAACAATTTGATTAATAAAATTATTTTATATAACAACTTATGAAAATATTAGTTAACATTATTAGTTGATTACCAAAACTCAGSCTACCATAACTGACYATGAGACTCGAGGATATGCTTATATTTRRATCCATCMGAGTGTACACTAGCCTTGTGGATCACTCAAAAAATCATCTGTAATTCCGTCGAATCACTGCGCAGCCTAATAAAATATATGATTAATTAGAGAAATATAATAAGGTAAACAATTTATTAGAAATGAAACTGCATTAAAGCTACTTATCTCAGGGGGACGACATACACCTCAATCATATCGGGATGTGGTGGTATGAGGCCTTTGGATGTACTAGTAGCAGATGGGGTGGCTGGAACGGTCGAATGCGGAGTCCCTGCTGATAAGTCCATCATAGTGTAGTTTTCATCCTCTAAGTGATGATGAGACGAGAATGATGAACCAAGAGAATCGCGACCCGAAGACGGGCCGAGGGAAGAACCACTTCCATGACCTCTACCTCTTATCTCAAAAACCATAAAAAATTTAAGAATAGATGAAATTTGAACTGGGATAAATGAATTAATACAATTTTAATATATATATATATACATATATATATATATATATAATTTAATTTTTTTGTGATAAATATTTTTCGAAAGCCCGTGGGACCACTTACCACTAATCTTTGGCGGCTAAAATATAAAATTCGTCCATGAACTTTTTGCACTTGGCAAAAATGGTCCACTAAATACAGGGGTGATAAATTTAGTCCACCAATTAAATTTTTTTCGCACATTTAGTCCAATTTTGGGGATTTTGACCAAATGACAGTCGGTCAAAATCAAAGAAGTTGCAAATTTAGTCCACCAATTAAATTTTTGTTGCAAATTTAGTCCACCAATTAAAATTTGACTAAAAGTACGACAATTATTTAATTGGTGGACTAAATTTACCACCCTTGTATTTAGTGGACCTTTTTGCCAAGTGCAAAAAGTTAATGAACGAATTCTATATTTTAGCCAATCTTTGGCCGAAGAGGTTTATTGCACAAAAATGCTGGGAAGCATTCACTTTATTTTATATTTATGAACATGTAATAGAGATAATAATATTTATATATTTATATAAAAATGTTACTGTCTGTTATGTACGGCCGGTCCAGACCATTATTAGGGCCTGGACTAATTAATAAATAATTTCCTACTATAATAAATTATCTAAACATTTTTTTTGATGCTTCAACGAAATACTAAATCCAAAACAAATTTTAATAATGCACGCACAAGTATAATTTCATTGTATAAGAAAAGAGTCATTTACCAAAAAAAAAAAAAATCAAAAACCTTTAAAAGCGCGCGCACGCGCGCGCACGTACACACACACACACACACACACACATATATATATATATATATGTATATATATATATATATATATTAAAGAAAAGAATCTAGAATTTACTGTTCAAACCAAAACTAATTAATTGTAATAAGACTTCGTCTAACCGTTTTTAACAAGGGTGTGCATGAGTCTAATGGTTCGAGAATTTGCAAATCTCAAAAATCGTACCSATGTTCGGAGATTCTCAAATTAAAATTCACTACCGTACCGTATTGACCAAATCTCTATCGCGAATCATACCAAACACTCGGGATGGGTTGAAAAGATTTAAAAACTGACACAAAAAGAAAGGAAAATATAATTTATCAAAATCCAGAAATGTATATGTTGTAAAACTAATACAAAAGTTATGTATATTTTATCAAAATATTTGCTCAATAAGAAATGAAGAAATCATAAAAAAGTTAAATTATCAATTTAATATGATGACAATTGACTTTTGATAAGTATTTAATATAAAGCACTTTTAGTGAATTAAATTCATATATTTTTATTCATATAATATAATGATAAAGTATGCTTAATATTCTAAAATTGATATTATTAGTTGATTAAAGCTAAACATAAGTGTAAATTATATTTATACAAGCAACCATTTTATAAATTAATATATATTAAAGTTATTGTTTAAGTAATAAATTTTTTGTCAACAATATATGTCATGAGAAGTAATAGGTAAAAATAAGTACTTTACACACGGAGAAGCATCTCACTCCTCATAACTCTTTCATTAGAATAGTTAATGCCTCCCGTAAACACACTTTGGAATTACATGAATAATAGTCTTCCTAGACAAACCAATATTATATCAACTATTCTAACTAACTTTTGGCCAACATATGAATTTTCTAGCACTCTATGGACTCCCTCCTACATTGAAAAGATTTTCGTCCCAAATGCTGAATTAATAAGATAATCAAAAGTTTTGATATTCCAACGATATAGAAATATAAACTTGAATCTTGAATCAAACTATGAAATAAAATAGAAAATAAGCACTTGATTTTTCTAAGATATGCCCTGTTTGTATAACTCATGTTATATACAATGAGACTTATCGACTATAAATATAACTCATAAGTCGATCTCCTCATGGAGGTGTATATCTTCATGGTCCATGACTTGGGGCGTACTTCAACAAACCACCTTCTTTGTGAGTAGAATCCTTGCATGATTAAGTTTTCTTTGACTTCAACTCGATCTGATATGGAAATTTTCATAAATAATTTAGTGTTCACGTAGCTTACAAAAACTAAATTAACTATTAAATATAATCGAATGACACTAATTCTCATTTTCATACAATGCTCTTATATTTTTATGTTCTTGCAGATTTGCTGGACCTCTTGTTGATAAAATAGATGCAGAAGARCGATTTAGTCGTAGACTTTATCGGCCTTCTACCAATAACATGTAAGTTTTTATGTCTATGACGGTCTACCACAAGAATACACGGGGTTTTCATTGGAGTAGTAATAGTTTTTCATGATGTTACTCTTTCTTTTGCCAAAAAAAAGAATAATAATAATGATAATAATAATAATAAAAATAAATCACAAATTTAGAATGACATCTTGATATTAGACCTGGCCACGGTTGTGGAACCGTCGGTTTTCAGTTCTCCAATGGGGAACTCTAACCGGAGCCGTGGCCTTACGATATCGGTCCGGTTTCGGTTACGGTCTTAACCGTAACAATTTATTTTGAATATTATTTTTAGTTTTGTTTTTGTTTTTTTATATTATTTAAATCTTGTATAAAGTATTTAATTATATATAATTCTGCAACTGTCGGTTCCATGGTTTTTTAAAGTCTGGAACCGTAATCGAAACCTTTAAAGTCGATTCTAATATTTGAACCATTGATMTTACAGTTTGAACACGTATCTGATTTTATTTGGCCAGATCTACTTGATATGCTCATCCGTGTGTGATATGATACGACATCAAATATTTAGGTCGGCATGCACGCTGAGGCAYATTGGTAAAATAAGGGGAGTGACATCTTTAAAGGCATTATCGAATTCTTATTAGTTGAAATGGTCGAAATGTTCTTAAGTTAGATCGAATAAGAGAGCTAGGCTTTACACTCTCATAAGCCGGTATGGTATAGTATGATATGGGCCTCGGCGAGATGAAGGTAAAGGGATGGTTTATGGTCCATGGTTATCATGGTAACTTAACAAAATATGAGAGTCCTAATATTTATGGCAACTCAGCATAATGAAGAAATTCTAATTCTAAGTCGGTGAGTTTATTATGGAGTTATGGTTTGAATAGCATACGAAATCCTAGATTGAGAACACTTCTCTGGTATATATAAAGATGACCTAGGATTTAATTTTATTTTAGGTTGGTACCTAATTTCATTGAGCTCTCATTTATCAGAGGAATTAAGCATTGGAGGACCTAAGGAATGGGAGGAATCACCGAAGCAGCATGCTTGAAACATTAATAAGGGGTTGCTCCAAAGATTGGTCAATGCGATACCAATCGACAAGCTGGAAAAAATCATAATAGGAGGAGATGTCAGCGATGATGAGACAAAACTTACACCTGGAGGTGATGAGAAATGCAGGTCGGAACCAATTACACTAGGCCAAATGAGGAGAAGGGATAAAGATCCATAGATTCCTGACTCGGAGTTAGTGAGCGCAGCAAAGAGGAAGCAGCCTCATAAGAAGTTCTTGTCATCCTACGAGAATAAGGAGGACGAAGACGTGGTGGGGATTTTTGGCAGGTCGCAAAGAAGGAGATATAAAGTAATTTACGATAGAGCAAAAAGATGCGAAGCATGAGGATGACATGTTGCCAACATCCCGTGCAATGAGAGACATGAAGGAGGCCTTATGAGCATTATAGAGACAGGTCGTGGGTACAAGCCATTAGGAAGCGATAGGCCACCTGTTCTCTGTGGAGATATTGCGGGTAGCTTTGCCCTGGGATACAAGGGGTTGAACTTTTACTATGAGGGGTTGTCGTATCCCACTCGACATGTTCAGAGGTTTGGGAACGAGATGACATTACGACAGTACACGAACTTAATGGCATACATGTCATTTCTGTCTACCATACGACTTCCGACACAAGACTTGTTTCATCAAATTGTCCTAGGGAGAATTACAAGCTTTCAGGTTCTAAGGTCGACTTTCCTGACGCACTTTTCTAGCGCAAAGACTCACATGAAGATGTTCATGTCGCTCTTTTCGGTGGTACAACGACCAATGTAAACTTTGAAGGAGTGTGTATCTAGATTCACAAGGGCTACCTTAGTGGTGCCCACAACGACAGATGAGATAGAGGTTGGTGCACTAAATCAAAGATTGAGGATGGGAGGCTTGAGAACCTCACTAGCTAAATGACTTGCATTTACTTTTGAACAAGTGTTGGATCGATGTATCAAATACATCCATGTGGAAGAACCAGAGGAGGAAGATCAAATGCATTTTGTACAGAAGGTCGAGGACCTGGAGAAACCACTAACAAAGAAACATGAACCAGGAGAGATTTATGTTGACCAGTAAGAGCAATCATGGTACCAAATGGTGAAGGTATACTTGAGGCAAGGAATGATAAAAGAGTGTGGAGGGAGGAGCCAAATAATTTCACCCCTTTGACGATGCCGCAAGCTAAGGTGTTCATGATTATGGAGAGACAAGTGCCCATGCCATTAGGTGGCTTGAAGATTACACAAAGATACCCACTAACCAAAGACTTTGGTTCTTTTCGAGGTTCCGTGATAATTACGGACCTACGGAGAAGTGTCAACATCTGAAGGAGGGGATTTAAAGGATGGTCAAGTATGGAAATTGTAGGAGGTCGACTATCGAGATAGGACACCTCGGGAGCAGAGGCAAATACCTCTCTAGAATATAACTCGGCCAAAATACACCCAATCGGCTGCACATCGTTCTTCTGGTTGTACAGGAGGCCTAACACAACCTCGGGATCTTGATACGAACCGAATCGTATATACCCTGATAGGTCATATGTCCGGAAAAAAATGATGCCGAGATTGATAACCTTTATCTCACATGTTTGATAACTTTTTATCAAAACATTTTTTGGTTTTAGAACATAATGGATGATTCCCAAATGTACAACCTCTTATGATTCTTCATTATTTAATTAGAATCTCAAAGGAGGTGGAGAGGGGTTTTATAATATGTATAAAATATAATATATATATATATATATATATATATATATATATATATATATATATATATATATATATATATATGGACGAATAGGATAAAACAAATGAAAAAAACAAATACGAATATTTATACACGGAGAACAAATAAAAGTTTAAGTCATAAATCACTTTTCTTAAAATGTTATTTGCTCCCACTATTTTGCTAACCATGTTTATGCCAATTTACTTTTAGAATACAATAACCACAAAAGAATAACCAAATATCAAGATTTTTGAATTATTATCACAAGAACATAGAATGAATAAAAGTTAATAACAGTAAGTATTGGAGATGCTCTAACCACTGCGATCGAATCAGCATTTCTGCCAATTAATTGAAAAGACATCTGCTGATTGGATTTTCAGATTCCAAAGGGACGTGTCTCTTGTGAAGAGTTAATAGGTGTCTATTTTACGAACATCTGATATGTGTCTTATGTGAAGACTTCTAATTATAATAGGTGTATTAATAGGTAATTGATATATATAAATAGAATTCTGATCAGACCAGAAATATTATGCATTATATTTTCTCGTGATAATAATTCAAAAATTTTGCTATTTGGTTGTTATTATTTTGTGTGTATTGTATTTTACCCATTCCCCTCTGCATTTTTTTTACTTGAGTTATCTGGCAAACATATACTCCTTCTGTCCCATCCTATCTGTCGCATTTGATAATTTCACGCCCATTAAGAAAGATGATTGTTGCTATAATTATAGTTATCAAATGACCATAATATCCTTGTGTTCAAAATAATTAAAAGTGTGAAATAATAAAAGTAGGGGTAAAAGCAGTAAAGTAACCTTTACTTTTATTGGAAAAGTAAAAAGTAACAATGATTATCTCTTAAAAATGTAAATACGATAGATAAAACGGGACAAAAAAAATTTCTAAATACGACAGATAGAACGGGACGGAGGGAGTAACTATTATCAATAGTAACATTACGTTATACTTTTTAATGGTTACATATTGTAACTTATGTCATTGTAATTTGGTTGTTATTATTTTGCGTGTGTTGTATTTTACCCATTCCTCTCTACATTTTTTTACTTGAGTTATCTGGCAAACATATAACTATTATTATCAATAGTAACATTCCATTATACTTTTTAATGGTTACATATTGTAACTTATGTCATTGCAATAAGTGGTGATCATGATTTCCCCTCTCTCTTTTTTTGACACTCTTTGTAACAAAGTATCCAATTTGATTAAAAGTATAATTAATGGACCACAGATCGTACAAGGAAAAAAAACAGACACAATAAACTGGATACACAAAGGGTACTAGAAGAACAGATAACATGGAAAAAAACAGACACAATAAACTAGACACACAAAGGGTACTAAAAGAAAAGAAACATACGTATCAATACTCATTTATTTAGAACACACCAAAAACTCATAAAACTGGACATAAAAAAATATAACTCTTAAATGCGTTTGCAAGACTTATTTCACACAAACAAGAAGGAAACTACGTCGATCGACACACACACACACATATATATATATATCAATCTTTTTTTAGGCGCAGACATCCGGATGGGCAAGAAGGTATTCTTCAGTAAGATTGAAAAACACAAGAACTTGATCACCGGTAGCCTTAATCTCTTCGTCATTGAGCTGGATATCACCCTTGGTATGGTACTCACTTTCTATCTTCGCAACGCACCCTCCATCGCTCGAGTGTTCGAATTTCTGAACGTAGTGAATCGTTTCTATCTTGTCTCCGATCATAGGTCCTTCGATTATAGTGTGTTTGCTCACACAATTCTCATTATCAACAACCTCAATCTTGTGCTTGACATAACCACCTATTACATATATACATGAGAAAATCATCGGTGTCAAGAATCAACTTTGTGAAAATAATAAAAAATAAATTCTATACAATCAAAAGTAATTCATTCATTCGATATATGATACTAACCATCGGCGAAATTTGTCTTCCTAATGGAGCCGTCTCCTTGGAGTTTGTCAATGCTCTTGATGGAAGCCGGGAGCGGAATGCTGTCGATTTCGGTAACCAAGGCCTTGAACATCCTCTTTGCGGCCACTCGGAGCTTGGCTTCTTGGGCGTGTTTGAAGATACCCATTGTTAGTATTTTGTTTCAAAGAGTGAAATTAAGCTAATTAATAAGTCTTTGGAACTGGACWGATCTGAAGCTCAATTAGTGGTGTGATGAAACATTGAAGTTGTAATGGAATTTATAGGCTGTCCAGTCCAATTTAATTTACTGCCACTACAAGTTTTCATAGCACTTCAAATTAGACCTACGATTTCTTCTTGTCTGATTATTGGGTAGAATTTCAAGATATTGGTAGTCTTATATTGACTTGCTCTAGATAATATTGTTTATACTATTCTGGATAGTGGAACAACTAATAATATAATTATAATCTAAAACAAATACTGTTGCGATGGCGGATGTGAACCTGACTTCTCTTGGTAAGAAAATATTGACACGCTGGTCAGTTCGTTAGGGATAATTGTACGTGCATTAGTTGTCTTTTTCTTGGTGGTATAAATTGTTGGCAATTCTTGCACGTGCCAGGTTTTACAACTCTAACCTACCTGATTTTGCAACTAACCCAACATATTTATAGTTATTACTTGTGTTTTTTTGATTTGAGTTATATTAGGAACCTATAAATTTTAGAAATTTTAAATAACTCATTTATTATGTTCCTTATATATTGTATGAATTGATTTCAACCAATAATATTTATATATTTGCACGTACATTTGGTATGTTCTCAAAAAAAAAAAAAATCAATATACTAAAACATATTCGATCAATCAAAAATATATTGCAAAAATAAATATTCACTACAAGAAATCGTATATTTTATGACGGTTTTTTTTGCACGCATAAAATTTTGTCATAATATCTTATGATTACAATCCAACTAACTCACCAAAACTCTAACAAGTTAGTTGAAATGTAATCTTAAGAAATAGTTATATAAAGAAACCTAGAGAACTACGAACAACAACAATTGCTAATCATAACAAGTCCGACAAAAAACCAATATACCCATGATTCCATATCACCCCAAATTTTCAACACCAAAAAACTTACAGGGAGAAATTCATGAAATTGTTATGATCAAATTTTCAATCGTGTTTCTAAAAAACAGGGAACGATGATTGTAAAAATGAAATTAGAGATCGAGAGTTTGACCCGTGAGAAAATCGGATGCTGTTAAAACGGTCGAGGAATTGTCTGTGGCTAATAAAATTATCGACTAGTTGAAATTGAAAAAATAACCAGAATCTTATCAGTTGGATAAAGTGAACAAAGTCAGGCTTTTTATGAAGGTTCGGTTGTTTAGTTTTTTTTCAAATCCAGTTTAATGGTTGATTTGGACAAGTTTTCTTATAAAAACATGATTTTATGAACTTTTTAAATTTAAGTATTGTATTTTATTTATATAGAAATATTATCACTTTTGCATTAAATAATCACATTATCACTAAAGCCTGTCACTTTTACTAAAACTTAAAATATTATATTATAATCAGTTGTTACACTTAAAATATAATAATGTCACCAATCAGACATGTGTATCAAAACTTAATTATTAATTAAACACAACTTGCCGATCACCACGACATCTGAAAACCCCCACCACGCACTTTTTAAAATTTTTTAAAATCACCATCATTTTTTAAAATGATTTTGACAAAAGTTACTGGAGGGACGGAACCTCCCGGCCGGCGCCGTACACCACGTCATCACCGACGTCTTCCCAAACCAATCACAACATCAATCAATCATAATTGCACAATCACAACATCAATCAATCCCTAATTATATCGTAATAAACTTGAAAAACCACCATCGCATAAACTTTAAAAATTAATTGCATAATTGAACTCTATTTGAACTAATGAACCCTAATTGCACAATTGAACCTTAATAATTGAACTCTTAATGAACATTAATGAACCCTAAGTGCGTAATGGAACTCTATTTGAACTAACTATATAATTATTCCTAAATTAAATTCTAATTATATAATTACTCCTAAATTCAACCCTAATTTGAAATCCTAATTGGAAATTAAATCCTAAATCGAAACCTAAATTGAAAACTAAATTCTAAATTAAAATCCTAATTGGAAATTAAAAGCTAAATTGAATAATTGAAATTAAAACCTAAATTGATACCCTAATTGAAAATTAAAACCTAAATTGAAAATTAAACCTTAAATCGAACTATAATTAAAAACTAAAAACGAAATTAATACATATAAATAATATACAAAAATATAAAAAAAATTAAAAAACAAACCAAAAAAACTTACCTCGGTTGGGGGTTGTGGACGGACGGCGGGCGACGAGCGCGATGGGCGGCTGCTGCTGCTGCGGCATGCGGGCGGTGAACGGCTTGCTGCGACGGAGGGCAAGCAAATGGACGGACTGGGGTGGCGGGCTGTGGACGGATGGCGAGCGGCGATGGGATGCTGGCAATGGCTCGCCTTAGGGTGGCGGGATGTGGACTGACGGCGGGGCGGGGGAGATGTGTTTTTTCTTTCTGTGTTTGTGTGTCTGAGAGAATGGGGATCTGAAAATATCCCCAAAATGTTGACGGGCACGAGACCGTCAACAATATTTTTTTATTTTTTTTATAATTATGCTGACGGGCGTTGACCCATCAGCATAGTCGCCCGTCAGTGTTTCGTCAGCAAACCCGTCACCCAATTAGTATACTGACACCGTTCTGAGGGTTGGCTTACGGGTTTCTTGTTGACGGGCTATGACAGTCAGCCTATCCCGGCCGTCAGCTGACGGACTGCTAGTTAGTTCGTTTGGGATAATTGTACGTACATATTAAAATAATAATGTTCATATATTATTTGCTAACTTTTGAAAGAATGTTACTTACCTCCTCCCTACTTACTACAAAAAAAAAATGGTGAATATTGATGGATAGTACCCGTCAATATTTTTAGCATTGGCAATTGAATGCTGATGGGAACTTACATGTTAGAATTTACCAACGTTCTGCTGATGGGTAATACCTGTCAGGAAGCCGTTGGGCGCCACACGGCACCCGTCAGCATTTGCTGACGGGTTTAATAGCTGTTAGGAAATGCTGACGGTAAAAAATCGTCAGCATACTCATAATTTTATTGGCGAGTTTGGCTCGTCAACTTTCTAAGAGTGTTGCTGACGCGCTTTGAGTCGTCAACATTTTATTTATTTATTTATTTCTATACTTTTTTTTCTTTACATGTGTCACAATTCAAAAATCAAATATGAAACACATTGCAAGGTGCCAAAAAAAATTAAAATTAAATATGAAACACAGTGAGTTTTTACCACTTGTGTATGATCCTGATAGCATTGTTGCTTACTGGTGAAAACGCCCACGTGTTGTTGCTACCCGTATTACTGTTGCTGAAGGCTTTCTCTCTCGTCTTGTTTGGGATCTTATAAATAATAAGATAAAAGAGGTACTATTCAGCATCATCTATCTACCACTTTACATCAATCTTTTTTACTCTTATCTGGTTGAATTTCACTACATCAAATTGTAATTAATTGAATCATATTTTTATTACAACTAGTTTTTGTTCTTAATTTCTACGTAGAATGAGGTCGCTCGAGTTATCGAATTGAGGGAGATAGTTACCTCTTTAGGCCCCGCACACATTAAACTTGGGCAAGCACTGGGCATCCGACCCGATATATTGTCGCCTATTGCAATGACTGAGCTACAAAAGCTTTGTGATAAGGTGAAAAATTGATATTTTTATATTTCGTGAATTTAATTGCAAGTTGCATGATTAAACTCTTTAGGTCCCATCGTTTCCAGATTATATGGCTTTGGCTCTTCTTGAAGAGGAGCTCGGACATCCATGGAAAAATATCTATTCTGAACTTTCTCCTTCTCCTATTGCTGTTGGTAATCTCAATGGATTTTTAAGCATTATACTATCTTATGTGTAATTTTATATTCTTATTTAATCGGATTACTAAATATTATGTACTTTCTCAGCATCCCTCAGCCAGGTGTATAAGGGCCGACTAAAAGAAAGTGGGGATTTGGTAGCTGTGAAGGTACATAGACCTTTCGTTCTCGACACTGTTACCGTCGATTTGTTTATAATAAGGAACTTGGGTCTCGTTCTTCGTAAATTTCTTCAAGTACATATTTTGCCTTCTTACTTTTGTGTCATGTTACCTGTGAAAGAGATAATGAACTGTGGTGTTTAAATTTCTTCCAGGTCTCTATTGATGTTGTTGGATTGGTGGAAGAATGGGCTGCACGTTTCTTCGAGGAGCTTGATTATGTTAACGAAGGAAAAATGGGAAATGATGAAGAAGAACCTTCATTAGGTAGTTTTGATGAAAATAAATTTATTAATATAGTAAAAAAAAGAGAGAATAATCCAACAATTTTTGTAAAAAACCTGGTTTATAGGTAGTTGTACCAAAGACATACCAATAATACAAAGCACGAAAGGTTCTTACGACTCAATGGATAGAAGGAGAAAAAATTTCAAAATGTACAGAAAGTGATGTTGGAGAATTTGTAAATGTCGGAGTCATATGCTTCCTGAAGCAAGTAATTACTGATGTAATTAATAATTTACATTCAGGAAATTTAATTAAGTAGTTATCTTATCTAACTTACATTAATTTGAATCTACATTTTCTTTGACACGTGTTTCTTCCATGCTTATCCACATCCAGGAAACTTAATTCGAACTCTAGATGGAAAGCTGGCTATACTGGACTTTGGTGAGATACTTATGCATTAGTATTAGGTTTTGATAGCATAGCTTCGAACATTGAATATTGACTAGTGTTGAACATGACATGTTTGATTACAAATTGACAGATGATCAGAAATATGGCATGATTGAAGCTATCGCTCACCTCATTCATCGGGATTATGCTATCAAACTAATAGCAAAGGAGAAAACCCAGATAACTAGTTCTAGTTGTGTTTATTCAACATAATGTAATTATTGACTTTTAGATATTGTGCTATTTGTTCATTGTGAATTTTGTTTTTGGACTACTTTGTTGTAAATATTTTAGAAGCATATTCATATATTTGTTTATCATTATTTTTTTTTTAATTTTATTAATTGGATGTTTATATTATTTTATAAATAAATAGTTCGTGATGGAGAAAATGAGATAATTGAAAAATAAATAAATAAATTTGCGTGTGTAGTTTAAATGTGTTACAAAATCTTTAATAAAGATAGTGATACGATTACATATCATTATTGATAGACTTAAAGTGATACGATTGATGGATAAAATGTTACCATAAGTTTAAAATTACTACATAGAAAGTGATACACTTTGTAGAAAAAATATTACACAAAAATTATATGTAACTGTTTGTTATTAGAAAACGAGGCACAAATAAATGCCTTCTATCCTTCAAGAATAATTCCCCAAAAAGCTGGAATGATGCCTGCAACCACCAACAAATGTCAGATGGGGACCGGAAGGGTTTTTCGGCGAACCCCCTCCGATGCTTAAGTTAGTATATGGAGAGAATTCGGAAAAATAATTGCTTGATTAGAGAATAACTTATCTTCTGTACTTTTGTGATTATCTATTTATAGGTGTACTTTTCTAGGATTTCCTTAAAATCAAGGCCTTACGCCACGTCATCCTTCTGGATTCTTCTTTTTGTTACTCTACCTTGAGCTAGAGCCTCAAGGTTCTCCATATAACCTCAACCTAGGTCAAAGATCTCGAGCTGTATACACAGCTCCGGATTAAACACTGACCTCGAGCTAGAGGCGTAGGGCTGAGCTGATCATGATCTCTTTTATCCCGAAATAGTTACTCCCCCCTACTATGGTCGTGTATTCTCTAAAAACTGATCATAGTACTGTTGCAAGTTTTCTGGCCGTACTCCCTGATTCATAGTCAATATCCTCGAGCTAGAGCCCTTGTCTTTAAACCAAAGATGATAACTTGGATTTCCTTGGTTAAAAAACTAGAGCTAGAGCTGATAACCCTTGGGTTATTTTTTGCTGAAATTTTAGCCTTGATCTAGAGCTGATGACCCTTACATTTTCTGGCTGAAATTTTAGCCTCGACCTAGAGCTGATAACCCTTGTGTTTTTCTGGCTAAAATTTTAGCCTTGATCTAGAGCTGATGGCCCTTAAATTTTCTGGCTGGAACTTTAGCCTCGACCTAGAGCTGATAGCCCTTGTGTTTTTCTGGTTGAAATTTTAGCCTCGATCTAGAGCTGATGGCCCTTGTGTTTTTCTGGCTGAAATTTTAGACTCGACCTAGAGCTAATAGCCCTTGCATTTTTCTGGCTGAAATTTTAGCCTCGACTTAGAGCTGATAGCCCTTGTATTTTTCAGGCTGAAATTTTATCCTTGATCTAGAGCTGATGGACCTTGCATTTTTCTGGCTGAAAATTTAGCCTCGACCTAGAGCTGATAGCCCTTGTGTTTTTCTGGATGAAATTTTAGCCTCGATCTAGAGCTGATGGCCCTTGAGTTTTTCTGGCTGAAATTTTAGCCTCGACCTAGAGCTGATAGTCCTTGCATTTTTCTGGCTGAAATTTAAGCCTCGACCTAGAGCTGATGGCCCTTGTGTTTTTCTGGCAGAAATTTTAGCCTCGATCTAGAGCTGATGGCCCTTGTGTTTTTCTAGCCGAAATTTTAGCCTCGACATAGAACTGATAGCCCTTGCATTTTTCAGGCTGAAATTTTAGCCTCGATCTAGAGCTGATGGCCCTTGCATTTTTCTGGCTGAAATTTTAGCCTCGACCTAGAGCTGATAGCCCTTGTGTTTTTCTGGCTAGAATTTTAGCCTCGATCTAGAGCTGATGGCCCTTGCATTTTTCTGGCTGAAATTTTAGCCTCGACCTAGAGCTGATAGCTCTTGTGTTTTTCTGGCTGAAATTTTAGCCTCGACCTAGAGCTGATTTCCTTACTTTTCTGGATGAAATTTTAGCCTTGATCTAGAGCTGATTTTCTCTCAATTCTTGCAGAAAATCTTTGCCCGGACCTCGAACTATTTTTTCATAATTCTGGTAGGAAAATTTTACCTCGATCTCGATCTGATTTCTTCCCAATAAGCACCTCCCCTTCATTTTTTCCAGGCCCAATTAAAGCCTTACCTCGAGCTAACGCGGCCCAATAAGCACTTTCCATCAGTTTTTCAGGCCCAATTAAAGCCTTACCTTGAGCTAATGCGGCCCAATAAACACTTTCCATCAGTTTTTCAGGCCTAATTAAAACCTTACCTCGAGCTAATGCGGTCCAATAAACATTTTCCATCAGTTTTTCAGGCCCAATTAAAGCCTTACCTCGAGCTAATCTTAGGGTTTTTTCTTCTCCCTAGAAAGTGTGCCTTTCCCACTTCTTATCAAAACTCTTAACCTTCCTAGAACTTTTTATTTCTCCTCCTTCCGTTCCCTATTTTTACTTGGTGTTTAGAATTTCCTTAGCTCTAACAAGTTTTTTCATCTGACATCTTCAAATTTTCAATCCTTCAGATCTTCAAATAATCGCCAGATTATTCTTGAGTTTCCCAGGAGTTAAATCCTCTGCATAGGTATTACTTGATCCCTTTCCTTTAATATCCCTTTGCTTATATGTGTTTATTGCTTTTGTTATTTTATTGCTGTTATTATCAACTTTCCATAATGTCTGCCCCTTCGTCATCGCAAACTGCCACCGACGACATGAGGCTTGCAATCGTTCCTCCCCCTGAGCAGGGCGAGAAATCGGGATCTCTAGGGCGTACCCCGTCTCCCCAAAGTGAATCTTCTTCGGCTCCCCACCATTCAAGGGAACCTTTATCCTCTGCGCTTACCCTCTTAGACCCTTGTCACATACCTTGTATCATATCAAATAAAACATTGAGGTATATCCGTTCCAACAAAGGAATCCCCTCTTCCTATCAATTAATCCTTCCTTCCCCCGAGGATAGAGCCCTTAATCCACCCCCGAATTGCTTAACCTTCTTTCTTGGCCAATTAGATGGGGGTCTGCGTTTTCTGATTCCTCCTCTGTTAATGGAAATTTCGCGTCTCTATGAGATTCCCCTTAACCAATTCACCTCGAACTCCTTTAGGGATATGGTAGGCTTCATAATGGTAACCCAAAACTTAGGAATTCAACCTACCGCATCCCTATTCTTTTCTCTTTTTCAGGCCAAATCTCTCAACCCTCCGGGCTTCTTTTATTTTTCTTCTCGGGGGGATGCCAAATTTTTATGTAAAGCTCCCACCTCGAACCAAGAATGGAAGCAAAAATTCTTTTTTGTCAGATCTTCCGAATCTTGGGATTTTCCCACTGAGTGGATATGGCAAATCCCTGTTCAACGAAAATATAATACCAAAAAATGCTCTCAAGGCGCTCAAAACCTCGTCGACCGAATCACTGGCAGGCCCTACGACTTATCTCGTCTTATTCGCCCTTCTTTGCTTTACCACTATGGTCTTAGCCCACTCGAGTCCCCTCTCGAAGCGGACATTGGTAAACAACCAAACTCTATTCTTATACTATTTTTACTTGTCTATTTTTTCCTTACCCTTACTTTCATCTTTGCAGACACAATGTTCAAGAAACTATTAGCTAAACCAGGGGAGGCGTGGGAAAAGGTCGTGTCAGTAGGTCAGGCTCTCCCCAAATAAACTCTCGAGCCTCCCACTAGCGCGGGCTCTGACGAGCCTCAAACTAGGCCAGCGCTGGTTGGGACTGACCTTCCACCTGTAAAAAGGGCCAGGATTACCCCTTCTCAAGGTCCTTCTCCCTCGACCCCGAATCAATCATTTTTCACGCAAAGTGTCTTGAGGAATGATGATGGCTTGATCGCAACTCACTATGTTCAAGGGGTTTGTCCCACCACCGATCGGGAGCGAGTGGCCAAGTTAGGAGACGCAGAGCTTCACGATGCTTGGAACTTAGCTCTTTCAAAGGTATGTACCCCTAGACTCTTGAATCGAACTTTTTCGCTTTAAAATAAAAATCTCGTTCGCAAGAGAACAGAGCTATTGTAGGCGATAAGATGACTCGAGTCGAATCACAAGGAAGACTAATTGGAAACTATTTCGGTGTTCGATTTTACGTACGTGGAAACGAAAATAAAAACTACACTAAACACTCGATCAAATTTGGTTCAAAACGTTCTAACATCTACGAGCAATAAATCGAGAGTCTTTAAAAACAATTATGAAAACGAGGGTCTAGTGCGCCGATATCGTCTCCACGATCGGGGTTGTCAATCCCGATGGTTCTAAACGACCCTTAGCACACTTGACCGATAAACTTAACCAACAAGCATCATACTAGAATGATAAACTTAGCCAACAAGCATCAT
>BMAC01000069.1:620215-651518 GCA_014905375.1 Phtheirospermum japonicum
CTAAAACACGTAAAAGCACACAACACACGATGCAAAAATACACGAAAATCACATACAAATATGTACAAATCAATTCCCCCACACTTAGCTTTTTTCTTGTCCTCAAGCAAAATCTAATTTAGATATAGACAAGGAAAAGCTAATTAACCGAAGACTTAATTACTAATGCATCCATATGATTCATGAAGTTAATGCATTAGATCGACTAAAAACTCAACTAACAGGACGACACGATAACGTTGAGGTAAGAGATTTAGACTAGCTTTCGAACACCTAAAAGTAACGAGTTGACCTACATGTACATCACCCATCCATGCCTCGGCCAAAGTCTATCCCTGCTCAAACCTCCAAGTCGTCACCCGACTAGCCCAGTCATCAATACACCTCTTTAACAATACAATCTAAGAAATAAAAAAATAAAAACAACAAAACGAACTTAACTTGTACAAGGTTTTCTTTTCTTGTACTTATTCTTTCCTTTTCTTTTCTTTTTTTTTTCTTCTTTTTTTTTCTTTTTTTATTATATTTTTTTTAATAAGTTCCCATAAAGATGAGGTACAAAATGAGCATAATTTACATAAATCAAAAATAAGAGTTCATTGACTCCATTCTTACGTTGCTAAGTGCAACTGATAACATTCTTCAATATCGCACGTGGAGTTTTAACGTCTCCAAAATAAAAAGAAGAATTACATAAAATCCTATAGAGGGTATCGGAAAACGGGGCTAGTAAAGAGTATTCGACTCTTTGGAACGAAACAAGAATAGAACAGAGGACAAAACACTTCATAGATTATTTACACTTCAATCCCCACAATTACACTATTATTCGAACGAAAGTCTAAATATCCTAACCAAATCATCTAACCACGTCACTTCGTCAAGGTTCCAGTCAATATCAATACACACAACTCAAATCAACCACAAGCAAGCATACAAATAATTACTAACCAAGGACAAACCCCCCCACACTTAAACCATACAATGTCCACATTGTATAAAATGAAGAATTAAGCAAGGTATGGTAAAAGGAAGAGAAAGAGAGAGAGACGTCCCTGAATTCGCGCTTGTAGTAATAAGTCGAGCGTCCAAAAATGTCCAACGGGCTTTAATAATGAAAGGGACCTAAAAACATACAAAAATACACAAAAACATATAAAGTTAAAGGGCTTGGGTTGCCTCCCAAGAAACGCTTTATTTAACGTCTCTACCTTGACGACGTCCACGTTCAATGTCATCCCGGGTCTAAAAATAGATGATGGTCGTGCCACGCCTTGGTATTTTCTAAAATCAAGAATTGGCGATGATAATCACCAAGGCGAGCATAAAAAGCACAACCCGAGATTCAGAACACTCCAACTAGCTTCGGAGTTCGGAACCGCGAGTAATCGATCACCTCGAATATATCAAAAAATAATGGGCACACGGGGTGATCCTCGATCAAAGGAAGACTTAGAAAATCTTTCGAGCACTTGAAACATCTATAAACCAACCCGTGCTCTGTCGTTCCCTTGATCACCGCCTCAACGCCCTCAAAGTCATGTAAAGTTGGATTTGGGCTTAAAAGAGGGCAAACGGGCTCCTTCTCAACTATCTCGTCAAACACCTCCTTCTCATGTTCGCACAAAGAATCAAGCGGCACGGCATAAGATTTAATAAATTCACCCGAAGACAACTCTCCCACACAGTTGTGTATATAATCTTCAAAACGAACGGAAGAGACAATGCTAACTTCCACATCTTTCTTCTCACCCAAAAATCTCACATCTTCGCACCTCGTTCAAAATATCATAAACGCTAGAATTGCCATCAACAAAGGTGTAACTTTCCATATCAAAGAAAGGAAACTCCTCATGACAAGGTTGGTCTAGCTCGTACACCTAGTTATAAAATTTCTCTAATTGAATATCGAGGCGTTCTATGCGTTCATCTATACGTTCTATGCGTTCATCCATACGTCTAGTCGCTTCCACAATATCGGCTAACAGATCTTGAGAAACAGCGACGGAATAATCGCCGCTCGAAATATACGCATTGGATGTGGGTGGAGTGTATACGTCGTAGCACGAAGAATGGAAATCTTGAAACGTAGGAGCATACGAGTTCGCATTTGGATAAGGCGGGGCAAATTGAGCATAAGAATCGTCAAGACTCGGATAATAATACCCATAAGAATCCATGCTTGGATTACAACAATCAGAAGGAAATGGGCCGGGATAGTCAAAGGCATGGGCCCATTCTTGACCGCTCGGAGCATACAAGTCATAATACGATGGAGGGGCTTGATAATCGAGAGTTGGAGCGTAAGGGTCATCATATGGTGAACTAACTCGATAATTCGCCATCTTCAATCAAAATAATCTCGATCGTCAAAGATTTGGCTACAAGCACAATACTCAACAAACGAGATTAAGCGTACCAAAAAGAACAAAAAGAAATAAAAATAAAAATCAACAAAAAATACCAACACAAACAAACAAATAAAAGCAAACACCAAAATCGTAGCCTTTAGCCTTCCCCGGCAACGACGCCAAATTTTGAATCGAACTTTTTTGCTTTAAAATAAAAAGCTCATCCGCAAGAGAACAGAGCTATTGTAGGCGATAAGCTGACTCGAGTCGAATTACAAGGAAGACTAATCGGAAACTATTTTGGTGTTCGATTTTACGTACGTGGAAACGAAAATAAAAACTAAGCTAAACACTCGATCAAATTTGGTTCAAAACGTTCTAACATCTACGAGAAATAAACCGAGAGTCTTTAAAAACAATTATGAAAACGAGGGTCTAGTGCGCCGGTATCGTCTCCACGATCGGGGTTGTCAATCCCAATGGTTCTAAACGACCCTTAGCACACTTGACCGATAAACTTAACCAACAAGCACCATACTAGAACGATAAACTTAGCCAACAAGAATCATCATGATCAACAACATAATTTCAGCCCAAGCATGAAACCAAAGCATGAACATGTAGACTTCAAGTGGTATCACTAACCCTTTATAAGGGTGTTGACAAGGGTTCGAACCCTAGACCTCTCAAGTTATTTGAGATATATCTTCTACTTTCCAACCACTTGACCCAACTTATTAAAAAAAAAGCATGAAATATAAACATAAATTAACAACAAGAAAACAAGTAAAAGGATTACACTAAATTATGCTTTCAAAGTTCAAAATTAACATTCAAAGGAAAACCAAAGCTACACTATAAAAAAACTATTAAATAAAGTGTAGAAAAACTTATTATCTAAGAAAACATCAGCCATCGAACGATCTTCAGCGGCGAGAAACGGCCTTGAACGACGGACGACATAGAAACGACGAAACTACTAACTATCTAACTCTAATTTTGCATGAATTGAAATGGTGGCATGAACCGAGGGTCTTCTGTATTATTCTGACCTTTCCCCCTCGTCCAGCACTTTGAAAACGAAGAAACCACCGGCCTTTTATAGAATTTTGAAAATAACCGCTCAAACTGCCGGAGCGTCGACGGTGCATCGATCGACGCGAGCCAGGCTGCACGCGTCGACCAGGCAGTGCGTCAATCGACGGAGCTAGGATCGACGCAACAGAACATTTGCGTCGACGGTGCGTCGGTCGACGCGGGCCAGGCTGCACGCGTCGACCAGGCAGTGCGTCGATCGACAGAGCTAGGATCGACGCAATAGAACATTTGCATGACAGTGCGTCGATGGTGCGTCAGTCGACGCGAGCCAGGCTGCGGCAGCTAGTGTCAGCATGACTCGGACACTGGGTAACCCAGTGTCAGCACAGCACATTGCTTATCCAATCTTCGTCTTCTCGAGCTATAACACCAAAATAAAACAAAATTAGATTATTTCATATAAAATAAAGTAAAAACACATTAAACACCAAACGAGACGAAAAACATCAAAAGGAAGAAAACGATAAAAAGATAAACCTAAAACACGTAAAAGCACACAACACACGATGCAAAAATACACGAAAATCACATACAAATATGTACAAATCAATTCCCCCACACTTAGCTTTTTTTTTGTCCTCAAGAAAAATCTAATCTAGACGTAGACAAGGAAAAGCTAATTACCCGAAGACTTAATTACTAATGCATCCATATGATTCAAGAAGTTAATGCATTAGATCGACTAAAAACTCAACTAAAAGGACGACACGATAACGTTGAGATAAGAGATTTAGACTAGCTTCCGAACACCTAAAAGTAACGAGTTGACCTCCATGTACATCACCCATCCATGCCTCGGCCAAAGTCTATCCCTGCTCAAACCGCCAAGTCGTCACCCGACTAGCCCAGTCATCAATGCACCTCTTTAACAATACAATCTAAGAAACAAAAAAATAAAAACAACAAAACGAACTTAACTTGTACAAGGTTTTCTCTTCTTGTACTTATTCTTTTCTTTTCTTTTTCTTTTTTTTTTCTTCTTTTTTTTATTATATTTTTATTAATAAGTACCCATAAAGATGTGGTACAAAACGAGCATAATTTACATAATCCATTCTTACGTTGCTATGTGCAACTGATAAGCGGGTGAAGAAGAGGGTTAAGAAGCGGGTAGAGAAGGCTACCTCAAGTCAGAAGAGGGTTTGTCTGTGATCCAAAGAGTTCGAGACGCTACACATCACAACTTTGTCAACTCGGAGGATCTTTACAAGGTTCTTGTAAAGACTATTCCCTTCTATCTGCACTACTATGTGGGTAAGGTGAAGGAATGGGTAGTCTCAGGAGGCTCGGTGCAGACTTTCAATGAGGAAGTAGCTTTGGAGGATACCCCTGACTGTCCTTTTTTCCTTCCAAGTGATGAGGATACCCGACTTAACTCTATCGGAGCTGCAGATTTTTTTGGAGTACGCCTTTCACCATTTCCTAGGGCCATCTCAGCCTTCCAATCCTGCCATCCCAGTTGCTCCCTCATTGATTGATGGTGCTAGCCAAGGACTAGGAGATGCCCAGTTTGGTGAAGAGATCGAGGCCAGTCGATTTAGCAGGGAACTCAAGGAGAATCTTCTTTATGTGCAGTAGTATCTTGGGGTTGGGTGTAATCACTTTAATTTATTAGTGATGTCGTTTTGTAACCCAAACCTTCTTTTGAATGATTGACATCTGTTTTGACTTGCGTTTGTTGTTTCGCATTTTTTTATTTGCTCGACTGGATCGAGATCTTTTTAATTTATGCTCTACTCATCTAATAACTCTTGAAAGGTCCTATACTTTTTTCGTACAATCCTTCAAATGTTTTGGAGGAAAATTTTGGTTATATAGGCACTTATTTCCCATTTCTTCCTTCCAACTTTTCTTTATCCCAATAAGTTTGGATTCTCAGCAAGTCCTCCGCCGGATGTTTGTGAACTTCAGGAGGAAATAACCAAGCTCCGCCGGCAGCTGGAAAGGAAAGGGCAGCATAAACAGTTTTATAAAGATCATTGGAAATCATCCAACCATCATGTTCTTCACCTTCGTGAAGTAGTTTTGGATCTTCGTGAGCAGGTGAACCGCTTATACAAAGCAAATGAAGCTCTGGTTAACAGCGCGAGGGCTGAAACTCATCCTGCTAACATGTACTATCTGAGGTTCTGCGAGGTGGATCATGAGCTCTGGAAACTGAAGAATGCTCAGCGTCGCTCTGATTGATGATGTCTCCTGTTTTTTAACCTTTTAGCTCGAGRCTTGGGCTCTAGAGCCTTGTGTTTATGTAATAAATAGTTGACCCTAGGGTATAGTATCAATAAATTTTGGTTATGCTCTTTGACATTCGTCTAGTTTTTATTYTATYGATMTTTTCCATATGTCGTTCGGTGMCATCCGCCTTTTGAGATTTATTCKAGGTGTCCACTCGATATATTATGGTAAGTAAGATTTGGGGTTGACATTTGTCAACCAAAAACTTTGAGTATCTACTCGACCTACCATGGTGAGTAGGGWTTTGGAGTTAACGTTTGTCAACCGYAACTTCGAGTATCCACTCGACCTACCATGGGTAGGRTTTTTAAGTTGACATCTGTCAACCTGTTTACCCCGAGCTTCTACTCGGTGGTTSTAATTTTAAGTCATAAAATGTTTGAGTGATAAAATTCTTTATTATAGAAACAACTAAGTACATCACGGGGAAATTAAAGAAGTAAATTTACCAAATCAACCTTTATTTATCAAAGTAAATCTTAAAATTTGCCACATTCCAAGCTCGAGGGATCTTCCCTTCCTCCATATCTGCAAGCTCATATCCACCTCCCGCTAACACCCTGGTTACTCTGAAGGGCCCTTCCCAGTTAACTCCCAGCTTTCCCAAACTCTTAGCTAAATCTTCTCTTCTTAAAACCAAGTTCCCGACCTGGAAGTTTCTCTTAACTACTTTGCTATCATAGGCCGCTTTCATTCTTCTCCTCATTTCTTCCATTCGGTGGAACGCTTTTTCCCTCTTCTCGGCTATCAGATCCAAAGAGTCTTGCACCAACATCTCATTCTACTCCTCATTAGATGTTAAAATCCTGTGAGTCATAGTGCACACTTCTGCAGGCAAGACGGCGTGCATGCCATATACTAGGCTAAATGGGCTTTCCCCAGTGGCTTCTTTTGGGTTGGTTCGGTATGCCCATAGGACCGATTAGATCTCTTCAACCCATCTTCCTCCTGCCTTTTCCAGTCGTGCTTTTGTTACACGAACCAAGATTTTGTTGGTAGCTTCTACCTGTCCATTAGCCTATGGATGGTATACCGAGGTGAAATTTTTCTTCATTCTCATCCTATCACACCACTCTTTCAAACCATATCCTGCGAACTGAGTGTCGTTGTCCGAGACGAGCACTCTGGTGATAGCCTTGGGAAGCATCCATCATACTCAGGAGCTCACAACCCGAGGTCGAGTCCACCAGTTGGTCTATTCGCGGTAGAGGGTAGTGATCTTTGGGGAAGGCTTTGTTCAAATCCCTGAAGTCCACACACATTCTCCAATCATCCTCTACTTTAGGAACTAGAACAACGTTGGACAACCATTCTGGGAATTGAATCTCCTTGATGTGCTTTGCTTCTAGCAGCTTGTTTACTTCTATTCGGATAATAGCGTCTTTCTTAGCCCCAAAATCTCTTTTCTTTTGCTTAACTGGTGTAAATGAAGGGTTGATATTGAGCCTATGTTCCGCTACCGATGGGTCAATCCCAACCAACTCATTTGGCGACCAGGCAAACACATCTGCTTTGCTACGCAAGAAACTAACCAGCTCTTTTAATATGTCTGGAGATAGGGTGGTACCTATCCGCACGGTTCTGTGTGCTTCTCCAGGAACTATTTCCACCATCATCAACATCTTATTTGGCTTTACATGCTTTTTCAGCTCGTCTGGTAACGTGTGGGCCTCCAAGGTGTGTGCCTTAACAGGTTTATCCTTTCTTTCTCCCTGCTTCACACTCTGCACATACAGCTTCCTTGAAGTATACTGGTCACACCCGACCTCCCCCACTTCACTCCTTACCGGGAACTTCATTTTCATATGATAAATTGACACCACTACCTGGAAGCTACTAAGTGACGGTCTCCCCAGCATTACATTATATGCTGAAGGTGCATCCACCACAAGGAAACTAATCATCTTAATCTTTCGACATTGTGCTTCACCCAATGAGACAGAAAGCACTATTGACCCTAGAGGCTGTATAGTGCCTCCTGCGAACCTGATTAGAGAGGTTTCTACTGGCTCCAGCTTTTCCTCGAGATCCATTCTTTCCAAACAATCTAAGAACAAGATGTCCGCCGAACTTCCTGTATCAACAAAAATACGTCCTACTTCGTAATTAGCAATCATCGCCCTAATTACTAAAGCATCCGCATGGGGGCTCAAGACCTCTCCCACATCTTGGGGGCCAAAATGTATGATTGGGCTATTCGCTACCTGCCCAATCTCGAGTATTCTCCTTCTATTTGGGTCAGCTGCCCCGACATATCCTTTTCTCAACCTATTCGAGTCACCCTCTCCAGGTCCTCCCACGATCATGTTAATTACCCCCCTCTTCGGGGGGTCCCTCTCCTTTTCTTCATTTCTGGTCTCCGTTCGGCGTGGTGGCGAAAGACGTCTTCCTCCCTTCTTATAGTTCGTCTTGCTTTTACTTCGCTCTGTATATACAAACTCTTTCAAATGTTCTGCTTGAACGAGTCTCTCTATCTCGTCTCTCAAGTGAGTGCACTGCTCGGTAGTGTGTCCATAATCATTATGGAAATGACAGAACTTATCAAACTTTTCTCTTCTAGGGGTCGCTGAGGCCATTTTAAATCAGCTCTGCACTCAATTGCCACGAAGACTTCATCTTGCGGAAAAGCCAGAGGTGTATACCGATCCATACGTGCCCTACAAACTACTGGTTTAGGTCTAGCTTTCTTGTTTGATCCTCTATCCTCCCCCTTCTCTTTCTCCTCTCGATTTCTTCTCATCAACCTCATCTTTTACTCGCAAGGCCTCTTCCAAGTTGATGAACTTTTCGGCCCGAGATAAGAGATCCCCAAAGCTCCTTGGTGGTTCCACCACTAAAGACTGGAAAAAGTCTCCCTTCTTAAGACCTTGGGCTAACGCATTCATCAATGTTTCCTCCGAGGCCGACGGYACCTCCAGCTTAGCCGTAGTAAARCGATTTATGTAWGACCTTAAGCTTTCTCGCTCCTTCTGCTGAATGCTGAATAGCTCTAATGCCATTTTTTGATACTTCRTACAGCTAGRAAACTGATGTAGGAAAGCTGCGCTGAACTCCTCAAAATTGTGTATTGACCCTGGCGGTAGCTGACTGAACCAAAGTTGCGCCTACTTGGTAAAGGTAGTGGGGAAGACTCTGCACATTACCGTGTCCGAAAACTGGTACACCGTTGCTGAATTCTCATACCTGCATAGATGGTCGAGCGGATCCGATGTACCATCGTATTCGAAACCCATCGACTGGTATCCGATAGGCAGGGCATCCTTCAGGACCTCTTCTGCGAAGTGGGTCGCCCTACGAGCCCTTGATAGGGGGACACTGCTTGCCAATTTTCTCTTCAGCTCCCTTACCTCCTTATGCAGGTCCTCTACTACCTCTGGTAAGTCAGAAACATTCTTGCCAAAAGTGTCATCGGTTGACAAAGCTGTACTCTCATCGTCTAGAGGTCCTGAGCCGTGGACCACCTTTGCTATGTTATCTCCTGCCAGGTTATTTCTCCGAGGTGGTGCTGATGGTGGTGTGCTCATGCTAGCCAATATCTTGTCTACTGCCTCCTCCACAGCTCGTGTGATAACACCTGACAACTGCTCCAAAAATAATGACCCCAATGGGTTTGCTCCTAGGCCTGCTGAGAACTCCGTTCCAGGTGTCAGATTGGGGGTTTAGACGACCGGATCTAAAGGTACGTCCTGTGGAACACTCGTTCCTTCCACGACCTTCCCCGTCGTGTTTGTCCCAGGTGTTTTATTCAGGTCTTCGGCGAGATTTCTTCGTAACTCTTCCATTCTTGAAACCAGATACTCACGTCTTAGAACTTAATTTCCCACAGACGGCGCCAATTGTTTGTTATGAGAAAACGAGGCAAAAATAAATGCCTTCTATCCTTCAAGAATAATTTCCCAAAAAGCTGGAATGATGCCTGCAACCACCAACAAATGTCAGATGGGGACCGGAAGGGTTTTCCGGCGAACCCCCTCCGATGCTTAAGTTAGTATATGGAGAGAATTTGGGAAAATAATTGCTTGATTAGAGAATAACTTATCTTCTGTACTTTTGTGATTATCTATTTATAGGTGTACTTTTCTAGAGTTTCCTTAAAATCAGGGCCTTACGCTACGTCATCCTTCTGGATTGTTCTTTTTGTTACTCTACCTTGAGCTAGAGCCTCAAGGTTCTCCATATGACCTCAACCTAGGTCAAAGATCTCGAGCTGTATACACAACTCCAGATTAAACACTGACCTCGAGCTAGAGGCATATGGCTGAGCTGATCTTGATCTCTTTTATCCCGAAACAGTAACACTTATAAAATGCTACTTAGTAGTGTTACAATTGAAAATTTAAATGTAACACTTCATAAAAGTGATACTAAAGGCCATAAAAGTGTTAGTTAAAGTTTAAGGTAGCACGGGCAACTATAGCACCAATCAAGATGTTACCTATTATCAATAGTAACACTTTTTATCTATTAAATAACACTTTTTTGGTGTTACATAAAATCACTTTTTTTTGTAGTGCAAATATCAAAATTCTTAAAATGTTCCTTAATCTAACACTACTACTTTAGAGGATCGGAGAGAAGCTGCTGAGGTCGCGCTTTCATCGTTGCGGTAACATCCTCCATCAACTGCTGTCGGAGAGCCGCCTGCAACTCGAGTCGTTCAAGCGCATGCGCCTCGCGTATCGCTTGGAGTTGCTCTTGATGTGCCCGCTCGTTCGCTTGGAGATGCTCCTGACTCTTAAAAGTATGCAGTTGAGTTTGGAATTTCGTGACATGGTTATCTGGAGTAGAGGAGGTACCCGCTCTGAAAGTTTTCGAAACCAAAAGACCCTCTAGGCATCCCATGCCATATCGACGATCCTTGTTCATCCCGACGGTCTCTAGATAGACTCACTCCTTGTGAAAGTCAGTAGGGTCCTATGACGCTGAACGTCTCTCCTCTAGACATCTGTGATAATCCTTCCAAATATTTTGATTGATATATAATTTTACCTTAATTAATATTAAAAATAATATATATATATATACACACACACATACATACTTATTTATATCTATAAATAAATAGTTATAGTTGTGTGTTGTGCTACAAGATCAGTGAATGTGCCGGCGGGTCTCTCGTGCATAGTAAAAAAAAGTTCGAATTCAGTGGGTTTTCAACCCATATCCTCACGCTGTATTAATTATTTAAATTATATTTTAATTTACCCCTAATTATGAACTAATTTATTAATTACGAGATAAACTTATAAACACATTTACATTTACTTACGAGCTGACGTGCATGAATAATTGCAGTTCGAGACCTGGATCTGTGCTTTGATATCTTAGTACCAAGGCCGCCGAGCTCGCTTATCCTATTCCTGCTCGCCTGCTCAYACTGCCTCTTATTCTCCGGCTTCTCAAACTCTACTATCCACCTCCTCCAAATGTCCTCGTCCACGRACACGGTCACCCTTTCCTCGGTTCTCCACTTTGCTATCCACTCGTGAAGATGGTGCYCCACGAGTAAACCATAGATTTATAGAAGTCACATTATACGAGCTCCCTAGAATACAAACTAGGGTCCCAATAACAARGCTTCTGCAAAACAAAATAAAACAATTTGATTAATAAAATTATTTTATATAARAACTTATGAAAATATTAGTTAACATTATTAGTTGATTACRAAAACTCAGSCTACCATAACTGACYATGAGACTCGAGGATATGCTTATATTTRRATCCATCMYAGTGTACACTAGCCTTGTGGATCACTCAAAAAATCATKTGTAARTRCGTCGAATCACTGCGCAGCCTAATAAAATATATGATTAATTAGAGAAATATAATAAGGTAAACAATTTATTAGAAATGAAACTGCATTAAAGCTACATATCTCAGGGGGACGACATAGATCTCAATCATATCGAGATGTGGTGGTATGAGGCCTTTGGATGTACTAGCAGCAGACGGGGTGGCTGGAACAGTCGAAGGCGGAGTCCCTGCTGATAAGTCCATCATAGCGTCGTCTTCATCCTCTAAGTGATAATGAGACGAGAATGATGAACCAAGAGAATCGCGACCCGAAGACGGGCCGAGGGAAACACCACTTCCACGACCTCTACCTCTTATCTCAAAAACTATAAAAATTTAAGCATAGATGAAATTTGAACTGGGATAAATGAATTAATACAATTTTAATATATATAAAATTTAATTCTGTTGTGATAAATATTTTTCGAAAGCCCCGTGGGACCACTTACCAATAATCTTTGGCGGCTAAAATATAGAATTCGTCCATGAACTTTTTGCACTTGGCAAAAATGGTCCACTAAATACAGGGGTGACACCAATTAAATTCTTATCGCACATTTAGTCCAATTTTGGGGATTTTGACCAAATGACAGTCGGTCAAAATCCAAGAAGTTGAAAATTTAGTCCACCAATTAAATTTTTGTCGCATATTTAGTTTAAATTCTTGTTGCAAATTTAGTCCACTAATTAAAATTGGACTAAAAGTACGARAAATATTTAATTGGTYGACTAAATTTACKACCCWTGTATTTAGTGGACCATTTTTGCCAAGTGCAAAAAGTTAATGAACGAATTCTATATTTTAGCCAATCTTTTGCCGGAGGGGTTTATTGCACAAAAATGCTGGGAAGCATTCACTTTATTTTATATTTATGAACATGTAATAGAGATAATAATATCTATATATTTATATAAAAATGTTACTGTCTGTTATGTACGGTCGGTCCAGACCATTATTAGGCCCTGGACTAATTAATAAATAATTTCCTACTATAATAAATTTTCTAAACATTTTCTTTTGATGCTTCAATGAAATACTAAATCCAAAACAAATTTTAATAATGAACGCACAAGTATAATTTCATTATATAAGAAAAGAGTCATTTACCAAAAAAAAAAAAAAAAAACCTCTAAATAGCGAGCGCGCGCGAACGCGCGCACATATATATAATATATATATAGAAAAGAAAAGAATCTAGAATTTACTGTTCAAACCAAAACTAATTAATTGTAATAAGACTTTGTCTAACCATTTTTAACAAGGGTGTGCATGAGTCTAATGGTTCGAGAATTTGCAAATCTCAAAAATCGTACCGATGTTCGGAGATTCTCAAATTAAAATTCACTACCGTACCGTAGAGACCAAATCTCTATCGCGAATCATACCAAACATTCGAGATGGGTTGAAAAGATTTAGAAACCGACACAAAAAAAAAAGGAAAATATAATTTATCAAAAGCCAGAAATGTATATGTTGTAAAACTAATACAAAAGTTAGGTATATGTTATCAAAATATTTGCTCAATAAGAAATGAAGAAATCATAAAAAAGCTAAATTATCAATTTAATATGATTAAAATTGACTTTTGATAAGTATTTAATATAAAGTACTTTTAGTGAATTAAATTCATATATTTTTATTCATTTAATATAATGATAAAGTATGCTAATATTCTAAAATTGATATTATTAGTTGATTAAAGCTAAACAAGTGTAAATTATATTTATACAAGCAACCATTTTATAAATTAATATATATTAAAGTTATTGTTTAAGTAATAAATTTTTTGTCAACAATATATGCCATGAGAAGTAATAAGTAAAAATAAGTACTTTACCCACGGAGAAGCGTCACACTCCTCATAACTCTTTCACTAGAATAGTAACTGCCTCCCTTAAACACACTTTGGAATTACATGAATAATAGTCTTCCTAGACAAACCAACATTATACCAACTATTCTAACTAACTTTTTAGCCAACACATGGATTTTCTAGCACTCTATGGACTCCCTCCTACATTGAAAAGATTTTCGTCCAAATGCTAAATTAATAAAATAATCAAAAGTTTTGATATTCCAACGAAATAAAATAGAAAATAAGCACTTGAGTTTTCTAAGATATGCTCTGTTTGTATAACTCATGTTATATACAATGAGACTTATCGACTATAAATATAACTCAAAATTCGATCTCCTCATGGAGGTGTATATCTTCATGGTCCATGACTTGGGGTGTACTTCAACAAACAACCTTCTTTGTGAGTAGAATCCTTGCATGATTAAGTTAAATTTGACTTCAACTCGATCTGATATGGAAATTTTCATAAATAATTTAGTGTTCACGTAGCTTACAAAAACTAAATTAACTATTAAATATATTCGAATGACACTAATTCTCATTTTCATACAATACTTTTATATTTTTATGTTCTTGCAGATTTGCTGGACCTCTTGTTGATAAAATAGATGCAGAATGAAGGTGAATGGATGGTTTATGGTCCATGGTTATCATGGTAACTTAAGAAAATATGAGAGTCCCAACATTTATGGTAACTCAGCAGAATGAAGAAATTATAATTCTAAGTCGGTGAGTTTATTATGGAGTTATGGTATGAATAGCATACGAAATCCTTAGATCGAGAACACGTCTCTTGTATATATAAAGATGACCCAGGCTTTAATTTTATTTTAGGTTGATTATTCCTAATTTCATTGAGCTCTCATTTATCAGAGGAATTAAGCATTGGAGGACCTAAGGAATGGGAGGAATCACCGAAGCAGCATGCTTGAAACATTTATAAGGGGTTGCTCCAAAGATTGGTCAATGCGATACCTATCGGCAAGCTGGAAAAAATCATAATAGGAGGAGATCTCAGCGATAATGAGACAAAACTTACACCTGGAGGTGATGAGGAATGCAGGTCGGAACCAATTACACTAGGCCAAATGAGGAGAAGGGATAAAGGTCCATAGATTCCTGACTCGGAGTTGGTGAGCGCAGTAAAGAGGAGGCACCTCATAAGAAATTCTTGTCATCCTACMAGAATAAGGAGAATGAAGACGTGATGGGGATTTTTGGCAGGTCGCAAAGAAGGAGATATAAAGTAATTTACGATAGAGCAAATAGATGACAGAGGATGAGGAGGACATGTTGCCAACATCCCGTGCAATGAGAGACACGCAGGAGGCCTTATGAGCATTATAGAGACAGGTCGCGGGTACAAGCCATTAGGAAGCGGTAGGCCACCTGTTCTCTGTGGAGATATTGCGGGTAGCTTTGCCCTGGTGATACAAGGGGCTGAACTTTTACTATGAGGGGTTGTCGTATCCCACTCGACATGTTCAGAGGTTTGGGAATGTGGTGACATTACGACAGTACACGAAATCAAAGGCATACAGGTCATTTCTGTCTACCCTACGACTTCCGACACAAGACTTGTTTCATCAAATCGTCCTATGGAGAATTACAAGCTTTCAGGTTCTAAGGTCGACTTTCCTGACGCACTTTTCTAGCGCAAAGACTCACATGAAGATGTTCATGTCGCTCTTTTCGGTGGTACAATGACCAATGGAAACTTTGAAGGAGTGCGTATCTAGATTCACAAGGTCTACCTTATAGGTGCCCATAACGACAGATGAGATAGAGGCTGGTGCACTAAATCAAAGATTGAGGATGGGAGGCTTGAGAACCTCACTAGCTGAATGACTTGCATTTACTTTTGAACAAGTGTTGGATCGATGTATCAAATACATCCATGTGGAAGAACCAGAGGAGGAAGATCAAATGCATTTTGTACAGAAGGCCGAGGACCTAGAGAAGCCACTAACAAAGAAACATGAACCAGGAGAGATTTATGGTGACCAGTAAGAGCAATCGTGGTACTAAATGGTGAAGGTATACTTGAGGCAAGGAATGATAAAAGACTGTGGAGGGAGGAGACAAATAATTTCACCCCTTTGACGATGCCACAAGTTAGGGTGTTCATGATTATGTAGAGACAAGTGCCCATGAAATTAGGGGATTGAAGATTACACAGATACCCACTAACCAAAGACTTTGGTTCTTTTCGAGGTTCCATGATAATTACGGACATTCTACGGAGAAGTGTCAACATCTGAAGGAGGGGATTTAAAGGATGGTCAAGGCTGGAAATTGTAGGAGGTCGACTATCGAGATATGACACCTCGGGAGCAGAGGCAAACACTGCCCTAATATACCAGAACATATACATCTCTAGAATATAACTCGACCAAAATACACCCAATCGGCTGCACATCGTACTTCTGGTTTTACAGGAGGCTTAACACAACCTCGGGATCTTGATACGAACCGAATCGTATATACCCTAATAGGTCATATGTCAGGAAACAAATGATGCCGAGATTGATAACCTTTATCTCACATGTTTGATAACTTTTGATCAAAACATTTTCTGATTTTAGAAGATAATGGATGATTCCCAAATGTACAACCTCTTATGATTCATCATTATTTAATTAGAATCTCAAAGGAGGTGGAGAGGGGTTTTATAATATGTGTAAAATAATAAATATATATATATATATATATATATATATATATGACGAATAGAATAAAACAAATGAAAAAAACAAATACGAATATTTATTCATGGAGAACAAATAAAAGTTTAAGTCATAAATCACTTTCCTTAAAATGTTATTTGTTCCCACTATTTTGTTAACCATGTTTATGCCAATTTACTTTTAGAATTTAATAAACATAAAAGAATAACCAAATATCAAGATTTTTGAATTATTATCATAAGAAAATAGAATGAATAAAAATTAATAAATAGGATTCTGAACAGACCAATATTTTCTCGTGATAATAATTCAAAAACTTTGCTATTTGGTTGTTATTATTTTGTGTGTATTGTATTTTACCCATTCCCCTCTACATTTTTTTTACTTGAGTTATGTGGCAAACATATAACTATTATCAATAGTAACATTACACTATACTTTTTTAATGGTTACATATTGTAACTTATGTCATTGTAATTTGGTTGTTATTATTTTGTGTGTGTTGTATTTTACCCATTCGTCTCTACATTTTTTTACTTGAGTTATCTGGCAAACATATAACTATTATCAATAGTAACATTCCATTATACTTTTTAATGGTTACATATTGTAACTTATGTCATTGCGATAAGTGGTGATCATGATTTCCCTCTCTCTGTTTTTGTCACTCTTTGTAACAAAGTATCCAATTTGATTAAAAGTATAATTAATGGACCACAGATCGTACAAGGAAAAAAAACAGACACAATAAACTAGATACACAAAGGGTACTAGAAGAAAAGATAACATGGAAAAAAATAGACACACAAAGGGTACTAAAAGAAAAGAAACATACGTATCAAAAACTCATTTATTTAGAACACACCAAAAACTCAGAAAACTGCATAAAAAAATTTAACTCTTAAATGCCTTTGCAAGACTTATTTCACACAAACAAGAAGGAAACCACTTGCTTGCACAATATTCATAATATATCACGTCGATCGACACACACACATATATATATATCGATCTTTTTTTAGGCGCAGACATCCGGATGGGCAAGAAGGTATTCTTCAGTAAGCTTGAAAAACACTAGAACTTGATCACCGGTAGCCTTAATCTCTTCGTCATTGAGTTGGATATCACCCTTGGTATGGTACTCACTTTCTATCTTCGCAACACATCCTCCATCGCTTGAGTGTTCGAATTTCTGAACGTAGTGAATCGATTCTATCTTGTCTCCGATCATAGGTCCTTCGATTATAGTGTGTTTGCTCACACAATTCTCWGTATCAACAACCTCGATCTTGTGCTTGACATAACCACCTGTTACATATATACATGAGAAAATCATTAGTGTCAAGAATCAACTTTGTGTAAATAATAAAAAATAAATTCTATACAATCAAAAGTAATTCATTCATTCGATATATGATACTAACCATCGGCAAAATTTGTCTTCCTAATGGAGCCGTCTCCTTGGAGTTTGTCAATGCTCTTGATGGAAGCCGGGAGCGGAATGCTGTCGATTTCGGTAACCAAGGCCTTGAACATCCTCTTTGCGGCCACTCGGAGCTTGGCTTCTTGGGCGTGTTTGAAGATACCCATTGTTAGTATTTTGTTTCAAAGAGTGAAATTAAGCTAATTAATATGTCTTTGGAGCTGGACTGATCTGAAGCTCAATTAGTGTGTGATGAAACATTGAAGTTGTAATGGAATTTATAGGCTGTCCAGTCCAATTTAATTTACTGCTACTAGAAGTTTTCAGAGCACCTCAAATTAGACCTACGATTTCTTCTGGTCCGATTATTGGGTAGAATTTCAAGATATTGGTTCTGTAAAAAAATATTGACACGCTGGTCATTTCTTTAGGGATAATTGTACGTGCATTAGTTGTCTTTTTCTTGGTGGTATAAATTGTTGGCAATTCTTGCATGTGCCAGGTTTTACAACTCTAACTTACCCGATTTTGCAACTAACCCAACATATTTATAGTTACTTGTGTTTTTTTTCAGTTGAGTTATATTAGGAACCTATATATTTTAGAAGTTTTAAATAACTCATTTATTTATGTTCCTTATATCGATTGTATGAATTGATTTTAACCAATAATATTTATATACATACATTTGGTATGTTTAAAAAAAAAAATCAATATACTAACAACATATTCCATCAATCAAAAATATATTGCAAAAATAAAAATTCCCTACAAGAAATCGCATGTTTTATGATGATTTTTTTTCTCTGTATAAAATCTTGTCATAATATGTTTTATCAATAGTGAAGAATTTTAATTTTGTCACTGAAAAATATATTTTGACGACAATATTTATTTTTGTCATTATCGATCTAGTTTTTCTTCACTAATACGCATATTTGATAATGGTTATATGATATTTGTCACAATAACGGAATGACGAAAAAAATAGGTAGGAGAGAACCTTTCAGCGACAAACTTGTAATAAATGGTGACGACATTTGGCGTCACAACAAGTTTTTACTCGTGACATCATCGGGTGACCCAGTGTCACCACAGAAACCGTTAAAACCACCGCTAAGGAGCAACAGAGAGGTTTAACGGTAACGGTAACCGTTAACGGGTCCAGATCGGAGATTTTTAATGAAACTTGTGCTCCAAGTCTTTGTAAACCTATATATATCTTTCCATACTTCTTTAAAGAGAAGTGATGTTTTTTGGGACTCCTAGGGCCTGACAAACCCTAAGTTTTTCCTTTATTTCTCTTGATACTCTTCTCCATATTTCTTAGTTTTAAATTTCTAATTTTTAGATTAAGTAGAATAGTTCTTAGATAGTTTAGATGTTAGAACATAACTTACTCATAGTTCGTGGATTTTTTCGATTGGACAACGTTACTTTCTTCGTTAATTAGTAAGTCTTCAATTTTATTTGCTTTTGATATTTGAATTTCTAGATTGCTTATATGAACTTTTGTTGCAATTGTAATATTTGTGATTCGTATTGTTTTGGGTTTATGATATTGAATATGTTGATGATAATTGGCTAGATCTTACGGGTCTATGCCTATAATCATTTAAAATCATCAATTGGGTTTGTTGGGTATTAAATCTACAAGATGGGATTGACAACCCTAGCTTGTAGGTAAGGTGTTCGACGAAACTCCCAAGTGGTCATGGAGAAGAATCTAGAGCCCTAGAACCTATTTTTCTTAAATCTTTTCAAAGCTTCAAATTTATTGCTCATAGTTTAAATCATAGTTTAATTTAATTGCTCTTAGTTTAAATCATAATTTAATTTATTTACTCGTAGTTTAAATCATTATCGTAGTTCTTTTGAATGATCAAACAAAACTCCTTGTCCGCGTGTTTAAAGAGTTTTTTCTTTATTTTCTTATTCGTGAAATCAAACACAAAAGGAGTTTCCGATTAGTCTTCCTTAAGAGATTCGACTCGGTTCAACTTACCAACGTACGAGTTACCCCGTACTCTTACGAGCGAGCTTTCAATCTTTGACAAAGTTATATTTAAAATGTAGGTGCGAAAAGTTCGAATCGAAATTTTGGCGCCGTTGCCAGGGAAAGGTGAAGGTTGTGATTTTTGTGTTTGCTCCTCGTGACCTTTATTTGTGTTTCTATTTGTTTAGTTTGTTTATATTATTTATTTATTTTGCTTATTTTTGTTATTTTCTGTTGGTACGTTTAATCTTATGCATTGAGTGTTGTGTATGCAAGGTACATCTCTTGAAGCTTAGATTCAACGACCCATAAAAAAAATATATATACAAAATAAAAAAATATATATATAAAAATATCTCACTATCGAGGGTATCCATTGTATGAAAATGGTGCACCTCCGTCCAATTGGTGTGGCTATCCACCAACCATTCTATTGAGCTCCAAGATGCGGAAATAAGATCTTGACAGTTTCTACATAGAGCAACTCACGATTTTTTATGGGCATCCGAGCGAGGGTGCAATTAATCCAAGAATACTAGGACACCACCCGAACTTTCCCTCGTCTTGGACCAATAAGGAATCAAGTAAGGATTCAAATCTTCCATTATGCACTAAAGGATCGAGCAAGAAAATGGTTGAATTATTTGGAGCCCGACTCCTTGCAACCGTGAGAGGAAGTCATGGAGACGTTTTATTTGCCTGAATGGGACCCGTCTCTAAATTCATACGATTCGATCCACGACGACCAGAGGCTCGAGGAATTGGCCAAAGAGAACGCAGCCCTAAAAGCTGAGATAGCAAGTCATGAAAAGGCCAGCGAAGTATGTAGTCGTTGTGGAGCACCAGGACATTTGGCGAATGTATGCACGGTGACATTTTACGGAGAACCACAGGAGAAAGCTACAATCATTCAGAATTATCTGATCTACGATTCTTATGCCCCTCCCGACTCAATTCCCTACTACTCGAGCTATGAAGAATATACTCCAGTTGAACAAGACGAGCAATTTTTGGTGTGGAAGCAAGATCAAGAAGCTGAGACCATTTATCATCGATATGGAATTGCACAATTGATTATGCAGGTAAATAACCAGGGTATGCAATTAGATGACCTCTCTAAGAATATGAAGAATTTGGAGACGATGTTGGGTCAAATAGCGGCTTTGTAGTAAAATTATCGATCAAGAAGGACGAACTAGTGATTCTTGATGTGGTGGAGCCCATCTTGGATGTTGAGAGTTCGAGTTTTAATGATCGTTTGGGAGATATGTGTGACGAGGAGGTTATTGAGGATTTGGTTGTGATCGCTCCTCCTGTGCTTTACGATGAACTGTTGGATAATGATCTTGGAGTGATGCCATTGGAGAGTTCGGAGGATGATGGCGATTTATGTTTACTTGCTCTCATTGAGAATGAAGATGTTGAGATACAGGAGTTGGATAAGGATGAGATGGTCAAGCCTCTTTTTGTGCCACTCAAAGCTTTGATAAAAATTAAGACTGAGATGGTGGTAGAGGCAATAGAGAAGAATTCTAAATCCCCTCCCCTGCGCCCGAATATAGCATTAAGTATTTTTCAAAATGTTAAGGGGAATGTCAACAACATGGAGGAGTTCGGGATGTTCAAAGGTTATGCCGTTTGTTCGATGGGTTTCCTAGTTTTTCCAGTAATCTAGGATCAACCTGTGCCCCAATTGACTTTTTATATGTTCGTGGTGATCGACTACTCACTTTTTCAACCACCAAAGCGAGTTGGAATTTTCATTGCTCTCATTCTACGACTTGCTTTCCGTGCCCGCCTTGGTAATTTTAATCTCCCACTCTTACTCTTGGAGAACACTAAAGCGTGGCATGAGCATCACCTTTTCTTGGATCCCGGATAACATTGCTCGTGGAACACGTCGAGCAAGTCACGATAAAAGATGCGCTTCATAGGAAGCAACCCAAGTAGTTTTATTTTATTTCCCTTAGATTTTCTTTTGATTTTTCTTTCTCTTATTTTCTAGATATTATTTGTTAAATTTGGGTCATTTGTTGTGGTGCGTTGATGGTGTGTTGATGTGCAGAAAATCGAGTAAATTCGCAAATTTCAAGCACTTAGCGGTAGGTTAGCGGTAGCCCCTACCGTTAACACTACCGCTAAATGCAACAGAGAACTCCCAGATTACATTAACGGTAGGCTCAACTGTGACCTTACCGCTATCTCAACTGTTAGGAGGCTTTAGAGAGTTTAACGGTGGACCTAGCGGTGGTGCCAACCGCTAAGGCCACCGCTAGCCAGTAATAGAGAGCTTTAACAGTAGCTTAGCGGTAGCCTTGACCGCTAAGGCTACCATTATCATTAAATTAAAAATTGAAAAAATCAGGAAAATCTAAAATTAGTTAGTTAGTTAGTTTATTTTGTTTGCTTATTTATTTTTGTAGGTTTTTATTCAAGACAATCAAAATCATGTGGTTCGAGACAATGGGATGATTGCACAGTTTTATTTGGAGCAGCTCGACTATTTAGTCTTCAGGGACATTTTTCTTACTCCTTTCCTCTTTTGGTTTGATTTTGATATATATGTATGGTAATTTAGAGATTGCCGGATTTTTAGAGAGGGGGAGGGTAGTTGAGTGTGAGTTGTATTTTATAATGGTGCAATTTGAATTCGTGGTTTTGTATTAGCTAGTATTTGAACGTGATTGATCGCTATTCCTGCGCTGATTTGTGTTTGTCTGGTTTATCCTGTCGAAGTTGACGATGTATGATTTGAGGTTCTTATCTTTTGAGCGTGTATAAGCGCATAATTCTTCAAAATTATTATTTATATATTGTAAAATGGTACTTGGACGCAAACGATTTTGCAAAACCTTAAAAGCAGAGTCAATTCAAAATCTTTTCATGCAAAAGCCTGTGAGTAGCCTGAGTGTTTATCATCTTTGCAGTCACTTAAGTGAGTTCTGTTTGGAGATCTGTTTGAAATTGCTGTGTGTAGTTAGCTTTGAACATGATGATTAGGCACAGAATAAACCCTTATTCTGGCCATATCCATATATATTAGCCACTATAAATTTCGAATTACCCAATCATAGCCAAATATCATTTTCCTATAGACATGAGTGTTTATGGGTTAATTTAGTTGGTTATTTGTGTTTTGGATTTGTGATCAGGGATTTATAAAAAGATTGTAATAAGTGTTAAGGATCACCATCCTTCAAACAAAAAAAAAAAAAAGAAAAAAGAAAAAAAAAGGGGAAAAAAGAAAAGAATAAAACGGATGGTGAATCTTGTTGAGTTGGTTCATATGCTTATAAAGGCTTGTGTTTTGTTTATTTTCTTATGACGCCTAATGTTTAAGAGGAGAGAGTTGAGATTGAAAGAAGAAGCGTATCATGAGCTTCTAAATTGTTTAAGTGATTTGTTCAGCAGTCGGTCTTGGGTTTACGAGTTGAGAAATAACTAAGTATAAAATCTACGTTATGAGAGATAAGTGAGGTTTCGTTTGAATGAGGTGAAGCACCTTGCTTTGTTATTAGAATAGGTCGGTGAGTTATTGATTACGTTAGATCGTGAGTTAGCCACACGACTTATATATTCCATACCCATCCAAACAGCCTACATTACAACCCGAAAAGACCTTTTCCGATTCTTTGTGAGTTACACACTTAATATGCGATAGAGAAGTTTTTGATTTTCAGTACTTGTTTATTTTTCATGTATTTTGATGATTTGAGCATATACACGTCCCACGCAGAAAAAACTTGAGTGATTTTTAGCGTACACATATATATTACCCTTTGTGAGGATGCATGATTTTGTTTTTGGACCGATAATGTAATACGGGTCTAGCATTTGAGGTTGTGTTACACTTATCTATATTTTCAAAATTATCTATGTAGCACGACACGACTCTTTGCTTTAACTGATTTTCACACTTGTTATTCTTTGAATTTATCGTTTGTTCGAGGACGAACAAACAAATAAAGCGTGGGGTAGTTGTTTAACATAAATTTGTCTTGATTTTAGTTAGTGTTTTAGTTCGTTTTTATTATTAGTTTTGGTGTAAGTTGGATAGATTAAGCATATTTTCGTATTTTTGTATCTCCAGCTTATTTTACCGTATTTTGATCATAATTATTGTATTGTATGTTTATTCCAGGTATTTTGGTCTGGATATAGTCATGTGTGGGCCTATAAGTGGAGTTTTAGCAAAATCGGGCCTCGATTTGAAGTGTTACAGCTGACATTAGGTATTCTGTCGACACGAGGTTACCCAGTGTCAGCGCAAAAACCATTAACACCACCGCCAAGGAGCAACAGAGTAGGTTAACGGTAACGGTAACCGTTAACAGGCCCAAATCGGTAATAATTAAGGAAACTTGTGCTCCAAGTCTTCATAAACCTATATATACCTTTTCATACTTCTTGAAAGAGAAGTGAGACGTTTTTTGGGAATCCTAGGGCCTGACAAACCCTAGGTTTTTCCTCTATTTCTCTTGATACTCTTCTCCCTAATTCTTAGTTTTAAATTTCTAGGTTTTAGATTAAGTAGAATAGTTCTTAAATAGTTTAGATGTTAGAACATAGACTACTCATAGTTCGTAGATTTCTTCGATTGGACAACGTTACTTTCTTCGTTAATTAGTAAGTCTTCAATTTCCTTCGCTTTTGATATTTGAATTTCTAGATTGCTTAGATTATGAACTTTTGTTGCAATTGTGATATTTGTGATTCGTATTGTATTGGGTTTAAGATATTGAATATGTTGATAATAGTTGGCTAGATCTTACGGGTCTAGTGCCTAGAATCATTTAGAACCATCAATTGGGTTTGTTGGGTACTAAGTCTACAAGATGGGATTGACAACCCTAGCTTGTAGTTAAGGTGTTCGATGAAATTCCTAAGTGGTCGTGGAGATGATTCTGGAGCCCTAGACTCTAGTTTTCTTAAATCTTTTCAAAGCTTATAATTTATTGCCCGTAGTTCAAATCATAGTTTAATTTAATTGCTCTTAGTTTTAAATCATAGTTTAATTTTATTGCTCTTAGTTTAAATCATAGTTTAATTTATTTACTTATAGTTTAAATCGTTATCGTAGTTCTTTTGGATGATCAAACAAAACTCCTTGTCCGCGTGTTTAGATTAGCTTTTTCTTTATTTTCTTATTCGTGAAATCAAACAAAAGGAGCTTCCGATTAGTTTTCCTCGAGAGATTCGACTCGGCTCAATATGCCAACCTACGAGTGACCTCGTACTCTTGCGAGCGAGCTTTCAAGCTTTGACAAAGTTATATTTAAAAAGTAGTTGCGGAAAGTTCAAATCAACACCCTCTCGGACTTGATAAGTATTACTACATTGCAAGGGAGTTTGTACCATTCCTCAATTTGGTCTATGTACTTTTTGTGAATTGAGGAGGGGGTTTTCTTTGCAATCACTGGATCTTGAAGAGAGGTTACCTCCTGACATTAGGTTAATAAGGGATACTGTTCGGATGTGAGGTGGAAAAAGATTTTATCCTACCATTCATGCACTTTGGAGGAAGGTCGAACAAGGAAATGATACCCATTAAGAGGTAAAACGTGCCTTTTGATTCTTTAACATATAATTGTAAAAGAAAAGGTGTACATCAACTTTTACCTTATATAACCGACATAATATGAGGTAGCCGGTAATGAAATGGATGGAATTAGGGCTATTTGGAGAAGGGAGACTTTGTATTTTACTACCAAGATGACTATGAAGGGATTTATGGGGAACCTGATTCCTGCACCTATATAGTCCAAAAAAATAGTGATGTGATTAGGAGGGGGATTATTGGCATCATTCATGCCATCTTTAGGCATGACGACGAGCATGGTGTCAGGGAGGTGAAGGTTTCTTATAAAATTAGAAAGTAGTTCTGGATCAGAAGGACCCAAGGGTTCTCTATGGTAACCCTAGTTCTTTGAGGAAGGGGAGGTAGGTCGACATGAGCATAAAGGAGAATGACGGTTACAGGATTGAGTAAGTAATGGATGGGTTGATGGAGGAAGGAATAGTGTGTGCTTGGGGTAAGGGGATGGCCTCGGGGATCTCTCCAGTTAATACCCTAGTTTGAGCTTCTAGCTCTTTCTAAGAGATATCTTATTCTGGTTCGTCTACAAGACCAGCTTCAGGTAGGTTAGGTTTTTTTCCTACTGTTCTTCTTAAACAGGAGGATTTCAGCAGACTCACTCTTAGATAAAATATATGGATTGGAGATAGGGTTCTAGGGGGAATTTGAAGTAGGGTTTTGTAAATCGCAACTAGAAGATGTTAAGAAACGAATAAAATGGGGGAGGAGAAAAGAAAATATGCTCAAAATACAGTAAATTAAAACGAAAAATGAGGAGATTTAGTAAAAATATATAAAGGAAGGTTATGGGGACTTACACATTTTAGTGCAGATCTGGGGACTGCTGGGCTGAATTGCTAATTAAAAGAGTGAGAGGTGTTCTTGCCATAAAAGCTTTGGAGATCAATAATGGAGGATGATGAGTGTCTTTATACAGAGAAGAAAGGTGAAAAAATTAGTGAATTGGGGCGGTGATAAGGTAAGGTATGGTTATTTATGCGCCTTTCATTTCTGGGCCCACGAGAATACTTTATTACAAGAAAATGGGCATGTGGCATATGTCCGACATAACAACAGTATTAATTTAATGCTCTGATGCTTGATATGATTTTGAAGGCTTGCGCTTTTACTAAGAGACACGTGGGTTGACCTTTGAGGAACTTGTTTTACATTTAACTTTATTTCCTACCTCAATCAAATAGAATGTGTTGGACTAGCTGATACCACATCAAATATTCAGGTCAGCATGCAGGTCGAGTTTGGTTAAGAAAGCAACCTCTTCTATAGGATTGCCGAGATCTTATTATTAAAGTGGTATTTATACTTATAAACAACTCGGTAGGGAGATTTGGACTTTATAGTTATGGTATGGCCCTGGAGGGCTAAATAGATTATATGGTATGGGACCTCGGTGAACTAAGGATATATGATGGTTATTGGCCCTTGGTTATTACGGTAACTTAACAAAATACGAGAGTTACAGAATTTATGGTAACTTAGTATATAGGAGAAATCCTAATTCTAAGTCGGTGGTTAATAAATGTCTTATGGTATGAATAGGACATGAAAACACTAGATTGGGAACACATCTCTTGTCTCTATAAAGATGATACAGGTCATTTCTATTCTAAGTTGATTTTGATCATACTTTGAGATCTTATTTTATCATTACAAAAGGGTACTGACTTAAGAATTAGAGAGCCTACTGTCACGGGGTCGGGCGCTGGGCCCGGCGGAAGCACCCGTGCGGCACTGGCGCTGGCCTTCGGACGTCTTATTAGAGCGGTGCCAAGCACAGTCGCCAGCAAGCCTCGAACAGATTCACCTAAAGGCGAGGCCAGGAATAGACATAAGACCATAAGGTTAACACATAGTAAGGGGATGGTAATGAGGAATACAAAAAGAAACACACACAGAGACAACATATTTTGCCCGGGAATAAGGTTCCCTTCATCGTATATATTATACACATATATACGAATGGCTCTTTCGATCCCAAGTAGCTACACGTCTCTCCCTCTCTCTCCTCTCCCTATCTCTCTACACGAAGTAGATTCCAAGACTATTGGGTTCGATTCCGATTTATAATCAAGAGGACACGCCTATTTATACGCATAAGGAGGGTAGGATTAGGGTTCGTTTTCCCCTTCTCCAAGCCAACTCCTTATCATACCTAGATAAGTCCTATACTCGGTAAGTCATATCTTAGGTAAGAGTCATACAAGGAAAGGATATCTCCACGATCCTTGTCTTCCTCTCCAAGTAATCCCGCGTGTCCAAGTCGATTGGGGATCCTCCTTGGGCTCGCTAGCACGCACTGCTCGGTCGCTACTCGTGGGCTGGGCCTAAACTTTGCCGCATCGTAGAGGTGTAGGCCAAAGGCCTCACTACACTTTTCCTGCTTTGAGCAAGCTTGTCCCGTGTGGGTAGTAGTACCACACAAGGCACACCTCCGGGACGATAAAGCAGGCACCATCCCTACGTTAGTTGTCGGGCACGACTCATGGCTCGTAGACTTACCTGTGACCGCTCCACAACTGTCCCTGCATCTCGGTGATTCTCCGCCTTCGTTGGGTCCGTTGGCTCGATAACCACCTTCACACTTGCTAGCAGTGGGACCTTTATGACCCTAATCATCACGCTCAACATCATTGGTTTTTTATCCAATGCGTCCATGATTGCTGCTTGGCTAGCTAGTCCATCTGTTTCGGTTACCTTGACCGATGTTTGTGGGGTTTTTGCAATGTCCAGCATCTCTTCTCCAGAAATCATCGCCTTCCCACGATCTTTCTTGGTGGTGCCATGCGCTATCCTCCTCGACCAGGCTCGTTTCAATTGGTCTCTAGAACCACACATATAACAGGCTTTGGGCCGCGAAGCCCTCGGAACTAGGTAGGAACTAAAGGCATCTCTTGCCCTGGACACTAACCTTCTCGGCAATTAAGCGGTGTCCACTTCAACTGGCTCCTTGTCACTTCCCCCATTCTTGGTCGTTGAAGACTTGGCCTTCATCTTCTTGACCTTGGCAACCGTTGAAGATTTGGCCCATACCTTTGTCTTCTTGGTTGATCGGTTCGAGTGATTCGAAACCCTTGTCACTTGAGATTCTTTGGTAAGAGTCAACACTCTACGCTCCGGGTCCATCATCGTGCTATGGTCGTCCCTTGTAGTGTCTTGATCGATCTTGGTGCGCAGGATTTTCATCTCAATACGATCAGCCCTCGCACTTGTGACTGCAGTGCCCGGGTCCATCGCACATCTTTGATCACTTCCCGCACACTTACGCTTTCCCTGGCCTGGGAAAGCAAACTTCAAGTGGTCTGTCACACCACAAGAATAACATGCTTTAGGCCTCGCAGCCTTCCGCATCTTAGCATCTTCGGTCGAAGTTCTCCCCACCTTCTCCCCTTGACCCGCTTCGATTCGGTTGGAAGTCCAGAGTTCCGCGTGTGCACGTTCCTCGCCCGCTCCATGTTCTGAACACCGGATAAGTCCAGTCCCGACAAATGTTCCGAGGTTGAAGCCTCATTTATATCTCGTACACAGGCATCCAAGGGCATCCCCTTGTTGCGAAGTGACAGTTCTTCGTCTACCGCAATCGTCCCCTCCGACTGCCATGTGGCCTCACTCTTGTGCTCCACATCCGAAACATCCTGCGTGTCAGCTCCAATTGATCCAGATTGGTCACGCCTTATTGAAACTGCTGGTGCTCCGCTCACAGGGTTGGTGGTCCCTAATTGACACTTGAGTGCCGCCTCAAAGTCTCGCCAATTGTCTTTGTCGAATTTCCGTTCAACCCACCTCCACCAATATAGTGTGTTCCCTCCTACGAGTAAAGAAACTGCTTGGATCGCCTTGGTTTCACCCTTGCTCTCGGATGTCGCCAAGCGCCATCCTAGTTCACATAGAAAGCACTCCGCGCATCGAGCACCCTTGGGTTCGTCGGGAAAACCCAGTACTGGAGGTGTTACGGATGAAAGATCTCTCCTTTACACACCGCCCTGCACAACCTCTACCTTCTCTAGGACGAGTCCCGTAGATCTCTGACTTCGAAGAGTAACTTGTCTTGCATATCACCAAACTGTTGGGAATCGGTGGTGCCGTCGCGCAGCGAAAAACAAAAATTTTTAAATAAAAGTAATTTGATCGAATTGAAATTGACGACGGCCCAATTTTAAAATCAATTAATTCAAACAATGTTATAAATGGCTTTTCAATGAAACAATTCGATTTCCAAAAATCAAACGAGCATGGTCGGTTTCTATTTAATATATTAATCACATATATAATAATTATATATATATTTATATTATATACATATATCATAAACACACACACACACATATATATATATAATAATTATATTTGCTGCATACAATATACACACACACACACACACATATATATATATATATATATATATATATATATATATATATATATATATATATATATACAGACAGCATGCATTTATTTATATATATATAATACATAAACAATCGTGCAAGCATACATCAAACGACATGCACATTATATATATATATATCATACAAATATAACATGCATGCATTATATATCTAGTCTCATACACAACACACACATGCAAGTGATACACATACATATCATATACAAACAGCATGCATATATCATGTATATAACATATTTATATATATATTTAATATGCACAGCATGCATCAAGTAAATATATATATCATATATATGAATGTACAGACAGCACACATACAAGTCATAAACACAGCACCCACATATATATATACACATCACATATGTAATACACAGCAACACATATACCTCACGCTCGGAAGGAGGCGACGACGACTGGCTTGCGTCGGAACAGCGACAGGCACTGTCGGGGAGGACTCCGGCGACTGGCAGCAGGCGACGGGGCACGTTCCTTTCACCGCATCGATGAGGCTGTAGCTTTCACGGCGACACGGCATCCTCGACGATGACAAACGCTATCGGGGAGCGGATTCCGGTGCGAAGGCGAACAGCAACTGTCCGACGCTTTAGCGATGACTCTGTTTTGGCGGCATTTCGTCAGGCGCTCCGGCGACGACGATGGAGAAGCGGTCGGTCGAAAGGGTGTATGGCGTTTGGAACGGAATGACAGCGGCGGTGCAGCGCTCAAACGGGCACGGCGGCAAACCAGGCGCTCCGGCTAATCGGTGTCACACACCGTATTACCCGACGTACTCACGACGGAGCACTAGATCCGTCGAGAGATTGAGAACGATGGAGAAATGAGAACGGCGGCCGGCGGCAAGCGGCGACGGAGGTGGACGACTTGTCGGCTAGGACTTTTCTTTTTCTGAAAAAATTCCGTCTTTCAATTGTGTATGTAAAAGCTGAACCATTCAACCCTTTATTCTTCTTTTTAAATGTTTGTTTTTTTTTTTTAAAAACAAAAGCCCAAGTCCAAAAGGGCAGATGAGCCGAATTAAAACAAAACAAAAGCTTTTAATTAAAGTACAAGCCCATCTTGAAAGGGCTCAAAATTGTTGGGCCAAAATAGCACCGGCCCGATAACTTTAAAGGCTTATTGGGCCGACCCAATTTTAAATCGAAAGCCCCATTGGAATTAAATCATTTCTCACAAACGATAACTTCAAAAAATATAACAATTGTATTTTCGCGTCCAGAATAATTTTCTCGTATTTTTCTCAATTCATAATCACAATTACAAACCTTAGATTCAATCAAATTGACATCTAACTTTGCTAAAATTAACAATTAATTTCTAGCTATCGTTTTCAATAATCAGGAAACACGTGGTGTGACCTTCAATAGTTCAGGTGTAAGCTAGCCGTGGGTTCACAACACATTGTGATTCGAACAACATTTTATTCTTATATGAACTCGTCCCTWAGAGTCCCTGATTAAATAAAACTCATTTTACTTAATCACTGGTCAAACCAGAACCCAACGAATTATGAGAGGCGCCTAGCAACAACGCATCATAATTCCCTWGATACAAATGAAGTGCCTGCACGAACCTTGTGATATAGCTTATATGTACAGTACGATCCCTTCGCGATCTATGTCCCGATTGAATAAGAGGTATTGGTTCATCYAGACCTCTTTCTAGTTCAATAACTGTGTGTACGTTCTAGTAAGCAATTAATTGATTTAAAAACCTCTCTCTGATACCACTGTTGGGAATCGGTGGTACCGTCGCGCAGCGGAAAACAAAAATTTTTAAATAAAAGTAATTTGAATCGAATTCAAATTGACGACGGCCCAATTTTAAAATCAATTAATT
>BMAC01000069.1:667361-690804 GCA_014905375.1 Phtheirospermum japonicum
CATCTTATGAGCACCTACTTATGTATGTCAATGTCCAGACACCGTGACCGATGAGATGCGGTCCACATACACTAAGTACTAGTCTTAATGGGAAAGGCCTGTATCCTCATTATGGCGTAACCCTTCGACTAGGAACAAGTTCGACGAGTTACATTACGTGCTGGATTATCTCACGGTTCTGCAAGACCAATCCACCGTAATAAAGTAACTTCATCAGGACAATACCTATGCAACTAGCATGGGACAAAAGATATGGAATGCCAATAAGTATAAAAGATATTATTACGAATAAAAACCGATTGTATTACAAGAATATGGTCAGACCACAGCCACAAGTTGGCTTGTTGGTCACCTTATTCTAACACAAACCTCGCGCCAATCAGATCTCTCACGTCCACCATCACCCGCTTCAGTATTACATCCGTCAGATCTGGATCCGATAAAGGTTTTGTTGATGCCGCCTCACTCATGGGGTTAGCGTACCACGTGTGACATCCCAAAGGGGAGCTAGGCCACCGATCAATCCTCGGCTTGCCACAGTTCGTCAAGATCAGCCTCTCCTTATTTCCTTTGAGTTCCTGTACGTCAGCCTGGTCAGAAGCCGTATTGGCTCAAATATCTCTTGTTTCGAGATCGGAGTCCGCATGGGCTCTGATATCTCCAGTTATGGGATCAGAGACCAAATATGCTCTGATACCATCTGTCACGAGGTCGGGCACTGGGCCCAGCAGAAGCACCCGTGCGGTGCTGGCGTTGGCCTTCAGGTGGCATATCAGAGCGGTGCCAAGCGCAGCCGCCAGTAAGACTCGAACAGATTTGCCTAAGGGGGAGGCTAGGAATAGACATAAGACCAATAGGTTAACACATAGTAAGGGGATGTTAATGAGGAATACAAAAAGAAACACACACAGAGAAAACATATTTGGCCCGGGAACAAGGTTCCTTCATCGTATATATTATACACACATTACGAATGGATCTTTCGATCCCATGTAGCTACACGTCTCTCCCTCTCGCTCCTCTCCCTATCTCTCTACACGAAGTAGATTCCAAGACTATTGGGTTCGATTCCGATTTAAAATGAAGGGGGCACGCTTATTTATACGCATAAGGAGGGTAGGATTAGGGTTTGTTTTCCCCTTCTCCAAGCCAACTCCTTACCATACCTAGATAAGTCTTATACTCGGTAAATCCTATCTTAGGTAAGAATCATACAAGAAAAGGAGATCTCCACGATCCTTATCTTCCTCTTCAAGTTATCCCGCATGTCCAAGTTGGTTGGGGCTCCTCCTTGGGCTCGCAAGCACGCACGGCTCAGTCGCTACTCGTGGGCTGGGCCCAAACTTTGCCGCATCGTAGAGGTGTAGGCCAAAGGCCTGAGCACCGTCCGTCTTGCCATCTCATGGGATTTCCATCTCGCAATCTTCTAGATCCTTCTGGGTGTGTCGGGCTCGACATCGCCTTCGTGATCTCAGCATGGTTCCGGCGTCCTCGTCTAGCGTAGACGCATCTTCCTCGGCAGTCTCGCCCAAGGGGCTGGTCTCTTCTCGCATTGCGCATTCGTTCGGCCCCCTCGGCAGTCATGCCTTGTGGTGGATCGCCATTCTCGGTGAGGTGTCCGCACAGAAGGTTTGCAGGTGGGAACCTCGGACAATCCCAAAGTCCGCTCGGCACTTAGTGTCGAGCTCGCGCGTGGTGGTCGCACAACAAGGACTCGGGCATTCGAGTCATCTATCACGGGACATGACACTACGCTGGGGTTGTCCGGCTTGGGTTTCATTTCGTAGGTCGATCAGGTCGGCAAGAGCAATTTGAAGATTAGTGACCTTATTCTCGGTGAGCCATTTTTTTTGGTCGCATTACTTTGAATTCAGCATGATTTTGTACTTCTCAATTTTCATCTTCAGGTACTAAAGTTTTATCTTGTATTTTTATGTCCAAGCAACCAAACAACAAAAATTGTTTTTTCTGAGCATCTTCTTATCCTTTTCTCACTGAAATCTGTGAATAAATTGCAGAAAATCCATTTACGCATATAGTTTCTGAAATAAACTAAATTTATAGCACAAAATTATGAATTTGACAGAGTCAAACTCGAGTAAAGCAAACATAACATCAAATAATGTTACAAAGGGATGGAAAATATAAATAAATAAATTGATAACTGTTAAAGAAAAAACTCAATTAGTGTGTTTTAGTCAACAAGTCACTAATGATGAATAATTTAGGTATTTTTTTATATTTTTGTATTATACAAACATGTATTTAATATCCTATATAAAGAGAATTTTTGATGCATACAAGAATACTAATTCTATCATCCTTTTCTTATTGTGTTTCCTTTTCTACCTTTTCTTTTTCAAATTATGATTGAAAATCTCAAAGGTGAGTAATAAAAAAAAGTAAAAAGGGAGGAGAGTACCAGTGAGGTTTACTAATTGGACGGTGAGCTTGGGCTTGAGGATTGGGATAACGGATTTAGACTCCAATCAAATCACGTCTTTGTCTACCTTCGACATCATATTCTCCTCCATTGTCGACATTTATTCAAAGAAAAGGTCCAAACTCTCAGGAAATTGTCTGGAATATCCGACTAGTCTCCGGAGATGGGCATGAGTTGAGGTGTTGGTGAGATTTTATTATGTCTTTGTTGTCATTATTAACTTTAGTAGTAGCAGTAGCAGTAGTAGTAGTAGTAGTAGTAGTAGTAGTAGTAGTAGTAGTAGTAGTAGTAGTAGTAGTAGTAGTAAAGACATACTAGACATTTCCATAGTATTGTAATTAATTAAAATATAAAATATATATTAAATTGGATGCTTATCATATACCTAAATGATACTTGTGATTAAGCTCGTACAAAATTACCTGATCACAGTATTACCCTTGTTTTAATGGTAAGAAGTTTCAAAAGTTATAAGAAAATATTCACCCCTTCCTTTCTACACTTTTACTCGAGTTATCCAGTCAAAAATTACCTACTGTTATCTATGGTGACATTAGATAATATACAAACACTTGTATTAGGTCAGATTAACGGTTCATGATCTGTTAGTCTATCTGACCCGATACTATAATGTTGTTGAGAATTTTATTCTTGGCAATAATTTATTCTTGACCAAAGTTGACCTTCAAAACAAAAACTAATAATAAAACTAAGAAAACATAAGAAAAACTACTAAAAACAAAGAAAACACTACAAAACCTAAACAGATGCAAAATATGTCAAGTGGAATCCAAAAAAATATAAATACAAGCAAATCACGCACAAATGAGCCGCAAAAATTTCATAAAAATACGTACAAAATGTGCAAATCAACCACCCCACCCTTAAAACCTAGCAATGTCCTCATTGCATATTAAGCTAAGAAAAACGGTAAAAAATATAGGTAAAAGAGAGCGTCCCTAATTCTGAGCTTGTGTTGACGTGATTTTGTATAGGTCCTCTCCAGAAGTCGAGATAAGAGATCTACAAGAAATAAGCAAACGGGGGGTTTCAAAAACAAGTTTTGTGCAAAAAGTGAAAATCTTTTTGGGGTTTTTGAAATTTCTATTTTTTTTTTTTTTGAAATTGGGCTGCCTCCCAAAGAGCTCTACTTTAACGTCTATAGCTCGATGATTTATACAATTAACGCTATCCGGTATCCAAGAAGAGGTGGTGATCATGCCACGCCTTGGTGTTCTCTAGAAGACACACCGGGTGACAAAAATCACCAAGGCGGGCACGTCGGGTAAGCTGAAAGATTGGATTATCAAGAGCACGGTGTCACGGCGCGGAGTGTGCGACAGTGGAAGACTCGGCACCATGCGGCATTGGCCCATTCACGAGCGACGTCTCGACAGAGAGGAGAGCGTCAATCCGAACCAACAAGCCTACGGGTGGAGACGGCGCAACAAAGCTAACCCTAAACACGGTAAACAACGAAACTAACAAAAGAGCCGAGTTGGATTTTAAAAAACTTGTATTAAAATCAACTCGTGGAATGATAAAAATTACATAGGACGAGGCGCCTATTTATACACTACTGCTAGGGTTAGGGTTTCCCCTTCTCTAAGCTACTCTAACCTAGACGCTAATTTGGCCCACAAACAAGTGTGGGTAATCCGCATTAGGGTTAACATATTTACACTTCTAGGGACAACTAGAAGGTTCCGGACCTTGGGCCTGAAAGCCCAGTTACTTGCGTCCAAGTGTTGGGTCCGCAGTCCTTACGGTTTCTAGGGAAGACCGGGTCACATGCCTTCCTTTTCGGGAGGAGGTTCGGCCCCCTACCGAGTGTGGGCCGGGTCCATGGGAAATGCTCAGTGCGCTCCACCCGCCGTCGACTCGCTAGTCCCGCACAAGGTGTGCGCATCCACGGAGTGTGGTCCGCTCGCATCTCGTAACGCCCTAGCTTCTCGGCCAGCATTTTCGCAGCATGCTAAGTCCTGTGCGCATCCCTCGTTGCCCTGGCTTCTCGTCCAGCGCTTTCCTGCCGAGCCAGGTCTAGCTCTCGGCTAACTTGGGCGAGCCTCTGGTCCATTCTCGCCAATCTCTCGAGTATGAGAGTCGTCTTGAGCTCGGTCGAGTCCCCTGGAACTCCTAAGTTCCTGGCCTCAACTTCTTGTTCCGCCGGCATCTGCCGAGTCTGGTGCATCTCGCCCGATAGAGTGGCGAGCTTGGTGTCACTATCCGTGACATTCTCCCCCACCAAAGTCGTACGCGGTATCGATACGACACTCGGGGTCCTAGCCATGGTCGCTAGCTCCGCTATCCTACTAAGAGCGTCCACCACGTTGTTCAACCTTCTAGGCTTGTACTCCAGCTTAAAGTCAAATTCAGCCAGGAACTCTTACCATCTGGCCTATTTTGGGGTCAAGCTCTTTTACGCCTGGAAGTAACTGGCCGCCACGTTATCCTTGAGGACGATGAACCTCTTACCCAGAAGGTAGTGTCTCCACGTCCGCAAGCAGTGGACTACGGCGGTCATCTTCTTTTTGTGCACCGAGTATCTTCGTTCGGTGTCATTGAGTTTCTGGCTTTTGTAGGCCACGAGGTGTCCCTCCTGTAGGAGGCCTCCGCCTATCGCAAAGTCCAATGCGTCGGTCTGCACCTCGAAGCTTTTCTAGAAATCTGGTAGGGCTAGTACCGGTTGGGAGGAAATCCTATCCTTAAGTTCCTCAGAGGCTCTTTGATAGACCTCATCCCATTGCCATGCCCTATCCTTCTTCAGCAGGTCGGTCAGAGAGCAGGCGAGTGCAGAATACCCCCCGATGAACCGCCGATAATAGTTAGCTAAGCCGAGGAACAACCTGAGTTGTGGGATGGTTTTGGGGGCCTCCCATTCTCTGATCGCTCTAACCTTTCCGGTGTCCATGTGGATCTTCCCTGCCCCTATCCGGTGACCAAGGAACATGCCTCCGGCTGTGCAAACGAGCATTTTTCCCTCTTTGCATACAACTCATTCTCTCTCAGAACGTGGAACACTGCGAGTTAGTGTTCGACGTGTTCCCGCAAGGTTTGCGAGTACACGACAATGTCGTCTAAAAATGAATGGAATACCCGGTTCATAAGGGTACAGAAGGTCGCGGTGTATTGGTCAGTCCAAACGGCATAACCTTAAACTCATAGGACCCGTATCGGGTCGTCATGGCAGTCTTGGGCACGTCCTTCCTGGACACCCGTACCTGCCAGTATTCTGACCGTAGTTCGATCATCGAGAACCACCTTGCTCCTCCGAGCTGGTCAAATAGCTCCCCAACGATGGGAATCAGATAGGTGTTCCGAACAGTGATCTTGTTCAGGGCTCGATAGTCCACACACATCCTTAGGGAGCTGTCGTGTTTCTTTTGAAAGAGAACCGGCGCTCCGTAGGGTGATTTTGAGGGCTGGATTATCCCTGCATCCATCAACTCCCTCAGTTATCTCTGCATCTCCTGCAGTTCCGGGGGACTCATCCGATAAGGAGCCTTGGAAGGGGGAGGTTTCCCTTCCTCTATCTCTATGAGATGATCTACCTCCCTTTGAGGAGATAACCGCCTGGGGAGTTTTCGGGGCATAACCTCAGCGAACTTCCGCAAGACGTTATGTACGCAGAAAGGGATCCCTTCTCCCTGGGTTTCGTCTCTCTCGTCTGCCCAGACGACCATGGCAAAGGTCTCTTCCTGGCCTCGCAGTCCTTTCTTGAGCTGTACCGCCGACATCGTGTCGGTACCCGAAGGTAGTCGTACCAGGGGCATCGTCCCTCCCTGAGGATCTCCAATAGTAATGGAATTGTTCTGAGGTTCAATGCAGACTTTGGCAAGGTCCATCCATTGAAGTCCCAACACAGCATCATAGATGTCCATCGGAACAACCGTGAATGTCACGGGTCCCTCCCAGTCGGCCACGCACACCCGCACAAGTCTGGCCTCGCCATCCACTGGCCTGGTCTCGGCATTCACTGACTTGATCGACCCTCCGTTGGATTCACACGTATCCCCAATGCCTTGGCTACTTCTGTCCGCATAAAGTTATGCGTAGCCCCGCTATCTACCAAATCTTGTACCCCTTGCCTGCCAATCTTCACTTCAACGAACATCGACCCTTGAGAAGGGGTCGGTCCTGGTACTGCACTGGTCTTCACCGCTCCCAGCAGCTTCAAGGATCCGAATTGAGTCGCACCTTCTTCGGGGACTCCCTCGCCTTGAACGGCCGCTACTTGTCCATTCATTTGGGGACAGTCTCTCCTCAGGTGTTCCGTGGAACCGCACCTGAAGTAAGGACCTAGTCTTGAGGTCCCTCCAGTCCTGCCCAAACTTTGGTTTTACCGCTTCTTGGGTGGGTTGGTTCTTCCTCCCCCATCGCTCTTCTCATTCCCGCCCATGGAATGAGTCAAGGGCTTCTCCATCCTGACCTCGGTCAACCATTCGGCCACAGAAATAGCCTTGGACACCGTCTGTGCCCCAGCTCGCTGCACCTCCATCTTGGCCCATGGCTTCAAGCCGCCCACGAAAGCGAACAGCTTCTCCTGTTCCGTTAGTGAAGGGAGTTCGAGCACCACTTCCTGAAACTTACGGACATACTCCTTAATAGTGGTGGAGTGCGTCAATTCTCGCAGGCTGGTTCTTGCTTCGAACTCGGCATTCTCCGGGTAGTATTGACGTTTCAGAGCAGTCTTGAAGTCCTCCCATGTCTCCATGGGGAGTTCTCCTTTTTCGACTTCCACTTCGCAACGTTGCCACCACAACAATGCCATATCCGCCAAGAAGAAAGGAACGGTTTGCAGCTTGGTGGCATCATCGTTTACACCGATGGCCCCAAAATATCGTTCCACCGCTCAAAAAAAGTCTTCTACCTCTTTTGCGCTCCTCGAGCCCCGAAAAGACGTGGGTTTCGAGACCTCCATCTGGGCAACAATGTTTCTCCGTGCAGGTCCATTCCCACCATTTCCCTCGAGCACTTCGTCCCTGTTTTCCAAGGCCGCGACACGGCCTACGAGCTCCTCTCGTAGAGTGTCGAACAAGAGACGGATCTCGTCCCTCAACGTCGCGAGTAATAGGTCCCTCATAGATGCGGTTTGCGCGTTAATAAGGCCAACCATCTCGCTCCTCCTTTATTCTCCAGTTCCCTCCATAGCGTGCTCGGATAGAATAGCTTCTATCCTCGCTACCCGGGCCTCTAGCGTGTTGTCTTCGGTTGACTTGCCATGAGACTTCTTCCCTTCGCGTTGTTGGTCAGCGTCTGATGCTCCGTCCATTGTTATAGCTTTGTTGGTATACCTCTGATCAGGATCTGCTTCTCGCAAGGAATGGATCAGATGCCATAAGGGCTCTAATACCACTTGTCGCGGCGCGGAGAGTGCGACAGCGGAAGATTCGGCACCGTGCGGCGTTGGCCCATTCACGAGCGATGTCTCTACAGAGAGGAGAGCGTCAATCCAAACCAACAAACCTAAGGGTGGAGGCGGCGCAACAAAGCTAACCCTAAACACGGCAAACGAGGAAACTAATAAAAGAGCCAAGTTGGAATTTAAAAGACTTGTATTAAAATCAACTCTTGGAATGATAACAATTACATAGGATGAGGGGCCTATTTATACACTACTGCTAGGGTTAGGGATTCCCCTTCTCCAAGATACTCTAACCTAGCCGCTAATTCAGCCACAAACAAGCATGGGTAATCCGCATTAGGGTTACCAAATTTACACATTTAGGGACAACTAGAAGGTTCCGGACCTTGGGCCTGAAAGCCCAGTTACTTGTGTCCAAGTGTTGGGTCCGCAGTCCTTAGGGTTTCTGAGGAAGACCGGGTCATGTGCCTTCCTTTTCGGAAGGAGGTTCGGCCCCCTACCGAGTGTGGGTCGGGTCCATAGGAAATGCCCGGCGCGCTCCGCCCGCCGATGACTCGTTATTACCGCACAAGGTGTGCGCATCCGCAGAGTGTGGTCCGCCCACATCTCGTAACGCCCTGGCTTCTTGGCCAGCGTCTTCGCAGCATGCTATGTCCGGCGTGCTCTCGGGGTGCTGCCCGCGCGCATCCCTCGTTGCCCTGGCTTATCGTCCAGCGCTTTCCTGCCGAGCCAGGTCCTGCTCTCGGCTAACTTGGGCGAGCCTCTGGTCCATTCTTTCCAATCTCTCGAGTATGAGAGTCTTCTTGAGCTCGGTCGAGTCCCCTAGAACTCCTAAGTTCCTGGCCTCAACTTCTTGTTCCGCCGGCATCTACCGAGCCTAGTGCGTCTCGCCCGACAGCGGGCTTACTTCGGAGGTCGGAAGAGTGAGTAGTCGACCACCCAAATTTGATCATCACAAAATGGGTCGACGTAGTCCTTCGTCTCCCTGACCGTAATCTCCACTCTCTCCCCCACTACCTCCTCCACCACTTCTTGATCGTATATACAAACCGGATCGGGTGGTGGTAGAAAGGGATCGAGTATTTTCACATCCCCAAAAACCGGCACAACTTCATCATCCTCGCTAAAAGCAAGTAAGCTCGACATTTCAAGTGCCGTTGGAAATCCCAAAGGTGAGTCCCCCTCACTTTCCCTTACAACATCTTCACAAAACACGAGAGGGGTAACTTCAACTTCCGACCTATTCTCCTCACCCTCTAACTCCACCTCCTTACACACCTCTTTTAAAAGACCGTCAAAGCTCGAATTATCGTCAACGACCGTGGGATCCACCACATCAAACATTGGCATCTCATCTAGATACGGTTTTTTAAGCTCGTCCACATCATTGGCAATTTGTTCTACTCGAGTCTCCATGCGAGCAAGGCATTCATCCATTAGTCGAACTTCATCCACGAGCACGGCTAAGAGAGACTCTAAGTTCAGGAGTTGGGGCATAGATAAATCTTTATGAAGTGAGGTATAGGGGTCACCGCTCGAAGTATATGAGCTCGAAGTGAGTAGATTGTAAGAATCGTAGCTTGAAGAATATGAATCATAGATTGATGGAGCATACGAGTCAAAGTGCGGGTAAGAAGAAGGAAGGGCGAGTGGAGCATATGGATCGTCAAAACTCGGATCATAAGGATCTCGATTCGGTGCATACGGATCCAAGCTCGGGTTATGGGGATGTGAAATCGGTGGAGAACAAGAAGGGCTTGGGCCGGGATATTCAAAAGTTGGGGCCCATTCTCGAACGATCGAAGCATATGGGTCATCATAGTTCGAGGAGACCCGATAGCTTGGAGGAGTGGTGTACGGATTTGGATAATTGAGAGTTTGGATATTAGGGTCATCGTATGGCAAACTAGCTCGGTAGTTTTCCATCCTCGGCCGGATCAATCTAGCGAGCCGTGAGGTGATGATGCTCGTGGAGGAGGCATCCTTTATTCGTTGTGTGTGGGGAGGGCGGCATCAGGCTCTTGAATGAGTCGGTCTTCGTTCACCTACCTTGCACAACACTCAACAAAGGATTACGAGCATCGAAATTATTACAAAAATTTAAACTAACTACCAACTAAGATAACAAGAGAGATAATTAAAAACACCATTAGCCTTAATCTATCCCTGGCAACGGTGCCAAAATTTGATCGAGGATTTCTTAGCACTCTAAGAAATCGTCTCCGCAATAGTACGAAGTCGATTGTAGAGCAGTAAGTTTTCTCGAGTCGTGTCTCTCGAGGATAGATATTATTGATCCAAACTTTTGTGCACCCCTTTTAAGATATTTAATTAAAAACACGTAAGTTTGCTCGCAAGAGTACGAGGAACTTGTAGGGCGGTGAGTTTGACTCAAGTCGATTCTCTCGAGGAAATAACTGTTCGGTCTTCAAGTGTTACGAACTAACATAATATACATGTACAATTGGGGTTTTAAAAGATTTTGAATTTATCATTATAAACTAAAGCAATATTGAAATTAAAACTAATTGAACTAACTATCGTAAACTAAATTATCAACTACGAGCAATAGTTAAACTACCAATAAAACGCGACGAAGATTTAAATCTAATTAACGAATCTAAGAACATGAATATAAGAAACTACCATGAAGCAATTGTATCGTATGAATCTAAAAACGAATAATTAAGCATCAATCAACTCGCATAAATGAACTAAATAAATCCAATATCCAAGCATGAAACGATTTAACAAATTAAACTAGTTCTAGAATTAACTAAGAATTTAACTAAGCAATTAACTAGGAAAATAACTACATAATTAACTAAGAGTTTATAATACTTATTGGAACTAATAAAAGCAATGAAAATCTCCAGCTAGTCCGGAGTTCAACGTTGATCTTGGGCGAAGATTGAATCCCGAACGTGAAACTGAAGATTCGGACTCGTCGTTCTTCGATCCTTGATCTCGGTCTTCAAATCTCGTTATTAGATGTGGAATGGTGTTTATTCTAAGTCCAAATACTCTAGGTAGTCGTGTCTCTCCTTAAAAATCCGAAATATGAAGGGTATATATAGATATATCATGTCTTGGCGCACAAGAAACCCTAAAAACGCATTTGTGGCCGTCACGTCGACGCAGCGTCGATCGACGCGGGATGGCTCTTGGGGTCGACGCTGCCTAGTTATTCGCGTTGACTAGGTGGTGGCGTCAACTGACCCGGACATGCATCGACGCAACAGAGAGTTGCGTCGACTTGGCGTCGACTGACGCACTCTTGGATCGACGCTTCAGAGAGTTGCGTCGATTTGGCGTCGACTGAGCGTCGATCGTTTCGGGCAGGGACTCGCGTCGACGTAGCGTCGACGCTTGTGTCGATCGACGCTACTGAGGCTCTGTCTCATTTTCTTGATTTTTCTGCTACTCATTCACCGGAAAACTCGTTCTCCACTTTTAAACATCGAACTCATCTATTTACGCACTGAACTCTTCCGGTTACTTAGCTGTAAGGTGAAAAACAACGAAATATCACCTAATTGCATCAATTATGATCAAAATACGGTAAAATAAGCTGGAACTATAAAAATACAAAATTAAGCTTAAATCATCCAACTTATACCAAAAAAAATAGAAAAACGTACTAAAAAGCTAATAAAAATAAGGACAAATCTACTCTAAACAACTACCCCACGCTTAATTGGTTTGTTCGTCCTCGAACAAATGATAATTTCAAAGTATAACTAGAATGAAAATATGTTCAAGCAAAGAGTCGTGCATTGCTACGTACATAATTTTGAAAATATAGGTACAAGTCTCGCGACGTCAATCACTCGGCCATTATTACATTATCGCTCCAAAAATGAAATCATGCTTCCTCACGAAGGATAGTATATATATATATGTACGCTCAAAAGCACTCAAGTATTTTCTGCATAGGACGTGTATACACTCAAATCATACAAATGCATGCGCAGTAAATAAGCACGGAAAATTAATCTCTTCTCAATCGCAAATTAAGTGTGTTATCAAAACTAAGAATTGGTAAGGTCTTTACGGGTTGTAATGTAAGGCTCTTTGGAAGGTGTGGAATATATAAGTCGTGTGGCTAAATCGATCACTCAACCTAATCTAATCAAGAAGCAAATTGCTTAATCTCGTTCAAAATAAAAACCTCACTTAACTCTCATAACGTAGCCTTAAAATTAGGCTATTCCACAACTCGATACTCTAAAACCGACTTGTAGCTCAAACCACTTAAACACAATTGAAACTTATAACACGCTTCTTATACAACTCTTGCCTTTTAAACATTAGACTTCATAAGAAAATAAACAATAAAACACAAGCCTTTATTAGCACGTAGGCAATGACTAAACACAATACAACAAGACTCACCATCTTTTTTTTTCTTTTTTTTATCTCCCCCTTATTATTCTTTTTTTAGGGGTCATCTTTTCTTTTCTTTTCTTTTCTTTTTTTTCGGATGGTGGTCCTTAATTACAAAAATTCATAAATCCCTGATAAAAAAAATTCCAAAACACTAATAACCAATAAAAATAACGAACTCCTACCCCACGCTTTTAATGGGTTTGTAGGGGTCGACTCAATAAAATCACTGAGGGCTATAGTCATGGATTATTTGGTTATGATTGGCTCATTCGGAATTTATAGAGTCTAAAATTATGTATATGGCCGGAATAGGGTTTTATTTGTGCCTTTTACCTCATTTTCGAAGTTGACTACACATAGCGGTTTCAAAGAGAAATCAAGACTGAAACTTATTCAAGCACATGAAAAGATGATAAACACTCAGGCTACTCACTGACTTTTTTTTTGCATGAAATTCTTTTGAATTGACGCTGCTTTTAAGGTTTTGCAAAATCAATTGCGTCCAAGTACCATTTTACAATATATAATAATTTTGAAAAATTTATGCACTTATACACGCTCAAAGACAATAACATCAATCAAACAAAGTTAACTTCGACAGGCAAGCCATACAAACATAATTAAGCGCAGAAATAGCAATTAATCACGTTTTAAGCATTTAATTATTACAGGCCAAATAAATTACACAAAAAGCAATAAAAATCAATACTCGACCACCCCCCTCTCTAAAAATCTCGTCAATCTCCTGATTGCATAAATACATCAAAAATCAAAAAGAGGAAGGAAAAAGAAAACATCCCTGAAAGAAAAGGTCGAGTCGCTACTCGTTGAATTGTGCAATCGGCCGCATCTTCAAGTACGCGATGTGAATTGTCCTAAGAAAATCAAAATGAACAAAAGCAAAGAAAATAACAATATTTTTGGAATTTTCGTTCTCTATTATTTTTTTCATTAAACGGAAAAGCATAAAAATAAAAATTCAAAATTTAGAACTCGCGGGAACATCGTCGTCGGGTGCATCATCTACATCCATGTTAGGCGTGGGATACTCTGCCTCAAAATGCTTCTTGAGGCTCGAAATGCGAGCACGCATCTTCCTCAAGCTTCGACGGTTTTGCTTGTGGTTCGCGTCAATCTTGTCGTCAATTATTTGGAGCATGTCGAACATCTTCAATTGAAATGCTCATTTTTTCTCAAAAAATTGGCCCCAATCGGGCCTCGGGCCCGAACTAGTACGTGGGGATGGCTCCATATCGTCATCCTCATCGTTTCGAGACGAGGAGCCTCCTTGAGTCGAAGACCTCACTTGGGATGCGGGGGCACGTGTCAAAGGTAGTAAAGTTGTCCCGAGTGGGCGAAGTCCATTTTCGGCCGGCTCGAACCCGAAGTGACGGGCGAGGCTAGTAATGTATGGTGCGAAGGAAAGGAGTGGCGTCTTGCTACCCGGCGCACCCTTAGTAACATTGTAGAGTCCTTGCCAGATAAACGGGTATAGCCGGACTTGACGACCGTCAACAAGACATTGTAGAACATAGAGCTCGGACTTGGTCGCGAAGGTGGCCTCATTTTTTCACAAAATGATGTGCCCGAGGATCTTGTAGGAAACATAGAGGGATTCGTCTTGAACTTTTGTGCAAGGGAATCGCTTGCAATCGCCCGTGTTTTCCCCGGTTATCATCCCCCAAAAAGAGGCTAAATCGAAGCCTTGAACGCCTACCGGGTGGTCCCCTTTGGCCGGGAAACCAAAAATGTTGACGAACATCTCCTCGTTCATGTGAGCATCGTTCCCACCTAGCCTACATGTGAACGTCTTGTCGTTCCGGATTACCAAAGTAGAGAAGAATTCGAGCATAAGCTCGCTAAATTGGGAGGAGCATTTGGGAGAACTACCCACAACCGAGGCCATCGACATAGCGTGAAAGGTCGGTGTGGTGTTCCGAGCCATTCGAGGCCTCTTCCTCAATTCCGTTGATGTTCAAAATCCGATTAGTCACAAACCCCCATTTTCGAATATTCTTAAAAGTGTCCCCTTCCTTTTTGTCGTAGATAGGGAATGGTGCTCCGTATTTCCCCAAAATATCTTTGCGTTTTCCCGCTCGAGACATTATCAATCAATAAGAAATTGAATGGGAATGAAAATTCTTGAAAAATAAACTTTTTTCTTCTTTGGGGGATTTTGTCGAACACTTGGCGTGCGTTTTCAACCCACTAAAAACTTAAGCACTTCTTGCACCAAAAACTTCCCAACACAACCAAACAACAATTATATGATCCCAAGATAGGTATAAGCGAAGTACCTCAACGATTGTATCCCGAATTTGCTCATTTCCGGAAAAATTCCCCAAACCCTTTGTAGCTTGTTTTTGAGAAATTAACTTGTATACAAGATGATGGATGAGATTTTTGGGCACTGTGGTTGAGTTTGTGGGTGAAGTGTTTGAGTGCTTGGAATTTTGAAGAAAGTAAGAATTTGTTGAAGGGTGCAAGAATTTGGAAATTTTGAGTTTAGAGGAAAAAGAAAGAAAAGTGAGAAGAGGGAAGAAGAGGGTTGTTTTAAAGCAGTTTTTCTGGGTTTGGCCGCGGGTCACACGCATACGGGTCGGGTTGGCCGGGAAAAATCCGGTTTTAGACGCATTCTAGGCTGGGTACGGGTTCGCATCGATGCTGCGTCGATCGACGCGAACCAGATCGACACTTCAGAGAGCGATTTCTCGGCAGGTGCGTCGACGCCGCGTCGATTGACGCGAGCAGTATCGGCGTCGACGCGGGCGGAATTCTGGGTCAATTTTTTTCTTTGTTTGTTCGATCAATTCTCCTCGTTCGAGTCCCTCCATATGTTCTAAACAAATAAAAATTAAAATGTAAAAATAAATAAATTGAAAATAAGGTACAAAAGGATACAAAAAGCTCAGGTTGCCTCCCGAGAAGCTCAATTTTAATGTCGCTTGCTCGATGCTATCTTGTTCGTTTAATTCCGACCGTGTGGTGAATCTCCTAACTCCACCAACTCGTGATCGCGATTCTTCTTTCTTCCATCATGATAAGGCTTCAACCTATGCTTGTGAATTTGAAAGGATGATTTTTCGACCTCATCATATAACGTGGCTACTCCATACTCGTCTATTTCTTTTATTAAGAACGGTCCGCTCCATGTAGCCTCAAAATTAGTTGGGTCGAACTTACGTGCGTGATTATACAGCGCTAACTGCCCTACCTCATACTGCGAGATTTTAATTTCCCTTAAGCGAACCTCCTTCGATTTATTCTTTTTCGGTATCCAAGTGCTATTGAACGCCTCGCCCTTGGTCTTTGTACTTGAATTTTTTTTGATTGGGTCGAGGAAATCATACATTGACTGAATTATTTGTGGCCTTGACTCCACTTTTTGCACGAATTTTAGGTATCTTGCTCTCCATGTCTATCTCATCTTGAAACTTTTCGATAATATCGTTTATGTCAATACCTAGTAATTCGATCAGATCTTCACCACTCAAATGCTTCTCGTCGTCAAGCTCATCAAGCTCCTGACCGAAGTCATCTTCTTGAGTATCCTTCTCCTTCCTCCAAAATCTGGCGTCGTCCCCGTCGCTTAATTCATCTACAACCACGACTCCCATAAGCTCGTGAATGCATGATGTAACGGGATCAACGAACGAACAGTCATCTAGCATGGCAGGGGTAGGAGTATTTTGAATACCCTTAAAAGAAAACATCACTTTCTCGCCTAAAACAGTCATGGTCATCCTTCCTTTGTGAACATCAATTAGTGTGTGGGAGGTAGACATAAAAGGGCGCCCCAATAAAATGGTATGCTCAGTGCTCTCAGCCAGTGCTTCGCCCACATCAATAACTACAAAATCAACCGAAATTACGAGTTCTCCAACTTTTACTAAAACATCTTCAACTACCCCCAAGGGTAGTCGGATTGAGCGATCGGCCAACTGTAGACGCATGGTCGTCGGCTTTAGTGGTGCAAGATTAAATTCTTGATAAAACGAATACGATAGTAGATTCACTCCTGCTCCAAGATCTAACATTCCTATTGCCTTTTGTCCATTAGCTAATGAGATGGTGATGAAGAAACTTCCAAGATCACGTTCCTTGGGTAGCAATAGCTTCTTAAAAACAGCACTAACTTCCTTTGGCAGTGTTACAAATTGGTTTGACGCCAAGCGTCTCTCCCTCGTGGAAAGTTCTTTGAAAAACTTCACATAGGCAGACATTGTTTTGATTACCTCCAAAATTGGCAAGTTGATATTGACGTTCTTCAATAAGTTATAAAGTTCCATGAACCTTTTGTTCTCTTTCGCTGGATGCAAACGGCTTGGAAAGGTAATGGCATATTTGATCGGCGTTATTGATTGCTTCGAGTGGTGGCTTAGGCACATCATTTTCGCCAATGGCGTTGTTTGGAATCATCCCTTGAATGGATCCAGGAACATATCGATTATAAGATTTATGCAGCTGATCTACAGGTTTAGAATCATCGCCCTTGCTAGGAGTTGGTGCCTTTTTCTCGAGCTTGTCCTCAACTTCATCATCTCGTTCAACTATTCCGTTGTCGATCCTTTTTCCACTGTGAAGGACATGAACTGCTGATGCCTGTTCAGCTTGGCTTGGGAGTTTGCCCTTCTTGTCCGACAGTTTGGCCAGGTGAGTCGAAAACTGTCCTATTGCTGTTTCAAGTTTCCTCTACCCAGCTGTATTCTCAAGGATAGCCTTCTTCATGTCAATGATTTCATTTCTAACGTCAGCGAGTCCATCTCGATTTTTAAGAGTCTCGGCCACTTGATTCTGCTGCCAGACCAATAGCTGATCCGTTGACTGAACTGTTGTAGGCACTTGCCCTTGTGTATGAAAATTATTTTGTGGAGGCGGCAATGGTGCTTGAGCATGTTGTGGTGGTGGATATTGCGGATCGGGTGGCATATAATTTGGATTTCCTGAGCCCCACTTGAAAAGAGGATTATCACGTTGCGGAGTGTACTTATTTTGATTCGTATAATTCTGAATCCCATTAACGTCTTCTTCTTGCTCAATATTGTTGGGACACATGTCAGCTAGGTGCTGGGACGACCCGCATTGGTTATATGTTGCGGCCATCTTCTGTGCAGCGGCCTTGCTAGCTCGCTTGGACTTCCAAGTAGCTAATTTCTCGTCAAATATCTCCTCACATTTTGCCTTGACTAACTTGCCGTCATCTAAGTCAGGATCGGGAATGGAAATCTCATGAACCTTCATTTTACGAGGCCGATAATTGGTTTGTCTAGATTTCTCGCTTTGCTTTTCCAATACTCGTCTCGCATCGGTGGCTGTCAAGTCTCTGAAGTCTCCTCCTGCCACTATATCTACTTCTCGTTTTCCATGGTCCAATAAACCATCGAAGAAAAATTGGTTAGTCATCTCCGGAGAATAGTTGTGGTGGGGGCAAGCCTGCAAAAATGTCTTGTAATGTTCCCAAGTTTCATGAAATATCTCTCCTTCCAATTGTTCAAAGGTGGCAATTTGCCTCCGAAGATGCCCTGTTGTTTGTGCTGAATAGTATTGATTTAAAAACTTCTCGCTGATCATATCCCAGTCGATCAATAAACTAGGCTCTAGGGACAGTAGCCATGACTTCGCCTTGTCCTTCATGCTATACGGGAAACAAATCATTTGCAGCTCCTCTTGGTTAAGGCCATGAACCACAAATCTTCAAACCTCATCAACAAAATAGTTCAAAAACGCCAAAGGGTCTTCATGGGCTCCTCCGTGAAAAGTCGGGAGTAAATTAAGTTGGTGTGGTTTGATCTCCACTTCTCTTGTGGTTGGCCCAAGAACAATAGCGGACCTAAAAGGTACAACCTTCGGACGCGCCAAGTCGCATTGTCTAGGTGCTCTATCTCCCCTTCGTTCTCTAACTTGGTGTTGAGCTCTTTCGTAGCGGTTGTCATAAGCATTTCTTCCGTAATCGTTGTCGCGCTCGTATCGCCCTTCAAAATTGTCTTGTTCGTTACCATGGTTTTGATGTACCAACCAATCATTCACGTGTCTATGATTGTTAGCATGCTCGTTATGCTGAAAAAAATCTTCATTTCTGAATGGCATGTTCTCGATGTTGCGTTGACGATTAAGATCGTCGTTCCTTTCTTCGTTTTGACTCATATATGCCACGTTGAGTTGGTGATGGACAATGTTGTGCTGCTGGTCGACTTTTTCGTTTCTCCCCTCATCTCGTCTCATGTTCTCCACGTCTTGCTGGTAATTAGCCCAGTAGGCTCGGGGTTGTGGTTGTCCTTGCAAAACAATTGGTTCACTACCATACCCATTTCGAATGGGGTGTGGTGGTGATCTTGGTGGGGAATCGCCGTTTTGAATTGATTATGCTCCTAACATTATGTCGGGACCTTGATCGCAAGCAAAAGCAGTTGCTGTTGAAGAATCGTCCTTGGGAATAAGAAGGGGTCTTGGTCTCGGTGGGTTTGAACGATGGATGTTGTCAATGAATGGTGCAAGGTCGCATTGAAGTGATCGCCTTCCTTGTATAAACTCAACAACACATTAACGTACCAAATGGCAAACTAATAACTTAAAAAGAAAATAAAATGAAAAACATCTTATATTCCTACTCGTTGCTTCCCTGGCAACGACGCTAAAATTTTTGATCCAAACTTTTGTGCACCCCTTTTAAGATATTTAATTAAAAACACGTAAGTTTGCTCGCAAGAGTACGAGGAACTTGTAGGGTGGTGAGTTTGACTCAAGTCTATTCTATCGAGGAAACAACTATTCGGTCTTTAGATGTTTTTCTCAATTTACGAACTAACATAATATGCATGTACAATTGTGGTTTTAAAAGATTTTTAATTGATCATTATAAATTAAAGCAATATTGAAATTAAAACTAATTGAACTGACTATTGTAAACTAAATTATCAACTACGAGCAATAGTTAAACTACCAATAAAACGCGACGAAGATTTAAATCTAATTAACGAATCTAAGAACATGAATATAAGAAACTACCATGAAACAATTGTATCATACGAATCTAAAAACGAATAATTAAGCATCAATCAACTCGCATAAATGAACTAAATTAAACTAGTTCTAGAATTAACTAAGAATTTAACTAAGCAATTAACTAGGAAAATAACTACGTAATTGACTAAGAGTTTAGAATACTTATTGGAACTAATAAAAGCGATGAAAATCTCCAGCTAGTCTGGAGTTGAACGTTGATTTTGGGAGAATATTGAATCCCGAACGTGAAATTGAAGTTTCGGACTCGTCTTTCTTCGATCTTTGATCTCGGTCTCCAAATCTCGATATGAGATGTGGAATGGTGTTTATTCTAATCCCAAATACTCTAGGTAGTTGTGTCTCTCCTTAAAATCCGAAATATGAAGGGTATAAATAGATATAGCATGTCTTGGCGCACAAGAAATCTTAAAAACGCATTTCTGGCCGTCACATCGACGCAACGTTGATCAACGCGGGCTGGCTTTCAGCGTCGACGCTGCCTGGTTACTCGCGTCGACTGATGCGGACATGCATCGACGCAATAGAGAGTTGCGTCGACTTGGCATCGACTGACGCACTCTTGGATCGACACTTTAGAGAGTTGTGTTGATTTGGCGTCGACTGAGCATCGATCGTCGCGGTCAGGGACTCGCGTCGACGTAGCATCGATGCTTGTGTCGATCGACGCTACTGAGGCTCTGTCTCATTTTCTCGGTTTTTCTGCTAGTCGTTCACCGGAAAGCTCGTTCTCCACTTTTGAACATCGAACTCATCTATTTACGCGTTGAACTCTTCTGGTTACTTAGCTGTAAGGTGAAAAACAAGGAAATATCACCTAATTGCATCAATATGATCAAAATACAGTAAAACAAGCTAGAACTATAAAAATACGAAATTAGACTTAAATCATCCAAGTTATACCAAAAATAAATAGAAAAATGTACTAAAAAACTAATAAAAATAAGGAAAAATCTACTTTAATCAACTTCGGCGGTCGGTGTTTTTTACTTACTCTCTTGTTAATCTAAATTAAACTAATCTATTCCTAAGAAAGCATTAAGTCATTGGTTTGGTTGAGTTTTTGAAAGTTAATCAATTAAGACAAGAGTTAAAAGAGATTAAAATGAAAACAATGAAAATGAGGGTTTAGGGTGTTCGGTTCGTCTCCACGATAAATTGGTTTTTGCCGAGCACTTAATCTCCAATTCGGGGTTGTCAATCCCAAATGTCTATCAAGTATTGGGGTCGTCAATCACAATTCTCGGGCTTGTCAATCTCGAGTCTCAACAAGATCCGATTAATGGCTCTAAACGAACTTAGACCCTAAACCCATAATTTCTAAACTAATTGCATCAAATGTAAATTAAATCTTGCTTGAAAGTAATTAATTTACGACATTAATTAAACCTGATTAAAAGCCTTAAATAAATTAAAAAACAGTTGATCAAGAAAAGCTTGCAATTAAAAGAGAAGACATGAAGGGAAAATCAAAGCATTTAAAATTGAGAAAAGTCAAAAGCTTTCAAATAGAACAAGACAAATTACCAAAGAGGAAAGTCCTATTTAGCTTTTGACAACAAAGTGTTTGTTTATCTAAAAGAGGTAAAAAAAGGTTGAAAATGAAAGCATTTGTGGATTTTTGCAAGAACAAGAACAAACTAAAATCTAGAAATGAGAAATTGAAGAACAATGAAAAGAAAAAAACACAAACCAAAGCCTAATAACAACCACAACAACAAGAAAAATCGATCAACAACAAAACATAATAGTAAAAGGGAAAGAACACTACCAGTTGCATTAAACACCAAATAAAGACTTCAAATATAGATTACAACCTTCAAAAGAAAATCGAAGTCTTCAACACAATTAAAGACACAAATGAAGGAGTTGTCACCCTCTCCAACACTTTCTAAAAACTACTAAACCTAATTAAACTAACTACTTAGCTAGCTAAACTACATTAATTAAGGATTTAAGCTAGGATTTTAATGGCAAGGAAATGTAGAGGCTTGGAGGAAATGGAACTAGTCCAAAACCACCAAGGATAGTTGTTGATAAGGCTGGAGATAGATGGCTTATATAAACAAAATCACAGGGGTAAAATCGTCAAAATGGACCAAAATCACGAAATCCCCAGCGTCTCAGTCGATCGACTGACATCCAGTCGATCGACTGAAAGATGTCGATTGACTGCTTCACCTTCAAACGCCAAACTCACTGTTTCACAGTCGATTTGACATGGTTCGGTCAATCGACTGAACGTTAGTCGATCGACTGCATGCCAGTCGATCGACTGGAACGGCTACACTGGCTCGGTTTCTCATTTCTGCTCTAAATGTCTGCTGGCTGTCGCTCCTTATTCGCACTATGTATCCTTGCTTGTCCATCAAATTCGAGTCGAGTGGAATGCTTCCAAATGTGCGCAGGCTCCGCTTGGTCATCTTACGACCAAAAGTACAAAAAAGAGTAAAAATATACGAAAAACTACTAAAAACCGCACAAGGCTACAAAAACCTAAAACTAACAAAATAGGCTAAAACGACTCCTAATACCCGTAAATGCAAGCAAAACACATGCAAACGAGACACAAAAAGGTAACAAAAAAGTGTACAAAAATGTACAAATCACTTATGGCGATACAATTATCAAGAAAAAAGAAGACTGGACTGCTGAAGAGATATCCATATCGAACTGGAATTCTAAGACCAACAACAACCTCTGTGGTTATGTTGACTCAAACTACTACAAAGTCATCAAAAAGTGCGAGACGGCAAGAGATGCATGGGATGCATTGCAAAGGGTATGTGAAGGAACTTGATTAACACATAATTTTCCTTATTTTTATTAGTATTTTAGTTAGTTTTTATTATTATTTTTGGTATAAGTTGGGTAGATTAAGCTTAATTTCATATTTTCATACTTCCAGACTATTTTACCGTATTTTGATCTCGATTGATGCAAATAGGTGATTATTCTCTGCTTTTCACCTTATATCTAAGTAACCAGAGGAGCTCAGCACGTAAAAGATAAAGTCTGATGACCAAGAGACAAGAATCGAGCTTTTCGGCGAAGAAGTAGCAAGTTTTTGAAGTTAATGGTTCAGTTAGCGGTATCCCTTACCGTTATATCCTACTGTTATGAATTAGCGGACACCACATCGATACCTTTCCGCTATCCTAATCACTAAAGGTGGACAGAGAGCTCCCAGACCAAGCTAACGGTGACCTTAACGATATCCCATACCACTAGTCCGACCGTTAGGAAACAACATAGAGTTTTAGCGGTGTACTTAACGATTACTTCCATACCGCTACGGATGAAAAGAGACTTCTCAGAGAAGGTTAATGGTACTATTAGCGGTAGCCCTTACCGCTAGTCTTACCGTTATCGGGCCCAGAGTCGGATTTTAACCGTAACTTATGCTCCAAGACATGGGAGAACTTATAAACCTCCCCTCCAATCCGTCTTAACACATTACTCATCAACACACATATTCCTCGGGTTCTTAGACGTAGAGGATGCTGGTTTCCATAATCCGATATGTAGCTTTTGGATCAAGATCGAATACACAAGGATTGCAAGTTCCAAGCTCTGTTTGTTAGCACGGGACTCATTCTTCGACCAAGATCCACCGTTCCTCTTCGAATTAGTTGGAGAACTTACTGCACTTCTTAGTTCCAATAAGTATTCTTAAACTTTTAATCGCTTTCTAGTTTAGTTTTCATTAATTCATGCCTTTCGACTATTGTTTTCATTTCTGTATTTTGAGTTGCATTATGCTTGACGTTGTTGATACTTTAGATAATTCAATTCATAATCTTTCATCTTCATTTTATTTACTTCATGCTTGGTTATTGGAGATTTAATTACGTCAAAGCTATTTTAATTCGTTCATGTTAGTTATTACTATTGTTTGGATTGTGATTGTTGATGCTGAGGTTTGGATTTATGATTCGCATGTTTCATGATCTTGTTACTTTTAGTTTGTTGATTAAATTCATGCTTAGTTTCATTTATGCTTAATTTGGGCTGTTTAATTTCGTTCATGCTATTTTACTCGTTTATGCAATAGGAATTTGTTCACGCTTCTTAGCTAAGTTCATACTTACGTTCGTTTTTAGTTCAACGTTGATTATGCTTTCGATTTCTAGTAATTAAATAGTTCGAGTAGATTAGTTTAATTTATTGAATATTGCTTTTCAGATTCTTAGTTTATAACAACAACAACAACAACAACAACAACA
>BMAC01000069.1:690890-735297 GCA_014905375.1 Phtheirospermum japonicum
AATTGTGCATGTACGTGTTACTTGTGATTAAACAAACATTTGAGATTCCGATTATTTGTTCCTTGTGAATCAACTCGGTTCAGCTTACCAACCTACATGCGAACTCGTACTCTTGCGAGCAAGCTTTAAACACATGAAAATTATTTATTAAGTAGGCACACAAAAGCTTGAATCAAAATTTTGGCGTCATTGACGGGGAGCAAGCAAAGGTTTCAAGGATGTTTGTTTATATTATTTTTCTATTTAACCACCTAATTGTATAAGTGAAATCGAGATAGGTTCTGCCATTTGGTACGTTTGATTTGTTATTAAGTATATGCAGGGTAGACGATCTCTTCGACTCAAACTTGCATCATTTATCGACAACATTCATCATTTGAATTTAGCATCACCTGATACTATTCCCGAGGGCGATTCTTCAATCATTACTGATTTTTCTTGCAACATAATTCCTGACACGATGTCAAGACAAGCAAATTCTGTTCATGATGATATCATGGATGATCAGCCACCCAGACACCCTCCACCCCACAATAGGGGGGAGTATGGGAGTGAACCAATTCGTCTCAGAGGTCCGGTACAACCCCGAGAGTATTGGGAAGATATCCAGTTGAATGTGATGGACAGGAATGAAGAACGAAATGGAGGCGAAGATAGAAATTATCATCGCTACGACCAAGATACTTACTCTGAGAGATCCTACCCCGGAGATGATCGTATAGATGACTGGATCATTAACCAAAACAACCGTTACAATGAGAGATATGAGCACGACGGAAACTACGCGAGACCTAACAACCGAGAAAGGAATCTTAGGGGGGCACGTGAACCTAGACAGTGAGATTTTGCAATTCCTCAGGTTGGCCCTCATAGTTCTGCTATCATGTTGGGAAGGGCTGCAAGTGACTTTGAGTTAAAACCTCATCTAATCAACAACCTTTCAACCTTTCATGGTCTTGATAATGAAGACTCGTTGGCTTTTCTTAAAGAATTTTATGCCGAAGTTAGTAGAATCTCATCTCCGGGACTTCATCATGAAGACTTACAAATGGTGTGCTTCCCAAGCTGCCTGAAGGATAAAGATAAGTATTGGCTTCTTTCATTAGAACCGAGATCACTGACCGAATGGGATATGGTTAGCGATAAGTTTGTGAACCAGTACTATTCAGCTCAGACGACATGCCAAATCAGGAGACAAATTGCTAATTTTGTTCAGCAGGATGGAGAGTTACTACACAAAGCATGGAAGCGCTACAAGACACTTTTTTCAAGATTGCCCACATCACCACAAATCCCCAAGGATGGTTAATCAGTTTTTCTATGAAGGGTTATCTGACTCTTACAAAAACCAAGTCGAGACGGTTACTGGTGGAGATTTTGGGTACTTAACCGCTACAGAAGCTAAGCAGTTATTTGATAAGATCAGCGAGAAATCCAGGAAAACAAGCTCCAGGCCACGAAAGATAAGAGTCAATGAAGTGTCTGAAACACTAAACGAAGAGAACAAGGCAATTGAGGATTTGACCAAGGAGTTTGTGGTCCTAAAAGCTAAGCTCGAGAAAAAGACTTCTTCAACAAAGCCATTGAATTGTGTACTCAATGCAGAGATCAGGGGAATATAGTGGATGTGTGCAAGGTGGCATATTACGACGAGCTTGAAGCCAAGGCAAAAGCCATTAAGGAACAGATGTGTCAGTACCAATCACCCAATTCTGGACAGAAACCTACGAAACAATTTCAGGCGCAGCGTGATTCTCCCTATTTGAAGTGGGGTCCTGATAACCCACATCATGCTTCGATGCAGACCAACTCACAGTACCTACTGCCGCCCCCACCAAACAAATATCCAATGACGGGGCCAACACCTGCTCCAGTACAACCGAATGACCAATTATTAATTTGGCAGCAAAAACAGGTCATTGAGACTATTCAAAATCGGGATGGACTCGCACAGCAAGAGCACAAATAAATGATATAAATACACAAATAAATAGACTCATTGCAAGGTTCGAATCAAAGTTCGATGTGCTAGCTAAAAACCAGAAGAATATGGATATGGTTTTAGGATAAATGGCAGCTTCCCTGGCGAAATTGTCAAAAGAAAAGGAAAAGTTTTCGAGCCAACCGGAGAAAGCCTCGGCAGTCCATGTTCTTCGAAGTGGAAAGAAGGTAGATAATGGAGTCGAGATAGAAAAGTAAGAATAAGAAGAGGTGGCCTAAATTCCGACTACGGTCTCGCCTAAGGTAGACGACCCTAAACTAGTGGATCAAATGCCTAGGTCACCAAATTTATATATTTCGGGATCATTGAAGGGGAAATTTTCGAAACAAGTCCCCATTCCAACGAAAAATGACGATCCCACCAAACCTTCGACTCCACAACCGAAACAATCGACAACCACGATTCGTGACAAAGTTATTTTTCCTAGTCGTCTACGTCCAGCTAAAGAAAACAAGGAATTTATGGAGCTCTGCAATTTGCTTAAGAATTTCAATATTAACCTTCCTCTCTTAGATGTGATTAAGACAATGCCAGCATACATTAAATTCTTCAAAGAGCTAGCCTCATGATAAAGACGGATGGCAAAAACACAACGAGTGGAGTTAAAGAAGGAGGTGAGTGCCATATGTAAGAGTCCACTGACCCTAAAAGAAAAGGATCCAGAGAGTTTTTTTATAACCATATCCTTCGAGAATGGGCAAACGGCACGTGGAATGCTTGACCTTGGTGCAGGAATAAATTTGATGCCATATTCGCATTACAAAGAATATTACATTGGGATGATGAAGACGACTACGATGCGACTTCAACTGGCAAATCATTCGATCAGACAGCCTCTCGGTGTCGTTTAAGATGTGTTAGTACAAGTCAGCGAGCTTGTGATTCTAGTTGGTTTTGTTATACTTGATGTATGTGAGGTTCCAAGAGAAGGCACGGAGCACACTATTTTGCTGGGAAGACCGTTCATGTCTATTTCTCATACGCTGATTGATGTCCACAAGGGGAGAATGACCTTATCCGTTTTGGGTGAATCGGTGATGTTTTCGCTTAAAGATATTCACAACACTCCATCTTTGTTCATGATTAGAGTAGATTTATCCTTATTTTTATTAGTATTTTAGTACGTTTTTCTATTTGTTTTTGGTATAAGTTGGACGATTTAAGCATAATTCCGTATTTTTATAGTTCTGACTTATTTTATCGTATTTTAATCGTAATTGATGCAAATAGGTGATATTTCGTTGTTTTCACCTTACAGCTAAGTAACCAGAAGAGTTCAGCGCGTACTTGACGAAGTTCAATGTTCAAGAATAGGAGAACGAGCTTTCCGGTGAAACGAGTAGCAAAAGATCGAGAAACGGAGACAGACGCTCTGTCGCGTCGACTGACGCGAGCATCGACTGACGCGAGCGTCGACGCTCTATCGACGCGAGCCATGATCCGCATCAGTCGATGCAAGGCCGATGCACTGCCGATGCTACGTTCTGAAGCATCGATTGAAGGGGCGTCAGTCGACGTAAGGTCGACGCAACTTTCTGAAGCGTCGATCCTAGACGCGTTGATCGACGCTAGGTCGACGCAACTTTCTGAAGAATCGATCCAGCACGCTTCAGTCGACGCACCCGCCCAGCCGACGCGCACACCCAGGCAGCAGTGACGCCGAGCATCAGTGCACATCAGTCGACGCACCGTCGATGCACCATCAACGCGACGGCCCAAAATTCGGATTCTAGGTCTTGTGCGCCAAGTCATGAAATAACTATATAAGCCCTTCATATTTCGGATTAAACATACAACCACGACCCAAGACACTTACCTAGGGTTGAGAAACCTATTTTCAACACCTTACAACATATTTTATAGATCTAAGTCCAAGATTTAAGGCCCGAAGCACCAAGATGAAGACGTTCGTTCAAGTTCCGATTTTTCGACGAAGAGCAACCACCAACAACCCGATTTCCCAGCAATATTTCAGCACCTTTAGCTACTTAATAAGTCATCTAAAATCTAGTTATTCTTAGTTCAATTCTAGATAATTTATGTTTAATTATCTCGTTTGAGTTTTTAGTTTCGTTTATTTATTTCGAATCGTTTGAACCGTTGAATCGCTGAGCCTTTGAACTTTAGAATTTCGTATTTAATATTAAGTAGTTGCTGCGTTTATTCTCTTGTTTATGCTTGGTGATGATTTGTTCATGATTAATTTAATTATTACTTTAGTTTTGATAATTGGTTATTGTTATGTATTGCGTGAGAGTTTTGAGATTGATCTTATTGTTCTTGGGAATCACATGTTTAGCTTAATTCATAGTAGTTTGATGCATGCTAGTTAATTAATTTAGAATTTATTTGCTTTAAAATCTCTAGATTAATAATTCTTAGAAAATTTAGTTTCAAGCTTAGGCTAAATTAATTAGTTAATCATAATTAGTTGATGTTTTTAAATTTATTAGTAGTTGATAATTTTCAAAAACCAAATTTATACAAGTTCTCGTGTTAAACATTGTGATTAAACAAACATTAAAAATTCCGAACGTCAGTCCTTGAGAGACGACTCGAGTTAAGCTTGCCAACCTACGCGCGATCCCGTTCTCTTGTGGGCGAGCTATTACATTTCTGACAATTATTTATAAAGTAGGCACACACAAAAGCTCGAATCAAAAATTGGCGCCGTTGTCGGGGACTGAAATAGGTTTTTGATAATGTTTGTTCGTGTTATTTTATGCTTTTCTGTTTATTTGTATAAAGGTTCTTTGTTTGCCACTCGATGCGTTGATGTTGTTTGTTGTTGATGCTAGGACATTGAAGTCTTAGAAACGAACTTGCTATATATATAGACAACATCGAATGAGTTGGGAGACCGGGAAGACTCTTTCATTCCCCCGACGCAATTAATCGTAAAACAAATTCGGCCAACATGTCAAACACTACCCCTATTGGAGGCCGAGGACCAGGAGGAAGAGGAGGAGGACGAACGAATGGTGGCCGAGGGCAAGGAAATGACAATAATACCCCTCTACGATACCAACCATATGGGATGCCGCCCACCGATGATCTAAACTTTGGAGACCCACAAGACGATAATCGTCAAGAAGATCCACCGATTCTTGATCCTAATCATGCGCATAATGATGGAAACAACCAAAGGATCAATAACAAAGAGAGTCAAGAAGGAAACCAGTTCCTCAACGATCCAAACAACGGGGAGCCCCAAGGCCAAGATAATCGTCAAGCAGTGATTCCAGAAAATCAAATTAACCATCCACAACACTTTAGGAATCGAGCGGAAGCTCAAGCATACAACGCTCGTGCCAACGAGGAGTTCTTACGCAACCAAGTTGGTAATGGCGGGCCCCAGCCCCAAAACAACCAACAACACAATGAGAATTTAAATTGGGAGCGAGCACCGAACTGTTTCCATGATAGACGAGGAGGGCGACAGTACAATAATGGTCAAGACGATGATACACTGGACGATGAATATGAGGATGAAAACGAGTTTCATGAGGATGATTATTATGAGGATGGGGACAATTTTAGAGGAAGATGTGAATTTTGGAGGAAGACATGTCCCTCGATATCAAAACATACGAAAACAAGGTGATCTCGCATGTCCAACCATTGGACCATATAGCTCAGCGATATTTTTAGTCCAAGCGACTAGGAACTAAAACTTGAGGACCGACAATTTGAATAGACTACCTTCTTTCTATGGTTTGCCGAATGAAGACCCACTCGAGTTCGTTCGAGAATTTTACAAAGCACTATCTGGAATTCAAGATCGCGGACTCAGTGAAGGACAGCTTAGAATGAGATACTTCCCTAGTACCCTGAAAGATAAAGCAAAGCGATGGTTCAATCAATTACAACCTAACTCCCTAACAAATTGGGAGATGGTTTACAAGAAATTTGTGGGAAGATTCTACTCAGCCCAAACGACAACAAAGTTGAGGAAGGAAATTTCCAACTTCGAGCAATTGGATGGCGAATTGTTTCACGAGGCGTGGGATCGTTTTAAGGAGATCATCAATGCATGTCCACACCATGGTAACAGTGATGAAATGGTCAACAATTACTTTTATGAAGGATTATTGCCAAATTTCAAGCAACAAGTGGAGACACGAGCAGGAGATTTCGGAGGCTTAACCGCGGAGGAAGCACGAGATCTTTTTGAATTAATAAGTGACAAGTCGAGGCAAACAAGTTCAAGGCCTAGAAACCTTAGAGTGAATGAGATTTGAGTTGCGCGAGCGGAGGATGACAAGATCGATAAGCTTACAAAGAAAGTGGAGTTGTTGATGAACATGATGATGAAGCAACAATCGAAACCTTCATAAGAGACATGTGGAATTTGTGGAGCATTTGTACATGGAGCGAATGTGTGTTCGATGACTTTTGACGATGAATCGAACATAGAGGTCAACGCCGTGCAAAATTTCCAACACAATAATTCTGGGCAGAAACCCACAACCCAATTTCAGGCACAGCGTGATTCTCCTTTCTTCAAGTGGGGTCCTGAGAACCCACATTATGCGCCGATGAAGCCACAGACCGACCCACGGTACCTTCCTTCACCACCACCGCTTACGAAGGGGCAAACTTAAAATCCGGGTAAACCAAACGATCAATTACTGGTTTGGCAACAAAATCAAGTGACTGAGACGCTCATTAATAGAGAGGGACTTATGAAAGTGAATGCAAAGATAGACGACCTCTCGAAAAAGGTGAATAGTATTGACAATCTCTCTAGGATAGTGCATGATCTTGCTAAGAGTGTGGAGAGGATTGATACGATGATAGGACAAATGGTGGCGGACATTGCGAGATCAAATAAGGAAAAAGACAAGTTTCCGAGTCAAACGGAGCAAGCCTCAGTGATTAAAGTCTTACGTAGTGGAAAAGTGATCGATAATGGAGTTGAGATAAATGACGGAGGGGATGAAGAGATGACGGAGAGTCCAGCACCGGCATCGCCAAATGGAGATGAATCCAAGCCGATAGAACAATTGCATAAGACACCAAACCCTTACATTCCGGGATCTTTGAAGGGGAAGCCCACAAACAAAACTCTCACTTCGCCGATAGTCGAAAAAGTTCCATTTCCAAGCCGTCTTCGACCAGCAAAAGAAAATAAGAAGTTCATGGAGCTTTACAACTTGCTGAAGAACGTCAAAATCAACCTTCCTCTTTTGGATGTGATTAAAACGATTCCGGCATATGTGAAGTTCTTCAAGGAGCTTGCTACAAGACATAGGCGTTCGGAGACAAATCAGTACGTTCCTCTAATGAAGGAGGTGAGTGCGTTATGCAAGCAACCACTGCCTATGAAGGAGAAGGACCCTGGAAGCTTTTGTGTCAATATTAAATTGGAGAATGGGCAACAAGCGCGCGGAATGCTTGATCTTGGCGCGGGAATTAACTTAATGTCGATTTCCCTTTATAAGCAATTTGATTTAGGACCATTGAAGCCAACAAGGATGCGTCTCCAATTAGCGGATCGTTCAATTCGCCAACCATTGGGAATTGTTGAAGACGTTTTGGTGAAAGTAGGAGAGTTAATAATTCCGGTAGACTTCGTAGTGCTGGATGTTGGGGAGATTCCGAGTGACGACAAGGGTCATACAATTCTTTTAGGACGTCCATTTTTGTCTACCTCCCATGCGGTGATTGATGTGAACAAAGGGAGGATGAGCATGTCTCTTTTGGGAGAGACGGTTACTTTTTCTTTGCGAGATGTGAATAATTGCCCTGCGCCATTGATGGAAGAAGAGGAATGTTCGTTCGTTGACCCGGTAGATGCATGCGTCCGAGAGCTTAAGAGCATAACGGTTTTGGACGAGATGAATGTCGAGGACGACAATGATTTTCTTAGCAGGGAGGAGGTAGCCGAGCTATTTGGTATTGATTTTCGTGACATTGGAGCGGACCTTGCGATTATGGACCCCAACGAAACATTTGAGAAGGAGTTTCAAGCGAGTGACGTGGTGGAGTTAGGTGATCCACCGCAAGTCGAGTATTGATCGTTGAAACGCATCGAGCATGCGACGTAAAATGTTGCGCTTCTTGGGAGGCAACCCAAGCGTTAGTTTTTCTTTAATTTTTATTTTTATTTAGTTCATTTATGTTTTTATTGTGTCAATTTTCGTGGTGTGTTTATCTGTGTGTTAATGTGCAGAAAATTTGATTTTACGATTTTATCTGCACCGATCGAGGTCGCAATCCGACCCAATTTAGCCGCAGTCCGGCAACCTTACGATGAGCCGCAATCCGGCCGACTCAATTCCACACGATGTGCCACCGGGCAATTGCGAGAAACACAATTGACTACAACCGCTTTTAATTAAGGACAATTCCAATCACGAGTTCAAGACGAAGGATTATTGCACAAACATTTTGGAAAGACTCAACTATCGATTTTTCAGGGATGTTTTCTTATCTCCCTTGATTTTATTTTCTTTATATTTATGGCAATCTGGAGTTTGCCACATTTTTAAAGGGGGGGATGGTTGAGTGTGAATTATAGTTGAAATTTGTGCAAATTTAAAATTTTTTGTGGGTTTGTAGTGCTAGATTTACGTGATTGATCACTATTTCTCCGCTGTATTGTGTTTGTATGGCTTGCCTGTCAAAGTTAGCTAAGTATGATTTGAGGTTCTAGTCTTTTGAGCGTGCATATATATTTCAAAATTTATTATTTATATATTGTAAAATGGTACTTGTACGCAATTGATTTCGCAAAACCTTAAAAGCTGCGTCAATTCAAAGAAATTTCATGCAAAAAGCCTGTGAGTAGCTTGAGTGTTTATCATCATTGCATGTACTTGAATGAGTTTTTATTTGAGATCTCTTTGAAACCGCTGTGTGTAGTTGATTTTGAAAATGAGGTTAAGGCACAGAAAAAAACCCTATTCCGGCCATATCCATAAATTTTTAGCCACTATAAATTCTGAATGAGCCAATCATAGCCGAGTAATCCATGCCTATAGCCCTGAGTGATTTTATTGAGTCGACCCCTACTAACCCACTAAAAGCGTGGGGTAGAAGTTCGCTATTTTTATTGGTTATTAGTGTTTTGGAATTTTTGTTAGGAATTTATGAATTATTGTAATTTAGGACCACCATCCTAAAAAAGAGAAAAGAAAAAAAAAATGACGACCCCATAAAAAATTATAATAAGGGGGATAAAAAAAAAGATAAAAAAGGGGATGGTGAGTCTTGTTGATTCGTGTTTAGTCATTGCCTACGCGCTAATAAAGGCTTGTGTTTTATTGTTTATTTTATTATGAAGCCTAATGTTTAAAGGCAAGAGTTGTGTTACGAAGCATATCTTAAGCTTCAATTGGGTTTAAGTGGTTTGAGCTACAGGTCGGTTTTAGAGTCTCAAGTTGAAAAATAGCCTATGTATGAAGGCTATGTTATGAGTGTTTAGTAAGGTTTTTCTTTTGTACGAGGTGAAGCAATTTGCTTCGAGATTAGATTAGATTAGTTTGAGTGAGCGATTAGCCATACGACTTAAATATTCCATACCCGTCCAAAGAGCCTTACACTACAACCCGTAAAGACCTTTTCTGATTCTTAGTTTTGACAGCACACTTAATTTGCGGTTGAGAAGAGATTAATTTTCGGTTCTTGTTTATTGTGCTTGTATTTGAATGGTTTGAGCGTATACACGTCCTATGCAGCAATGCTCGAGTGCTTTTGAGCGTACACCCTATATAATACACTTTTGTGAGGATGCATGAATTCGATTTTGAAGCGACAATGTAATAGGGTGGAGTGTTTGAAGTTTCATTGCATGTACCTATATTTTCAAAATTATGTATGTAGCATAGCACGACTCTTTGCTTGAACTAATTTTCATTCTAGTTATACTTTGAAATTATCGTTTGTTCGAGGACGAACAAACCAATAAAGCGTGGGGTAGTTGATTAGAGTAGATTTATCCTTATTTTTATTAGTATTTTAGTACGTTTTTCTATTTGTTTTTGGTATAAGTTGGACGATTTAAGCGTAATTCTGTATTTTTATAGTTCTGACTTATTTTACCGTATTTTAATCGTAATTGATGCAAATAGGTGATATTTCGTTGTTTTCACCTTACAGCTAAGTAACCGGAAGAGTTCAGCGCGTACTAGACGAAGTTCGATATTCAAGAATAGGAGAACGAGCTTTCCGGTGAAACGAGTAGCAAAAGATCGAGAAACGGAGACAGACGCTCTGTCGCGTCGACTGACGCAAGTGTCGACGCTCCGTCGATGCGAGCCATGATCCGCGTCAGTTGACGCAAGGCCAACGCACTGCCGACGCTACATTCTGAAGCATCGATTGAAGGGGCGTCAGTCGACGCAAGGTCGATGCAACTTTCTGAAGCGTCGATCCTAGACGCGTCGACCGATGCTAGGTTGACGCAACTTTCTGAAGCGTCAATCCAGCACGCATCAGTCGACGCACCCGCCCAGCCGACGCGCACACCCAGGCAGCAGCGACGCCGAGCATCAGCGCGCGTCAGTCGACGCACCATCGACGCGACGGCCCAGAATTCGGATTTTAGGGTTTCTTGTGCGCCAAGTCATGAAATAACTATATAAACCCTTCATATTTTGGATTAAACATAAAACCATAACCCAAGACACTTACCTAGGGTTGAGAAACCTATTTTCAACACCTTACAACATATTTTAAAGATCTAAGTCGAAGATTCAAGGCCCGAAGCACCAAGACGAAGACGTTCGTTCAAGTTCCGATTTTTCGACGAAGAGCAACCACCAACAACCCAATTTCCCAGCAATCTTTCAACACCTTTAGCTACTTAATAAGTCATCTAAACTCTAGTTATTCTTAGTTCAATTCTAGATAATTTATGTTTAATTATTTCGTTTGAGTTTTTAGTTTCGTTTATTTATTTCGAATCGTTTGAACCATTGAATCGCTGAGCCTTTGAACTTTAGAATTTTGTTTTTAATATTAAGTAGTTTCTGCGTTTATTCTCTTGTTCATGATTGGTGATGATTTGTTCATGATTAATTTAATTATTGCTTTAGTTTTGATAATTAGTTGATAATTGGTTATTGTTATGTATTGCGTGAGAGTTTTGAGATTGATCTTATTGTTCTTGGGAATCACATGTTTAATTTAATTCATAGTAGTTTGATGCATGCTAGTTAATTAATTTATAATTTATTTGCTTCAAAATATCTAGATTAATAATTCTTAGATAATTTAATTTCAAGCTTAGGCTAAATTAATTAGTTAATCATAATTAGTTGATGCTTTTAAATTTATTAGTAGTTGATAATTTTCACAAACCAAATTTATACAAGTTCTCGTGTTAAACATTGTGATTAAACAAACATTAAAAATTGCGAACGTCAGTCCTTGAGAGATGACTCGAGTTAAGCTTGCCAACCTATGCGCGATCCCGTTCTCTTGCGGGCGAGCTATTAAATTTATGATAATTATTTATAAAGTAGGCACACACAAAAGCTCGAATCAGTTCATGCAAGAAGACTTTTCTTTTATTGATCCAATTGTGTTGTGCGTCCACGAGCTCAAGGGAATCACCATTTTGGATGAGTTGAGCATCGAGGATGACGCAGAATTTTTAAGCAGGTGGCCGAAATACTGGAAATTGACTTGAGCGAAATCACTGAAGATTATGAAGGATTTGAAGATTTCGATGAAGAATTTTGCGAAATAGTTAACGCACCCGAGCTCGATCCAAAAGTGGAGTTAAAACCAATGCCAAGTCATTTAAAGTACGTTTTCCTCAGGCCCAACGAAACAAAACCCGTCGTCATATATTCAGCATTGACGGAACATGAGGAAATAGAGCTGATTTCGGTGCTGAGTACCTACAAAGAGGCCATAGTATGGAGCATCAGCGACATCAAAAGGATAAGTCACGTTACCTGCATGCACCGAATTGAGCTAAAGCCCGACGTAAGGCCTTTGAGAGACGGGCAACGAAGACTGAAGCCAACGCTTTATGAGGTGGTCAAGAAGGAAATTTTGAAACTAAAAGATGAAGGGGTTATTTTTGCTATCTCCGACAGTAAATGGGTGAGTCCGATCCATGTGGTTCCAAAGAAAGGAGGCATCACCATAACCAACAAAGGCGAGATAGTCCCAACGTGACTAACGACTGGATGGCGGATGTGTATTGACTATATAAAGTTAAATGCAGCCACTCGAAAGGACTACTTTCCCTTGCCGTTCATTGACCAACTTCTCGACAAGCTTGATGGGCATGAATTCTACTGCTTCTTGGATGTCCTTTCAGGCTATCAAGTCGCCATATCAAACCAAGACAACATCCACGTGCCCCTTCATCACGTTTCCCTTTCGGAGGATGCCGTTCGTATTGTGTAACGCTCCAGCAACGTTTCAAAGGTGCATGCTTTCAATTTTCACTAATTTCATTGAAGATTTTCTTGAGGTGTTCATGGATGATTTTTCAATTTTTGGTTCCTCTTTTGAAAATTATTTGTCCAATTTGTCTAAGGTCTTAGAACGTTGCATTGAGAAGAATCTTACGTTGGGTTGGGAGAAATCCCATTTTATGGTAAAAAAATGGTATTGTTTTAGGTCATGTTGTTTCTAGTAGGAGGTTGGAAGTTGATAAAGCCGAAATTGATGTTATTGAAACTCTTCCTCCCCCTCATCATGTGAAGGTGTTAGGAGTTTTCTTGTTCATGCAGGTTTTTATAGGCGTTTTATAAAAGATTTTTCAAAAATTAGTCGTCCACTTTGTAAAATCTTGATTTTAGATACTCCTTTTGTTTTTAATGCAGATTGTATGAATGCATTTAATGAGCTTAAAGAAAGACTTACTTCAGTACCGGTAGTTGTTGCCCCAGATTGGACCTTACCATTCGAAATAATGTGTGATGCTTCAAATGAAGCGGTTGGGTTCGTTCTGGGGAAACATGTGGATAAGTTTCTTAGGGTTATTATTATGAGAGTTACATGTTAAAAGATGCCCAACGTAACTATACCACGACTGAAAAAGAATTACTAGCAGTTGTATTTTCGCTTGATGAATTTAGGTCATATATAGTGGGAGCAAAAGTAATTGTACATACGGATCATGATGCATTGCGTCACTTATTTTGTAAACCTCAAAGCAATCCACGTCTGATTAGATGGATTTTATTATTGCAAGAATTTGACGTAGAAATAAAAGATAGGCATGGATATGAAAACGTCGTGGCTGATCACTTGTCTAGAATGGTAACTGAGGATGATGTGAATGGGAATTTTATGATCGATGATTTATTCCCTTATGAGAATACGTATGCTCTTGAACATTTAATTACTCCTTGGTATGCCAATATTGTGAACTATCTTTCTTGTGATATTATACCTAACCACCTATCATACCAAGAAAGGAAGAGATTTTTGAATAAGTGCAGGGACTACTTTTGGGATGAACCTTATGTGTTCAGACGATTCAAAGATGGACTAAGAAGAAGATGCGTTCCTAATGATGAAATGGGAAGTATATTGCATTTCTGCCACAATCATGGAGGGCATTTTGGAGCTCAAAACATTTAAGGTACTGCAATCCGGATTTTATTGGCCGAGTTTATTTGCTGACGCATACAAGTACTGCAAGACGTGCGACAATTGCCAATGAATCGGTAACATAGGTAAGCGAGATGAGATGCCACAAGTGCTTAATCAAGTGGTGGAGATTTTTTACGTATGGGGGATAGATTTCATGGGGCCTTTTCCCAAAAGCGGAGACTTCGAGTATATCCTAGTAGGTGTCGATTACGTATCCAATGGCTGGAAGCGATTCCCACGCGAAAGGAAAATGCTGAGATAGTGCTTAAATTCTTACAAGAGAATATCTTCAGTAGGTTTGGAGTGCCGAAGACAATTATAAGTGATGGAGGAAGCCATTTCTGCAACAGAGCCTTCGAAAGGTTGATGACTAAATATGGAGTCCGGCACAAGGTAGCTACCCCGTACCACCCTCAAACTTTAGGACAAGTCGAAATGAGTAATCGCCAGCTGAAAGATATCCTCGAGAAGACGGTTGGACCAAATTGGAAGGATTGGGCAGCAAAGCTTATTGATGCACTGTGGGCCTATCGAACAACTTATAAAACGGTGCTTGGTATGAGCCCTTTCTGGCTTGTCTATGAGAAGGCGTGTCATTTTCCGGTCGAGCTAGAGCATAGAGCAAGTTGGGTCATTCGCAGGCTGAACATGAATTATGATGAAGCAGGAGAGTATAGGAAGTTGGAGTTGACTGATCTCGAAGAAATCAAAAACGAGTCATACAATGACGCATGGAGGCAAAAGAAGATGATGAAGATACATCACGATCGTAAAATTGTTGATAAATAATTGGAGGTTGGTAATTTAGCTCTAGTCTATAATTCTCGATTAAAGTTGTTTCCAGGTAAGCTTAAGTCAAGATAGAGTGGGCCGTTCTGATCAAAGAAATCAACAAATTTGGAGCAGTCACTCTGTACGATGAGAAAAAGAATGCAATATTTCAAGTCAATGGACACAGATTGAAGCTGTATCGTGATGAAATGACGGCAAATCAAGATCGTGAGGTGGTAAAGTTCGTGGACCCGCCTTCACCTAAAAATTGATTGCTAGAATTTGCGTCGAGCAAGCGACGTTAAAAGATGCGCTTCTTGGGAGGCAACCTAAGCGTTTGTATTATTTTCTTCTTTTCGATTTTCTTTTTGAACTTTAATTATTATTTTTTATTTCTTAATTAAGTCTTTTCTATGGTACGTTTAAGCGTTTGTTGATGTGTAGAAAAGTTGAAAAATTCGCCAAATCTGGAGACTTAACAGTTGACTAGCGATAACCGCTACCACTAACCTTACCGTTAGTGTCTCAGCAAGGCGTTAGCGATGATTCAACCATTAAACTTACCGCTATGAAAGAACAGAGGGGCTTAACGGTGTACCTAGCGGTGACGCTTAGCGCTAAGGCCACCGCTAGCAAGGGACAGAAGGGTTTTACGGGGGAAGTAGCGGTCGCCAGCCGTTAGCGCCACCGCTAAAATACTACAGAGTCACTTAACGGTGACCTAGCGGTTTCTCTTACCGCTAGGTTACCATTAGGGGTACTAATCTGCGGATTTTTGAGGATCCTAGAGCTGCAAAAGTTTTGGAATTTTATTCCCACAAGGTAAGTATTATTTTGGTAATTTTTGATACGAATTTCGACTGCGTTGATCTTTTACCTTTAAAGAGTTCTACACTGACTAGGTAAGTTTTAATATATCCTACCTTAATTAGAGTTGAAAAGGATCTAGGACTCCTATTTTTCAAGGCCAAAAATATCTTTATAAACCCCCCCTTCAATACTTCATAATTCACAATTCTCTCAAGCCATAAGCCATCGTATACCATTTCCCCTCAACCCAATTTTTGTTCTTACTCTCGGCACCATGAGACGAAGCCAAAAATGCTGCCCACCACAAACGCGGTTGGATAAGACAGGAGGAACACGAGGAACTTATGGAGGAGCTCCAAGTCCAGCTAAAGGAGGTCCGAGAGGAATTTGGAAGAGTAATGACTATGTATGACCAATCCTTGATGGATCGGACAACACTTTCCATAGAGGTTGCCCATTTACAGGATAAGCTGAAGAAGGCGGGCAATGAGCATAAGTACTTTATGGGTAGATGGCCGCCTGCTCCATCCCCCGACCCCATAGATGTCGTCCCCTACCAGGGACCGTTTGATCATTTTCCACCGAGCAATTGAGTGGTTGGTTGGATGTCGGCATTTATATCTTTTATGCTTTCTGTTTTATTTTTAAGTTCAATTTATAACTAAAAAAAATGAAAAATCAAAAAAACAAAAAAATATTAGCTAGTTTGTTTGTTTTCTTCATTTTTTGCTTTCTAGCGATGACTATCGAGATGACGGCCGAATTGCACGACTTCGATACACACGACCCAAATTTTTAAGTTTTCAGGGATATTTTTCTTTTTCCTTTTCTCTTTTAATTTTTATTTGTGTTTATAGAAATCCAGAGATTGCCGGATTTTTAGGGAGGGGGAGGGTTGTGTATGATTTGTAATTCGTTTATAAGTGCAATTTAAATTCTTATGGCCTGTAATAATTAGTAACATCTTGGTGTTTAATTGCTATTTCTGCGCTTATTTGTGTTTGTATGGTTTACCTGTCGAAGTTGACTATGTTGTGATTTGAGGTTTTTTTTCTTTGAGCGTGTATAAGTGCATGAAGAAATTTCAAAATTTCTAGCTATATATATTGTAAAATGGTACTTAGACGCAAATAATTTCGCAAAACCTTAAAAGTAGCGTCAATTCAAAAAAAAATTCATACAAAAGCCAGTGAGTAGCCTAAGTGTTTATCATCATCGCATATACTTGAGTGAGTTCTATTTTAAGATCTCTTTGAAATTGTTGTGTGTAGTTAGCTTTGAACATGACGTTAAGGCACAGAAAGAACCTTTATTCCGGCCATATCCATATATATTAGCCACTATAAATTCTGAATGAGTCAATCATAGCCAAATATCCATTTCCAATAGCCATGAGTGATTTTGAGTCGACTCCTATAATCATTAAAAGCGTGGGGTAGGAGTTAGTAATTTTTTTTGGTTACTTGTGTTGTGGAAATTTTAGCAGGGATTTATTATTTTGTAATAATATTAAGGACCACCATTATTTAAGAAAAACATTAGAAATAGAAGGGGACAAAAATATTAATAAAAAAGGATGGTGGATTTTGTCGAGTTATTAAAGGCTTGTGTTTATTATTTAGCCTAATGTTGAGGGTTAATAGTTGAGTTCTAACAAGGAAGCGTACATATAAGTTTCTGTTTCATTTGAGTGGCTTGTGCAGAAGATGGTTTTGGGTTCCGAGTTGAGGAATAGCCAAAATTAAAGGCTATGTTATGAGTGTTAAGTGAGATTTCATTGGAATGAGGTGAAGTATATTGCTTCGTGACTAGAATAGTTTGGTGAGTTATTGATCACGTTAGATCGTGAGTTAGCCACACGACTTATATATTTCATACCCGTCCAAAGAGCCTACATTACAACCCATAAAGACCTTTTCCGGTTCTTTGTTAGTTACACACTTAAACGCGATGGAGAAGTTTTTGATTTTCAGTTCTTATTTATTGTATATGTATTTTGATGTTTTGAGCATATACACGTCCTATGCAGAAATACTTGAGTGATTTTGAGCGTACACATAAATATAACCCTTCGTGAGGATGCATGATTTTATTTTTATAGCGACAATGTAATAATGGTCAAGCGTTAAAGTTTGCGTTGCGATTATCTATATTTTTAAAATTATCTATGTAGCACGGCACGACTCATTGCTTTAACTTATTTTCATTCTTGTTTTCTTTGAAATTATTGTTTGTTCGAGGACGAACAAACCAATAAAGCATGGGGTAGTTGATTAACGCATATTTGTCCTTATTTTTATTAATATTTTAGTTAGTTTTTATTATTATTTTTGGTATAAGTTGGGTAGATTAAGGTTAATTTTGTATTTTCATACTTCCAGCCTATTTTACAGTATTTTGATCTCGATTGATGAAAATAGGTGATTATTCTATGCTTTTCACCTTATATCTAAGTAACTGGATGAACTCAGCACGTAAAAGATGAAGTTTGATGACCAAGAGACAAGAATCGAGCTTTCTGGTGAAGAAGTAGCAATTTTTTGAAGTTAACGATTCAGTTAGCGGTATCCCTTACCTCTATATCCTACTGTTATGACTTAGCGGACACCACATCAATACCTTGTCGCTATCCTAATCGCTAAAGGTGGACATAGAGCTCCCAGACCAAGCTAACGGTGACCTTAACGGTATCCTTTATCGCTAGTCTCACCGTTAGGAAACAACAGAGAGGTTTAGCGGTGTACTTAACGATTACTTCCATACCGCTACCAATACCACTACGGATGGACAGAGACTTCTCAGAGAAGGTTAACGGTACTATTAGCGATACCCCTTACCGCTAGTCTTACCGTTATCGGGCCCAGAATCGGACTTTAACCCTAACTTGTGCTCCAAGACATGGGAAAACTATATAAACCCCCCTCTAATCCATCTTAAACACACATTACTCATCAACACACATATTCCTAGGGTTCTTAGATGTAGAGAAGGATGGTTTCCATCATCCTATAAGTAGCTTTTAGGTCAAGATCAAAGACACAAAGATTGCAACTTCCAAGCTCCGTTCGTTAGCACGCGATTCGTTCTTTGGCCATAATCCACCGTTCCTCTCCGGATTAGCTGGAGAATTTACTGCACTTCTTAGTTCCATAAGTATTCTTAAACTTTTAATTGCTTACTAGTTTAGTTTTCTTTAATTCATGCCTTTCGACTATTTTTTTCATTTCCATATTTTGAGTTGCTTTATGCTTGACGCTGTGGATATTTTGGATAATTAAATTCATAATCTTTTATATTTCATTTTATTTACTTCATTCTTGGTTATTGGAGACTTAATTACGTCAAAGCTATTTTAATTCTTTCATGTTAGTTATTGCTATTGTTTGGATTGTGATTGTTGATGCTGAGGTTTGGATTTATGATTCGCATGTTTAGTGGTCTTATTACTTTTAGTTTGTTGATTGAATTCATGCTTAGTAGTTTCATTTATGCTTAATTTAGGCTGTTTAATTTCATTCATGCTATTTTACTCGTTTATGCAATAGGAACTTGTTCGTGCTTCTTAGTTAAGCTCATACTTACATTCGTTTTTAGTTCATCGCCCTTAGTTGATTATGCTTTCTATTTCTAGTAATTAAATATTTCGAGTTGATTAGTTTAATTATTGAATACTACTTTTCAAATTCTTAGTTATAAACAACAACAACAACAACAACAACAACAACCCCCAATTGTGCATGTACGTGTTACTTGTGATTATATTCTGATTGTTTGTTCCTCCTGAATCGACTCGGTTCAACATACCAACCTACATGCGAACTCGTACTCTTGCGAGCAACCTTTAAACATCTGACAATTATTTATTAAGTAGACACACAAAAGCTTGAACCAGAACTCAAAGTGTGAAGAAATCCAGATTAAGAATGCTGAGTGCTACTTTCAAATCGATGAGGATGGATGACAAAGAGTCCATCATGTAATATGCCATGAGACTTTTAGACATCGTAAACGAGTGCGAGGAACTTGGTTAAGTGATGAGTAACTCACGCCTTATGGGAGAATTGCATAAATCCATCTCAAATAAATTCAGCGTTAAAGTGGTAGCCATAGAAGAATCCAAGGACAAAGATGATCTAGACTTCGATGCTTTAGTAGGTTCCCTCAAGACTTTCGAGATGGAACACCTTGGTTCAAACTCAAAATAAAAATGGCTGCTCTTACCTTTGATGTTAACTCTGATGATGAAGACATTGATTAGAGAGAGCTACTAGATAAACTTGATGCTACCGCACTTGGAGAAGATGAAATTTCTCTCGTATCTCAATGCTTTAATCATTTTCTGAAGAATAAAAACAACATTGGAGGATCCAGTTCTAAATTCAAGCCAGAGATGCCAACACAAAAATTGACAGGGCGATCTCTTGCTTGATTCCAATCTTCACCTTCGGAGTCCAAGTCTTCCAGCTCGCCGAAACCTCTCAGTGAAGCTCAATGTCATGAGTGCAAGGGTTGGGGACATTATAAGAATGAATGTTCTAATACTCTGAGAAAGAAGAACATGATAGAAACAGAGTACAAAGAAGATGATAGCAACCCTGACTCTCCCAATTTTGTTCCAGCTTGGTATTCTAACATTATGTGGGATGATGATATTCGTGTTGGTAACATCAAACCAACACCTGGTGCTTGCATGCAGGAGTTGAGATTGACAAGTATGAGAAGCTGAGTATTGAATATGATGAGTTGTTCGTCAACTGTGGTAATAAATTACTTAAATCCAAGACTCTTATGATCAAGATGGACAAGCTAATTCATGAAAAGGATGATCAACTCAACACCATTATCCGGTTAGAGTCAGCACTGACTAAGAAAGATGCTAAGCTAGAATGTGTAAAGGCCGACTTGAAGAAGGTCCAGGGAACCATCACAAACCTCAACAAAGGTAAGGCCAAACTTGACAAAATTCTGGATATGGTTTTCCCATAATCCTCGATATACGGAATTGGTTACAAGCCTAATCAACAAATGCCAGAATCATGCCAAAAATGGAAATCGACCAAACGCCACAAGAGGAGAAGAAGACAGTATGTGTGTCATCACTGTGGTGATCCAGGTCACATTCGACCTTTCTGATGGAAGAGGGTTGGCGAGAAAAAGTTGTTTCAGAGGTCAAAGCTGGCTGCAGGTTCCCATGACAGTTTCCATGTTACTAACACCAAAACCAACACCAGGCTCAAATAAGTCTGGGTAAAAAAAGATGACATCAAATGTCATATGATCTATTCCTCTTGGAAGTCTCACATTCCTGGAGCTTCGTACTTTGATAGTGGATGCTCTAAGCATATGACCGGCTCGGAAGATCTTCTTTCAAATATTTTCAAATTTCAAGGAGGAAAAGTGAAGTATGGTGGAGGTGCACATAACCAGGTCATTGGCCAAGGAACTCTTCATGTTTCTGGTATTGCAAAGCTTGAGAACGTGTTACTTGTTGAAGGATTAATGGCGAACCTTATAAGTATCAGCCAACTGTGAGATGGTGGTTTCAGTGTTAAGTTCACTCGTGAAAAGTGTTAAGTGTATGACGAGAGCAATGCGTGCATCCTTACTTGTCAGAGGACCTCCGGCAACTGCTACTAAATTAATGTGATGTGTTCTACAAACTATCCCAATTGAGTGGTGCCGAAGTGTGGCATCAAAAACTCGGGCATGTCAATTACAAGATGTTGGAAAGATTAACCAAGAAGGAAGTTTTGAATGGGCTACCTAAGCTCAAAACCAAAATAATCCCAGTATGTGAGGCATGTCACGAAGGAAAGCACATTAGGGTGTCTCATGCATGTGCAGAGTCTCACCACATCAAACTGTTTCGAACTCCTTCACATGGATCTTATGGGTCCCCTGGAAGTAGAGAGCCTTGGTGGTAAAAGTTATGTTCTTGTGATTGTGGATGATTCTTCTCGTTTTACATGGGTTGAATTTTTAAGAGAAAAATCTGAGGCATTTGAAGCTTTTAAAAAATTTGTGAAAAAATTGAGTGTTCATTTTAGTGTGAGTATAGGTAGAGTAAGGTCTGATCATGGGAATGAATTTGAGAATGCTTCTTTTTCAAACTATTATTCTAAAACGGATATAACTCATGAATTTTCCTCACCCATCACATCCCAACAAAATGGGATAGTCGAACGCAAAAATAGGTCTCTTGCTGAGATAACTAGGACTATGCTCATTTCAAATGGCATTTCAAGGTCTGAAGCTATGAGTACTGCATGCCATATAATTAATAGGGTGTATTTCAGAGCAGGATCTTGTGTTACTCCCTATGAATTACCATTGGGCAAAAGTCCAAGTTTGAGCTACTTTCATATTTTAGGGTGTATATGCTATGTGCTAAATGATAGGAATCATCTTGAAAAACTTGACTCGAAAAGTGATAAGTGTATCTTCATGGGGTATTCTAAAAATAGTCATGCTTATAGATTATTTAATCTTAGAACACGTAGCATGATTGAGTTGGGTAACTTCAAGTTTGATGATTTAATTAGTGAAGTTAAACCTGACGAGGACAATGATCTGGTTTATGATCAAAATCCTCAAGATAATGTTACGGTTGATATAGATGAAGCTGCAGGCACAGAAACTGAAGATGTAGGTGGTGACGTGTTTTGCATGTAATTGTTGTGTTTTTCTTCGTGTTTTTAGATAGATTTTTATATTGATTTTAGTAGTTTTGAGTCGTTTTTCGTTAGATTTTTAGGTCGTTTTTCTTGTTTGATTGTTTTTCGTGTTTCTTGCCAACTTTATATTTAATTTGGTTTAATTGGTTCAGTTACCTTGAGGTTTGGTAAAATTCTTGGGTTTTTATGTTCAAAATCTCTATTTATAGGCTAAGGCATTGAGGACCAAAATTCAGGCCAAGAGAGGCTCAAAAATGCCCAAACATTCTGGAATGCTGGCCTAGTCTCGCGCCCGCTCGTGCCACCCGGCGCCCCGCCGCGCGCCAGTACGCGCCCCTGCGCGCCAGCTGCCCGGCGCTCTCGGCAGCACCTGCTCGGCAGCGCCCGCACATGCCCGGCAGCACTCGCCAGCACCCGCGCGCGCCTGCGCGCGGCCTCTCGCCACGTCTCGCCCGGCGCCTGCGCGCATCCTCGCGCCTGCCCGCGCCGCGCGCGCCATCCCGCCAACACTCGCCCGGCTCCTGCGCGCAGCCTCGCGCCTGCCTGCGCCCGCGCGCCAACCTGCCGATCACCAGCGCCCAGGCTCGGCCATGGCCGAGCCACATCGAGCCATGGTCGAGTCATCTCGAGCCAAAACGTGCCAAGAAGCCAGCCATGGTCAAGGAAGGTGCCTCCGGGTCAAAATTGGTCAAAACCCGGGAATCTCAAGCTTTTTTGGCTAATTTGGCCCATTTAAACCCAATTAAATTAGTATAAATAGACTACAACTCTCATATTGTAAAAAAAACACCTCCTCCCAACCCAAGCTTGGGTTTGGGACTTAATTTCTCTCTCTAGATTTAATTTTCAAGCTTTGCCTTGGGTTTGTAAGCTCAAGAAGGATTCAAGTACTCCCTTGGATCTTTAATTCCTTGCAATTTCAATCAAGCTTTTGGATTCTCCATTTAATTTTAGTAAGTTTTCTTTTAGTTTCATGCTTTGTTCTTCATTTGCTTTATGCTTTTTGCCTTAGGTATTAGAATTTGTGCTTGATCTTGTGAATCATCCATGGAATCTAGTTGAGTGACACAATTAGATCATAGATTGAGGCCTAGATCATTTAATTTCACGTTATTTTACATGTTTCATGCATTATTCTTCATTTCATGCTTTTTGTCTTAGCACCTTGAATTCATGATGAAACTTATGAATTGGCTATGGAATCTAGATGAGTGACACATCTAGATCATATATCGGCTTTTGGATCATCTTGATTTTGAGTTTTTCCTATGCTTTATTTTGATTTTTATTTTCATGCATAGTTTTAGCTTAAATCCTAGATCTAGACTTCGTTGCTTGTTATTTTCTTTAAAGTTTTAAACTTTCCCGTCCATTTTCATCGCTCTATCCATTCATGCTTTCAATTTTTGCTAATTTGCTTTATTTAGGATTTTATGCATAGTTGTACCTTGTGCAGGCATGCTTGTACTTGGTGAAACTTTGCATTTTCTTGCTTATTTTCATTACTTGCTTGCATTTACTTATTGAGGCATACGGCGAGGCATTCTACCCACTTGCAATTTCAATTCCTAGGATAGTTAGCTATTTTAATTTCTTTATTTTCGTTTTCCTTTTATTTTCCAAGCTTGAAACACATTGAAACTCACAATTGAATTGAATTCCGATAACACCAAGCCATGAACTCGTTGATTTATTTCAACACCACGAAAACTTTAATAACATGACGGTACTGATGATATAACATCAGAAGTAAAACCACCTCAGGCTGCCCCAGAATCAGATTCAGATTCAGATGAGGAAGATCCAAATGACCTACATCAGAGGGATATTCCATCAAGAATTTAGAAGATCCATCTTACAGGCCAGATCATTGGAGATCTACATGAAATAAGTAAAAGAAAATGATAAATAAATTTCAAATAGATGGTAAGGTATGTTTGCTTGTCTACTAACTGTACTAAGATTTGAGAGTCTTTGTTTCTTTCCAAAACAGAGCCAAAGCGTGTAGAAGATGTGCTTAAGGATGAATTCTGGATCAAGGCCATGCAAAAGGAGCTGGATCAATTTGCTAAGAACGATGTTTGAGATTTAGTTCCTCGTCCAAAAAACTCACATGTAACAGGTACCAAGTGGATTTCCAAGAACAAAATGGACGAGGCGGGCAATATTGTGAGGAACAAGTCTCGATTGATTGCACAAGGATACACTCAAATTGAGGGTATCGATTTTGATGAGACTTTTTCTCCTGTTGCTCGCATTGAATCTGTAAGAATTTTACTTGTTGTTGCTTGTCATATGAAAATGTCTCTACATCAAATGGACATAAAGAGTGCTTTTCTTAATGGAGTTTTAAGTGAAGAAGTGTTTGTTGAGCAACCTAAAGGGTTTGTAGCTCCCCACAAACTAGATTTTGTTTTAAAATTGAAAAAGACTTTGTATGGTTTAAAATAAGGTCCTAGAGCTTGGTATGAAAGGTTGACTCAACACTTTCTGTTTTTAAATCTTAGACGAGGGGAAGTTGATAAAACCTGATTTCTCCTTAGATCAAATAAGCACATTCTGATTGTCCAGATTTATGTATATGATATAATTTTTAAATCTACTAACGAGCAAATGGTGAGTGAGTTTATTAAGAGAATGTCTGATACATTCGAGATAACATGGAGGGTAGTCTCTCTTACTTTCTTGGTTTGCAAATTAAACAGTTGGATGATGGCATTATTCTCTCTAAGACCAAATATGATAAGAATCTTGTTAAGAAATTTGGGTTAGAGAATGGTACGCATAAGAAAACTACACTAAGGAAAACTATAAAACTGTCTAGGGACGATGTTGGTAATGGTGTTGATAACACCATGTATAGGAGCATGATAGGAAGTCTTTTGTACTTAACAGCGAATAGTCCTGACATTATGTATAGTGTGTGTCTATGTGCTAGATATCAGTCTTACCCTAAAGTGTCAAACTTAAAAGTTGTTAAATAAATCATTAGGTATGTAGCTGGTACAACTGAATTGGGTGTTTGGTATACTAGGGATACTGGTACTGAACTTGTGGTATATACGGACTCAGATTGGGCTGGGGATGTTGTAGATAGGAAGAGTACTAGTGGGGGTTATTTTTTTCTAGGTAATAATCTAATCTCATGGTACAGTAAAAGATAAAATTGCATCTCTCTTTCTACATCTGAAGCCGAGTATATTGCAACTGGAAGTGCTTGTACACAGTTATTGTGGACGAACCAAATGATAGAGGACTACGGTCTACATAGTCAAATTTTGACTGTGCTTTGTAATAATTCCAGTGCCATTGATATCTCAAGAAATTTAGTCCAGCACTCTCGTATAAAACACATTGACATAAGGTACCGCTTTATTCAAGACTTGGTTGAGAGGAAGATAGTTAGTCTTGAGCATATATGGACAGATAATCAGCTTGCTGATATCTTCACAAAGGCATTAGATTTAGAGACCTTCTCTCGTTTGAGAAGAGATCTCGGAATGTGCACTGTCTAAGTCAATGTTAGTTTTGATGTCATGACACCTAAAATTTTCATCAGTCATGACATCTGTATATTTTGCATGCATTTTTTTATTTTATTTTTAATACATATCCTGAATGCATTGGGTCTGATTAAAGTGCAGAAAAGTCATGTGTTGTAATAAAAAATGGTGACAAAAAGACTAACCTCTTCAAGTAGGTGATTGTGAAAATTTCCCGCAGAAACTGGTTTTCTCCCAGGTCAAAAAACAAAGGGTGTTAAAAGAAATTGCTAAGATAATTTATCTTCAAATCTATAAAAAGATGAAGAAAATCTGGATTAAAAAGATCCAATCTTTAAATTGCACCCTCTTGAGTGATTTTGACGTAGTCATTAACTTGGATTAAGGGGTTCATTTTCATTGACTTCACTGAAGCAATGTTGGTTACAATGTCATCATATAAAAAGCAACACTGATCATGTCACCTAAATCAATTGCTCAATAACTTTTTATCTTTTTAGGTCATGATTTTTAGGCATCAAGTGGGACATTCATACTTTGAGAAGATGCCTTTTTGCTATGTGTTTTGTTGCTTGTGCTTGTGTCTTTCCTAAATTCTCTTATTCTTGTTTGAGTCTTGCTAACCAAGTGTTTCAGTGGTGTTAAGATCGGAGGATTGGAAAGGTAATAAAGGATTGATTTGGTGAGTGAAAAATTACTTAGCAAAAGATTTACTCAACTATGGTGATGGTTTTTCAAAATCCTGCTCTATTTTTCGGTTTTCTAAGTAGTTTAGGATTGTGATTCTTATTTTCCGAATTTGAGTTAGTGGCTTAATTGGAGTGGAATCATGTGTCCTAGTTTACGGGGGAGTGGGTGTATATGGAAGGAAAGAAAATATTTTGTGGTATAATATCCTATGTTTAAATAAGGGATCCTTTTTGTATTTATTTTCACCTTCTATCTCCCTGCAACGGTCATTTTTTTTTTTTTGCAGGATAAAAATCTAGGAATTTTACCGTCTCTCATATTCTCCCTCGATTCTCCTGCAAATTGCCTCTCATGCTTCAACGACTATTTTTCTCTCTCTTGAATTTTGCGTGCCTTCGTGTGCCTCTTTTGAATTTATTTGCAGGATGTCGAAACCCTCACCAAGCAAAAGCTGCGAGCTTCCCGTCGACGTGCGCCGCTCAACTGATGAATAGGTTTCGGTGGCCCTACCGACTTACACCGCAAGGGACATTCGTGTGGAGATGGGTGGTGATGTGTCACCGAACCCATCACTTATTCCCCTTACTGAAGCCAATCCACCACTGGTCAATTCTGATGAACTAATTCTCATCACCACTACCGCCGATGCTATTCCGACTGCCCAGCTTTCTCCCGTCCAGATGGGCAATGAGATTGACATTGATAATCCCCCAGACTTGCCTTTTATTGCAAAAATCTTTGGTAGAGTTGGGAATCCGACGTTGAAGAGGTCGTGGAGGTTGCGCAACATACCCCCAGGCGTGGTTCCAGTGGCTATTCCGAAGAGTAAAGCTAGTGCACAACATCATGTGCCAATTGAGCACGTGAATTTGGCCGAGGACGTCACTGTTATGACGGACTCAGATGACGAGGACTTTGTGCCATCTACACCAATTACCGCGTCGCCGACCACCTCTACTCCGCAATTGTCGAAGCTGGCGACTCCTCGCCGGAAGCAAACCGTGAGTCTGGCTAAGAAGAAGAATCCACCAGCTTCCATCAAGGTATCCCCATCGTCAACTGCTTCAAGCTATTCTGATCCCCCGTACGAGATAATTAACTTCTTCACTGGAGAGGTTACTAGTTCCTCCAATCCATCGACTGCTGATCCACCTCTCACTCCAGCTCATATGACTCACCCTGAATCTGAGCCTGAGCCTGAGCTCTTCGACTACTCGCCTGATTCTGATGATGCATTTCCCCTTGGTGATTATTTGTCTATCATAAGGAAGGAAAAGAAGGAGGCCAAAGCTGCCAAGAAGGGTGTTGATAGTTCAAATGTTGTGTCACCCAATGAAACACCATTTGTCACCGCTCAGTCAATCCATGTTGGTTCTGGTGATGTGTCACCAAAACCAACATCTCCTGTAACCGACCCTGCCTCTTCTTCTAGCTCTTAATATGCTAATGTTGCTACCCGTGAATATGCACCTACTGCATCTGACCTGATGTCTGATGATTCCGATGATGTTGTTGTTCATGGTGTTGAAATCGAGGACATGGTGCCTGTGTCATCCAAGTTCTTGACTTTAGAGGCTGAAGAGCTGTTTGATGGTTATCAAACTCGTGGCATGATCGCTGAGCACCGTGTTCCTGTTGATGGCTTTGAGAAGCAGAATCTGAGTGCCTACCTTAGGCACCGACGTATGTTTTCCACCATCTCTAATGATATGCCGTTTGTTCGGAGCGTGGTGCTCGAATTTTATGCAAACATGTTGCCATCTGTTGTTGATCCCAAGTTTGTGAACTTGGGAAAGTTTTTGTGCGTGGGAGGGTGTTTTCTTAATTAATGAACTGTTTGGCACTGAGAACTACCATGGTGAATCCACGGTGGATGATATGAATGAAGTGGTTAGCTTCCTATCTAGTGGCTTGGTGCAGGAATGGCGTGAGAAGTTGTCGGTCACGCTCTTGATCTCTCTATATTCGCTGTTGCACAAGGTGGAGGTCTTCAACTGGGTCCCTACTAAGAATGCCACAGTTGTCACTAGACCTCAAGCGGTGTTTCTGTTCAAGCTTAGGTGTGGAATCAAGTTCAATTTTGGCTAACATGTATTTGATGCTGTTACACGATTTTCTACTGCAAAGGTCGCGTCCTCCATTTGTTTTCCATCTCTTATCTACAGGCTATTGGAGAATCAGGGATTTCAGCCTACCGGAGAAGATGTGTTCTACGGGGGAGCTTGAATGGTTCACTTTGCGTGGTCAGCACATGGCTGGCGCTCGAGTTATTGATCTCCCTTGGCAGGCGCCTCCTTGGGCTGATGTTCATTCTGGTGACGGTTCTGGTGTTACTAACACTAGTTCCAACATAGTCGCTTTTTCTGCTCAGGTTGTGCGAGCTCAGATTGCTTTGATTGAAAACCAGATTACCCAGCTGCAGGTACTTCAAGGATCGTTCGTGGAGGCCCTTTTTCTTTCCGAACAAAAAGAGGGAGATGGTGCAAATGACAACGTTAGAGATGCTGCTGGAGGCAATGATGATGATGGTGCTGCTGCGGAAGTGCTGGCAAGCTTGGCCAAGGCCAAGAAGAAGATGAGAAATATCAAGTCAAGGAGAAGTATGATGAAGAAGAGGAAAACTAAGGATGATGGGATGACTTCTCGTAGGTCCAAAAGGATGCGTAGTCATTAATTCATTATGCTTATTTTGGTGTCTGTTTTTGTGTCTGATAAATAATTTCTTTTTATTATGGTTTGTATTTTTAAACAAGGGTCATTTGTTTAGGAAGAGTTTCTAGTTTAGAGGGGGTCTTAAAGTTTGTTTGAACTTTTTGATGCGTCGTAGTATTTTGTCCAAAAAGGGAAAAGAGGGAGATTGTTGAGAGTTTTATTCTAGGTAATAATTTCTTTTTTTAATTGTTTGCCTTTTTTGGGCTCAAAATATATTAGGGAATTACATTTAGGATTTTATTTTATTTCCTAATTTTTATTTAGGACTTGGTTTACTTGTTTACCAAGTTTAGGAGTGTAGAATTATTGTCTATTTAAGACAAGGAAAGGACATCTTTTACACACGGTTTTTTACGAGTAAGAACGCAGCAAGGAGTAGATTGACGCAAGGACGTGAAGAACAGTAGCAAGAAAGATTACTTGAAGACATCTGAGTTACTTAGATATTTGAAGTTGCATGACCAACGGAGAAGATCATCCTTCAAGGCGACATGTATTTTAGTATCATAGTGTTTGATACTATAGTTTTCTATATTACTTTATATTTTTATTTGGTCTTGAACAATTTGAAAGTAATATAGTTTTCGGGTTTGAGTACCCAAGTTCAAAAACATATTTGCATGTGGATGAAGTTTAAATTGTTGTGTTCTTTCATATTTACTATTGGTGTTTTAACACCAATCCTAACATCTGTCTTTGTTTCGTTATTTACAAACTCTGAAACTGTTTGATGTTAATTTCGTTGTTGTAACACTGAACTTAACATCATTATTACTGAGACTTATTTCAAAACCACAGGTTCTACAAATTTACAAATGTATTTGTTTTTGTACTATGATGTATTTATTTTTGTATTTGAAAGTATTAATTTTTTATAAATCTCGCCCGTGCTATGATGTATTGGGTTTTATACTATAATATATTGGTACCATGAGGTATTGGTATTTTACTATAATATATTGATTTTTGTAATATACTGTAGTGGTATTAAATTTAGGCCCGACGAATAATTTATTGATTCGACCTAACAAGAATGTTGTCCTAAATAATACTTCGCAGGAGTTGCGTAATGTAACTTGCGTCACCGCAATAAGTGGTGATTATGATTTCTCATGTCTTTGTTTTTTCACTCTTTGTGACAAAGTATCCAATTTGATTAAGAGTATAATTAATGGACAAAAGAAAACAAAAGGAGAAAAATAGGCACAATGAAAAAATTACACAAAGGGTACTATAAGAAAAGATAACATTCGTATCAAAAAGTCATTTATTTAGAACACACCAAAAACTTAGAAAACTGGACATAAAAAAATATAACTCTTAAATGTCTTTGCAAGACTTATTTAACACAAACAAGAAGGAAACCACTTGCTTACACAATATTCATAATATATCACGTGATCGACACACGCACACACATATATATATCGATCTTTTTTTAGACGCATACATCCGGATGGGCAAGAAGGTATTCTTCAGTAAGCTTGAAAAACACGAAAACTTGATCACCGGTAGCCTTAATCTCTTCGTCATTGAGCTGGATATCACCCTTGGTATGGTACTCACTTTCTATCTTCGCAACGCACCCTCCATCGCTCGAGTGTTCAAATTTCTGAACGTAGTGAATCGATTCTATCTTGTCTCCGATCATAGGTCCTTCGATTATAGTGTGTTTGCTCACACAGTTCTCAGTATCAACAACCTCAATCTTGTGCTTGACATAATCACCTGTCACATATATACATGAGAAAATCATTAGTGTCAAGAATCAACTTTGTGAAAATAATAAAAAATAAATTCTATACAATCAAAAGTAATTCATTCATTCGATATATGATAGTAACCATCGGCAAAATTTGTCTTCCTAATGGAGCCGTCTCCTTGGAGTTTGTCAATGCTCTTGATGGAAGCCGGGAGCGGAATGCTGTCGATTTCGGTAACCAAGGCCTTGAACATCCTCTTTGCGGCCACTCGGAGCTTGGCTTCTTGGGCGTGTTTGAAGATACCCATTGTTAGTATTTTGTTTCAAAGAGTGTAATTAAGCTAATTAATATGTCTTTGGAGCTGGACTGATCTGAAGCTCAATTAGTGGTGTGATGAAACATTGAAGTTGTAATGGAATTTATAGGCTGTCCAGTCCAATTTAATTTACTGCCACTAGAAGTTTTCAGAGCACCTCAAATTAGACCTACGATTTCTTGTTGTCTGATTATTGGGTAGAATTTCAAGATATTGGTGCTGTCTTATATTGACTTGCTCTAGATAATATTGTTTATCCTATTCTGGATGGTAATACTGATAATATAATTAAAAGCCAAACAAATCATATTGCGATGGCTGATGGGAACCTGACTTTTCTTGGTGGTATATATTGTTGGCAATTCTTACACGTGCCAGGTTTTACAATATTATTGTTACTTGTGTTTTTTGAGTTAGACTTGTAATGGTGGCATGTTTTCTTTTTCAAAAAATAAAGAATCAATATTCTAATCAATCAAAAGTATATTGCAAAAATAAACATCACAATCGAGTCAAAATAAATTAATCACGTCAATTTCAAATTAACTTGAATTTGACCCATTATTTCTTCTGTTCGGGCTTGACCCAATTCTTACTTATCTCATGAATTATTAACTCTAACTCACTGATAACCTGCTAGGTTTTGTGGCATTTCATGGCAGATAAGTTGGGAACTAGGGTGTAGATAGTAAAGCAAATGAATGCAATTACAACACAAACAATCACTCATAACACAAAACACACACACACGTACAATGAGTCCACCTCCTAAAATATGTTAGTATAGTCAAATCTCAACTAACCAATAATCTAGATATAAATTTAGAAATATAGAAAATATATTTAATTTTTTTCTAAATGTGTATAAATGAATCTCTAAATATGCATCAACTGAATTTTAAAAAAGAAATAAAAATTTTAAATATAGATAAAATCTCTCTTTTTCCTTTTCTCTCTCCTTCATTAATATACATATTCCATTAAAATATCTCTATATTTTTTTAGAAATACAAATATATATTTGAAATAAATTACATCATATTATTCCTTATAATCTAATGAACAAAACGCATATTATTTTGCCTTGCGAAATTATAATTTGAGAGCTCGATTAGAAATTATTTCAAAAACCAATAAAATATACAAATTAAAAAAAATACACATTTAGAAGTCATTTGATGCACACTTAGATGAATCACGACCCTCAATTACTTTGTTCAAACTAAGCTAATCTTCAATAATATCACTGCACATTTAAAAGAAGTTGTTTCACATTTAGAAGTTCATTGATAATGTTATGTGTTTATTAGTTAAAATCTTCAATTAATTTAGACCCAACATATCTAAATCTAATTTTTAACTGTTATTTATCCCTAAACGCTCACTTTCAAAACTGGACTCACTGAGTATCCTCCATCCCCACCCACTCCCCCTCAATCCACAAACCAAAAGTTCATGCAACATTTAGATTATAAAATGTTAGAAAATTAGTTTTGTTGAAACTAATTTTGATGGTTAAATATTTAATTCATGTAAAAAAAAATATTGTGATATTATTCTACGTATTGAGTTGATAATCGTAGTATATTTATTTTATAAAAACTGATTTTCATTGAGTGAGAAATAAATTGTGTACGTTAGCCATTAGAAAGGGAAAATGTATAAAAATTCAACATTGAAAATGTAAGGGAAATGTATATATCTTATAAGTAAAGATGAAGTTGTATTGAGTATCATGCACATGTACCCTTTGGTTTTTGGAATATGTTGGTGATAGCGTTTGTGGCGGTTCATTTGAGATATGTCTCGAAAATCTTTATTAAGTTCTGAAACTATGTGTTGAAACGAACCTTGTATTAAATTGGGAAAAATGTCATTTTATGGTGGAACAAGGTATAGTTTTAGGACACATCATCTCATTGAAATGAATTGAAGTCGATAAATCTACAATTGATATTATATCTGCATTGCCTTACCCCGCAAATGTGCAGGAAGTTTGTTCTTTTCTTGGCCATGCAGAGTTTTACTGACGATTCATCAAGGATCTTTCAAAGATAGAATCCCCGTTATGTAGGCTCTTTCAAAAAGATGTGGAATTCATCATCGATGACAATTGCAAGATGGCTTTTGGCATATTAAAAAACCGTTTGACCACCTCTCCGATAATCCAACCGCCAAAGTGGGACCTATAATTCGAAATCATGTGCGACGCCAGTGATTATGTCGCGGGAGCTGTGTTGGGGCAAAGAATTGATAAGGCAGCTCATGTAATTTACTATACTTCGAGAACTTTGAATCCCGCCCAAGAAAATTATATGACTACTGAAAAAGAGCTCTTAGCCGTTGTTTTTGCTCTCGAGAAGTTCCTCTCATATATTGTGGGCACCAAAAGTGGTGGTATTTATTGATCATGTAGCTCTCTGACATCTCCTTGCAAAGAAGTAGACGAAACCAAAACTCATACGATGGATATTATTGCTCCAAGAGTTTGATTTGGAAATCAAAGACAAGAAGGGTGCCGAAAATGCTGTTGCAGACCATCTAAGTCGATGAACGCATGTGGAGGACAAGCTGCAACTCAACGAGAGCTTTCTGGGTGAGAAACTACTTGCGATTGAAAGTTTCCAGCAAAACTCTCTGTTATCAGGTCACCTGATAACAGCAACATCGAAGCCTTGGTACAATGATTTGGTGAATTTCCTATTCGCTCATGTTTTTCCAACGGAGATGGTTAAAGTGGGGAGAGACAAACTAAAAAGTGATGCCAAATACTACGTGTGGAACGATCCATATCTCCGGAAGCATTGCGCGATCAAGTAATTCAAAGATGCATTCCAAATTCTGAGTTCCATTCGATTCTATCTTTTTATCATGCTCATGCCTGCGGGCGACACTTTGGATCCAAGAGAATAGCTCATAAGTTGATCGATAGTGTTTTCTACTGGCCGACTCTTTTTCGAGATGCTCGTTATTTTTGTAAGTCGTGTGATAATTGTCAAAAAATGAGAAATATTTCAAAAAGAAATCAAACGCCCCAAAATCTGATAGTAATTTGTGAAGTTTTTTATGTGTCGGGTATTGATTTCATGGGCCCCTTTTCACTTTCCTTCAAGAACCTATACATGTTGCTCACAATTGATTGCGTCTTGAAATGGGTGGAAGCGAAGGCCACTCAAACTAATGACTCGAAGGTTCGAGATTTGGAATTCCTTAGGCAATGATAAGCGATTGCGAAACTCATTTTTATAACAAGATGTGGAAGTGTTACTTCGGAAATATGGTGTCATCCATAGGCTTTGTATAGCGTATCATCCACAGACAAGTGGGCAGGCTAAGACTTCGAATCGAGAAATCAAATCTATCGTGGAGAAGACGGTCAATGCGAACCGAAAGGATTAGAGCATCAAACTGAAAAACACGCTTTGGGCGTATAGGACAACTTATAAGATATCAACTAGGATGTCTCCACACCGACTCATTTTTGGGAAGCCATGCCACTTACCGGTGGAACTTCAGCATAAAGTATTGTGGACGGTGCAGCAGTTTCATTATGATTATGACGGAGCATGGTTACATCGAAAGTTGCAGCTGCGAGAACTAGAGAAGATTAGGAATGAAACGTTTGAGAATTCTTTGATTTACAAAGAAAAGACGAAGGCTTTCCATGACCTGAAAATTTCAAGAAAATATTTTGTCGAGGGGGAGAAAGTGTTACTTTATCATTTTCGCCTTAAATTGTTTCCAAGGAAGTTGCGTTCCCGGAGGATTGGGCCGTTTGTCATCACAAATGTACTCTCTCGTGGCACATTAGAGATTTATAGCCCTAAGATGAACAAAACATTCAAGGTGAATGGACATCAACTCAAACCATATTACGAAGGATTTAGCACAGTTAACGAGGAGCGAATGGAGTTGGAAGCGCCATCTTCAACTCAGACAAGGATGCAAGAAGTCGAGCCAACGACTTTAAAAAAAGACGCTTTTTGGGAGGCAACCCAATGCTTATATTGTTTTCATTTTATATATATATATATATATAGGGTTGGATTCAAATGAGAACCTGTCATTATATGTGAACCTAGGGACTCATCTTGACCATTAGATTGGATAATCTTGATGGCTGAGATCATGACATGTGAGCATGGTAATAATGTAAAAAAATGCATTAATTAATTAAAAATGGTATTTTGGACATATATCAACGTTTACAAAGAGCACTACATTGTTCTTTGGAAAGCACAATAGATTAAGAAAAAAAATACTACGATTGTATACAAAAAGTATCGCAAATTTCATATATAAACTGCAAATTCAAAAATTTGAAATAAAACTCAAATCTTCAACAAACCATAACTTTTTCAAATTTTATTCGTTTTGAATGAAATATATATCAAATTAATCACATTCTCAAAATCTACAATTTAAGATACATATTGCATGTTTTAAAATGAATATATATATATATATATATATATATATATATATATATATATATATATATAAAATTAAAAAAAACTGGACTGATTTTAGCACTACAGTACTGCGTAAAAAGCACAATGAACCTGGACATATAATTGCACTGTGCAATATTAGATCTAAGGCCAGGATTAGTCCCTAGGTTCACATATAATGACGGGGTTCTCATTTGAACCCAATCCTATATATATATATTATATATATATATATATATATATATATATATATATATATATATATTATTTTCTTATATATATATATTTATTATTATTATTATTATTTTCTTCCTACTTTTATTATTGTTACTCCACTAAGTAGCCTAATGAGATTACCACTTCCAGGTCATATCCTTGGACGGCCAAGAAGTAATATGGGCTACAACACCAAAAAAAAAAAAAAAAAAGAAAAATGTAAATCGATGGGCCAAGTTAGAGGAGAGAGTCAGGACCAGCAGTTTGAGCCCACAACACAAAAAAGAACAAAAGTGCAAGCCGTCCCTTTACCTTTTCTTAGAGTAGTTTGATAGAGGAAAAAAGAAACCCAAAGAGATCCATCTTGGTGCCTTAATTTCATCTTCGAGCCAATTTAAGAGAACGGGGTCCAATTGAACATCAATTGAAGATGGGCGAGGGACGGAGCAACTTGCCCAGCCATTGTTGTCACCTCTTCCGCCGTCCCTGATTTTGTCACCGCCTGCAACTCTGTCACTGCCAGCATCTCCGGTACGATAGTTTTGTCGTCAGACGCCCCCCACCCTACACACTCGTCGTCGGTACCCAAGCCCGACTTGATAGTCGAAGGAACCACTATGACTGGGCCATTCAATTTCACGCGTCTTGTCCGGGCTTCGAGAGAAAAGTCCAAGACCCGAGCCACCAAGAAACGGGGAAGCAATGAACAACAGATCTCCGTTTCTGCATTGGCGTCTAATCCACCACCTACTCCGCCGCTAGACGCAACACATCCAGTACAACCATCGACAGTACCATCAATTCTACCAGCTACACCTAGTCAGCCACCACCGAAAAGATGTACCACCCATAAACTTATTGGGTAAACAGTAATATATTGCGATAATATCGGAGAATAATTGAACTAACAGATCTAACGAAATCGAACAAATATATTATATATAAACATAATAAATATATAATATAATTAAATAACGAAACGAAAGGAAAAGTTAACCGTCGAGGCGAGCGAACTCTTTCCTTAAAATTCTTATTGCCCCGTACTACGTGCTCACGTTTTCATAGCAATGAATCTCCCAAGATACAACGACGAATGGAGTTGGACGGAGCAGGCGATCCAGTCAACCTGGCGAACAAGAATTGGGCAGACAAATGAGCAAAACCTTAACTGCAAGCTATATAATGCGTGAGGTAGGTAGGATTATGATATGTATGCGAGAGCTCTCTTAGAAACATGTTTTGATGTATGTATTATGTTTCTACACTATGTGGGAGTTGGTAGTTATAGATATGAGGGACCCTTAAACAAGGTAGGAAATCTATAGAAATTAGGATTTCTAATACAAGCCAATCTCCTTATCTTGCTCAATAAGAAAGACTTAGAAGCTTCCAGAAGAGGCCCAAACTAATTAAAACCCAAGGAATTAAATAGTTTGCGTCATCTCTAATAATTCGATTTCCATAAAACAATTAATAACATTCATATATAGGACATTTCCTATCTACTTAGGAAATTCCTCACACTCATTACCTTCCAAATGTCCAACCTTGGTCATTGACTTTTCACTCACCCACATACTGATTTGTGAAAGTACATATACCACAATAATCTACTCGAAACGTAGATTAATAATTTGACGTTCGTTTACAAAATTAACGACCCGTCTACATTTGGGATATTTGGTCAAAGTTACCATATATAACTGTACCAAATCCAATTTCCCCAAAAATCCCCCACATGAGTGCAAAATCAATGTAATGATGCATGGGACTCAATTGCTCAGTTTCCACATGAAACGTTATCACATCTGGACAGGTATCTTTTGACTTTGAACCTTTCCGTAGTGAGATACCATCAGATAAACCCACGGCCTAGTTGACTGAGTCATTGAACTATTCCGAGTCCGAGCCTACCGAGACAATGATACTCACATAATAACGTTTACGCCAATTCTGCAAGTTCTAAGTTGTGTCCATTTTGGCCTTGGAACACTCTTGGATTCATAAGTGCTTCGGGCGAGGCGGCACTCCTCTACACTTAAATAGGTGACCTTGTCTATCAGAAGTATCCTCCTATACTTCACCTTTACAGGTATAGATCGTCATTAAAAGTCTAAGACTTTCCCTATGCCACGGTCATCAGGATATCACTTGGATATGCTCTCTAGGGAAATAGGTTTAGCTCATGGCTAGGTACCAAGTGTTCAGAAATAGAACAATCCAACGTTTTGTTTTTCCCATTGAACCAAGTTCTTGGGATCTCCAGTCATCATGGTTGGGTTTCCACGAAGGACTGTTCTTTTGTGTGGACTTTAGCCCATTCCCTCTAGCATAGAATTGATCTCAATTTAAACTCTTTGTAAACGAATCCGATATAATTTCCTTTGATTTCACATAATCAATGGAAATTCCTCACGAGATCAATTCTCTAACGGTATTGTATCTTCGACGAATATATCGCGAATTACCGTTATTCATATCATTATAAGCCCTGCGATAGCAGTTTGATTATCGCAGTGTATCATAATCATTGATACTGGCATCCTCCAACATGGAAAGTCCTCGAGAAAATCTCGAAACCACTCAGCCTCTTCACTAGCTTTATTCATAGCTATGAGTTCTGATTCCATGGTGGACCGGGCTACGCATATTCGCTTAGTGGGCCTCCAAAATACAGCACCTCCACCGATGGTAAAGACATAACCACTCGTGGAGTGTGAATCTTTAGAGTCCTATATCTATCTCACAACACAGTACTCTTCTAGTACTTCTGGATATTCCATGCAGCCCAAAACTCAGAGTATCCTTCAAGTATAGTGATACTCTAGTTAGCCCTATCCAGTGGTCACTATTCGAATTACTCGTGAACCTACTTAGTTAGTTCACTAAATAAGCTAGATTTAGTCTAGTACAAATGGTAATGTACACAAGACCTCCAACAATCCTAGCAAATTCCAGCTGAACCACTGAATCACCTTGTTTATCACTAAACGAAGGTTATCGTCAAATGAAGTTTTAGCCATTTTGTCATCAAACCCATCACACCTTTCCAGTACGCTTTCCACATAGTGGGACTGAGAAAGTACTATGCTGTTTGACTTATTATGATCTTGATCCCAAGAATCACCTCGGCTAGCCCCATATCCTTCATATCAAAGTTATCTTTAAACATGTTGTTAGTACTTGTGATCACATCACTTGAGTTACTCAATATCAACATGTCATCAACACAAGACAAACAATGATAAAGAGTTTGGTGTGTTCTTCACATAAACACATCTATCGCATTCAATAATGTGAAAGCCATTGGTCATCATCACAGTATCAAACTTGATATGCCATTGCTTTGGTGCTTGTTTCAATCCATACAGTGATTTAACAAGTCTACACACCTTGTTCTCTTGACCAGGAACCACAAACCCATCAGGTTGTTCCATATAAATATTTACCAACTAACTCACCATTCAAGAATGATATTTGCATTCATATTTGGTTAATTCCAAGATTGTGCAGCGCAACAATCGCCAGAATTACCTTAATAGAAGTGATTCTAGTTACAGGTGAGTAAGTAACAAAGAAGTTGTATCCTTCTCTTAGTTTAAAGCATTTAGCTATTAGCCTAGCTTTATACTTATCAATAAAGCCATCATCTTGATACTCTATCCTTAGGACCCACTTGCAACCAAGGGGTTTTATTACCATGGGAAAAACCAATCAACTCCCATGTATGATTCTGCAAAATTGAATCAACATTGATGGCTTCCTTCCACARAGAAGCATTAGGACTAGACAAGGCTTCTTGAGATTCATTATATAACAAATAAATCATCTAAGCAGTCCTAGACCTAGATTCATCATCATCACCATCTTGTGATGCAACATGAGCTTTAAGAAGTGTTGCTTCATCTATAGCATCATGAACTCTCTTTTACAACCATCACTATTTCCTTTGCAAGGACAAAAGTGTTCAAAGTATTGCATTCCTTACTTTAAAGGTCGTTCCTTCATTCACATCAAGTATAACAAACTTGTGTACTAGGAATCTATACACATTGCTATTATGCGCATATCCAATGAAGATACAGTCAACTGTGAATGCCTTATCTTCACTCTCTTTGGCTCTGGTACTTTTACCTTAATCAAGTACCCCCACACTTTGAGGTAACTGTAAGTAGAAGCTTACCTTTCCATAACTTATATGGAGTCCTTTTCTTTCCCTTGTAGGGTAACCTATTCAAAATATGGTTAGCGAAAAGGATCGTCACCCCCACATTTTAGGGGTTAACCCTGAACTGATTAACATAACGTTCATCATTTCTTCCAGTGTTCTATACTTTCGCTTAGCGACGCCGTTCGATTTAGGTGTACAGGTAGCAGTTGTTTGATGAATTATGCCATATTCAGCGCAAATTTCCTCACACGGTACAACATGCTCTCCACCTCAATCACTTCGAATTACCTTAATTCGAGTTTTAAGTTGATTCTCAACTCCATACTTGAAGACATTGAAAACATCAAAGACTTAGTTTTTGACCTTAGCAAATAAATGTCACAAATTATTGTGCAGTCATCAATAAAAGTAATAATTTACTTTTTACCTCCTCTAGTTGCACAAGTTTCAAATCACATACCTCGACGTGAAATTACTCTAGAGGTACACAACTCTTTCCACCAAATGAAAAGATGTTTTTTTGGCGTTTTAGCCTCAACACAAATCTCACATTTGTGTTTTAACTCAAAATTGACATCTAATTGTAAATTCAATTTTATCAATTTTGTTGGATTTATAATGGGCTTTATATCATAGTCTCAATACTAGAATACCCAATTTCCAAATAAGCACATAAGTCCAATAATTATGACTTCTCATATTTTCCTTTGGCTTTCCGAGCATTATGAATTTTGCAAATTCAATACTCTTATGAGATCATCTATCTCATATTAGATATCTCAATATCCACTTTACTTGACCAACTAGGTCCCATTTTTCATCATTGAAAAATCGAAGTGATATGAGAAGCTCCCACAATTAAATCTCAAGATCCAATTCAGAAATTAAATCCAAATTTAATTCACATTAAACTTTATAAGCTTAACCCAAACAATGAGTTCACGTTTATAGAATTTCTAAGCCGAACTACATCAAGCTTTAAACTCACACATTAATAAGTTTGAAACCCAATTCAACAATTTGGTCTCACAATTTATTATAAACCTAGTCCGAAAACTAGACTTAATTTATTGAGCCCAAATAAATAATATTTTGCTCAATATCCATGACCCATCAAGGTCTTGAATTTCTTTCGGTTTCTTCTTTACAAGAAGAACCAACGGCTGCTATAATGACAACCCAATGGGCCTTACTATCATTCATGCCCAAGTTTAATTTCTATTAAACTTCATTATCAAATTCGACCAAGGACTAAATTAGTCATTGTCAAATTTTATTTAAGTCCATGACTTAATCGATTAGGCATAAACAATTTCAATTAAAATTGTTACTGCCCAAGGCTTAAGAAATTAAGCCCAGCGAATGACCAATCAAAGGCCAAGTGCTATTGTCATACAGCCCAAATGAACTTGACCCGAACACAGGCCCCTGTACTAGCCAATCAGCCACAAGCTGACTTGGTCTTTTATTAAACACTGGGCCCACATGAATATGGCCCATAATCAAGTGACCCAAAACAGGCCCAACATCTTTAATTAGTAGACCCAAGCTTAACTATTATCAAGTCCTTTTGATTTTGTTATGTGATCGGGCCCAATTGTTAACCATCAAGTCCAAGACCTAGATAGTCAACCCTCCACATAGTAAGCCCAAAAGTGCCCATGACTTTATGGCCAAAACAAGAAGTCTTAGCCCAGCAATTAATGGCCCAAACACAGAACCCTACCAAATCTTTGCTTTCTTCTTCACGAGGAAGAGCCGCTATGGACGAAGAGGCAGCAAAGCTCAAGGCTCCGTTCCGCCCGTCTGCCATTAATAAACACCTGCAAATATCAAAAGATTCACCAACACGAAGCCAACCGATGCTACCGTATTCACTATCGATTTCCATGGCCGATTACGCCGCAGCGGTGGGCCTCAGCCGTCGCCACTCCAATCGGCCGTCTTCTCTGCCGTTTACACACACCGGCGCGCGCAAATCCGCCAACCGCCTGCGCCACCAGAAATTGGCCGTCGACAGCTCACCATCTCTGCCGTTGAAGACATCATGAACTCAGACAGCCGGGCCATCAACGAGTCGAAGGAGGAGGAGGGGTGAGTCGCAATCGCCGTCCCGTCACCGTGGCGGTTGATGCCGCACCGTCGCCCGTACGGGCCGGAGCCCGCCCTTGTCGCTGCCGGACCAGTACGATGCTCTCGTCATCGTCGGAGACCTGAACACCGCCTCTGACTTCCAGTCGCCCAAACATAGGTCCATGTAAATAGTTCGGGCCTCACAGCAGATTTCAAAGCCCGATATAATTTTAATTTAGGTGACGATTCAATCCCGTGTGTATAACAAATACCACAAGGCTGATTAGATTAGAGTAGATAAAAATATAAGCCAAATTAGTTCACTATTTAGATACAATTAATATTGTTGTTTGTGGCTTATGATTCATTCTCCGATGGAGGCCGATAAGTAGTCAGAGGGGTGGAGGTCTGATTGCTAGTCTTGTATATGCATGACTATACTTGTGGGCTGGCAAGATTAAACTAGATAGCAATCGCAAATCTCAAATAAGAGATGAAACTAGATTAAAAGGCCAATTTCGATAGATGGGATTCAGATGATATTGAGATAATTTGGCTTTGGCAGGGATGTTGTGTTGTTGATGTCTGTTTCGTTTGTCAAATCCTTCTTCCGTCGATTACAACAGACAATAGCCCAAATTACAGACAAATAATTATGAGTTAGTATTGCAAATAAATCACGAATAAGAATCTTAAGCTATTGGGTAAACGGTAATATATTGCGATAATATCAGAGAATAATTGAACTAACAGATCTAACGTAATCGAACAAATAAATTATATATAAACATAATAAATATATAATATAATTAAATAACGAAACAAAAGGAAAAGTTAAACGAACGGAGTTGGTCGGAGCAGACGATCAAGTCAACCTGACGAACGAGAATTGGGCAGACAACTGAGCAAAACCCTAACTGCAAGCTATATGATGCGTGAGGCAGGTAGGATTATGATATGTATGAAACATGTTTTGATGTATGTATTATGTTTCTACACTATGTGGGAGTTGGTATTTATAGATATGAGGACCCTTAAACAAGGTAGAGAATCTATAGGAATTAGATTCTTAATACAAGCCAATCTCCTTATCTTGCTCAATAAGAAAGACTCAGAAGCTTTCAGAAGAGGCCCAAACTAATTAAAGCCCAAGGAATTAAATAGTTTGCGGTCCATCATCTCTAATAATTCGATTTCCATAAAACAATGAATAACATTCATATATAGGATATTTTCCTATCTACTTAGGAAATTTCTCACCCTCAAAATTGACCGCCCGTGGGAACTTGGAAAGCAACCTCTGTCTCGTCGATGAGCCTACACCAACGTCCTCTCCCTATCTGTTAGCGCCGAATCAATCTTCAGCCATGCCTCAATCCTTAAGTACGGGAGCTAAAAGTGTTCAACACCGCAACTCGCACAACCTATTGTTCGGGAGTCAAGAGCAGGTGGACAAATACGAGCGTCTCGTGCAGCGTAAGGTGGTCCCATCAATTTATATAGATGAATTCTCATTAAATGTCTTGGGATTATACGGTGATGTTATACGTTTATTGGATGTTGTGGGCTGGAGGAAAGTAATGATTGGCGATTGGCTAGTTTTTGATGATTTGACTTTGGAATTTTTGAGCTCCTTAAGAAAAGTTGGTGGGGATAGGTTGGGATTTCGATTAGGAGGTGCGGATTTTGAATGGAGTCGTAAGAAAATGGCCTCAACTTTAAGCCTCCCAAATGATGTTTTAGACATTACGACTTTTGGTATAGATCCCCAAATAGCTTTCGAGGACATCTTGAGTAACCCTGGTACCAACCAAATGAGCAATCGCATTCGCAATCCCGTTCTACGATGTATTTAGAGATTAATCGATCTGGAGACATAGTGATTGGCGGGATCGTGACAACGATAGTCGAGCACGCAGGGGTGGATTTCCGAGGTCAACTTCCTATGGGACAGCCGACTAAACTGGATGCCGCATTATTAGGAAAGATGTAGACTTTGAGCAAGAAGGATGGCGTCTATTTTGGGCGATTTCAAAGATGGAGAAAATTGTTTTACCTAATCCAACCTTCACATCGTTGAATGCTGGTTATTAATCTTCAAATGTTATATCTATAGTTGCCCCAGGTGACTGTTAGAATAGGGTGACCAACAAGCCAACTTGTGGCTGTGGTCTGACCTTTTTCTCTAGTAATACAATCGTTTCTTATTCGAAATAATATCTATTATACATATTGGCATTCCATATCTTTTGTCCCATTCTAGTTGCATAGATATGGTCCTGACGAAGTTACTTTATTACGGTAGATTGGTCTAGTAGAACCGTGAGATAATCTAGCACGTAATGTAACTCGTCGAACTTGTTCCTAGTCATAGGGTTACGCCATAATGAGGATACAGGCCTTTCCCGTTAAGACTAGTACTTAGTGTATGTGGACCGCGTCTCATCGGTCACGATGTCTGGACATCGACATACATAAGTAGGTGCTCATAAGATGAGTTCACTGAACTCCCTCACCTAGAAATCTCTAAGTGGTTCCCACTCATCGAGTAGATGATTTCTATGATATAGCGTACAACATTAATCCTTAAGACCCAGACCTCATCGTGACTTCACTAGAGGACAGGCTATGTTGTGACCTGTCTCTGTGTCTCTTTGGAGGCCGATCAAAAGGGGCAACGTTCGCATAGTCGGGAATCTAGTGGGAAGTCTGTGCATGGTAGTAGGGGATTCGGACGCATGATAAGTCAT
>BMAC01000069.1:742875-771372 GCA_014905375.1 Phtheirospermum japonicum
TTCTCGTATTTTTCTCAATTCATAATCACAATTATGAATCTTAGATTCAATCAAATTGACATCTAATTATGCTATAATTAACAATTAATTTCTAGCTGTCGTTTTCAATAATCAGGAAACACGTGGTGTGACCCTCAATGGTTCAGGTGTAAGCTAGCCGTGGGTTCACAACGCATTGTGATTCGAACAGCATATTGTTCTTATATGAACTCGTCCCTTAGAGTCCCTGATAATTATTCTGGACGCGAAAATATAATAGTTATATTTTTCGAAATTATCGTTTGTTAGAAATGATTTAATTTCGATGGGGTTTTTAATTTAAAATTGGATCGACCCAATAAACCATTTAAAGTTATTGGGCCGGTATTTTAATTTAAATAAGGATGGCTTGGTTTTTATTTTCTTATTGGGCCAGCCCACAATTTAATTAAAAACTCTTGGGCTTTAGTTTTTCAAAATAAAAACAAAAACAAAACTTACTATAAAAACAAGAAAAAGGAAAAACAGAACACGGGTTTTTTCTTTTTAGGTTTTGCCAACAAAACAAAGAAACAGAGACGGAATTTAACCTAGCCACCAAACCCTACCGTCCACGTCCGGGCCGCCGCCGCTTGCCGCCGGCCGCCGCAAAACCGAATCGTTCGGTTCTCGTCGTCGTTTTCAATCCCTCGTCGAGTGTATATCGGGACGTTCGGTGTGTGATACCGATTTATCGGAGCCGTCGCCGGAGACGAGCCACAGCCGGAACGCCGCTCGTTGTCGCCGTTCCGGACAGCCTGCTGCTGCAGCCCGTCACGGCCGCCTGTCACGCCGGAACCGAGAGGTATAGACCGTTCCGTCGCTGGGCCGAAGCCGCTGTAGGCTGCCATCCCGTCGGACCTCCCGACGGCGCTCGTTGCTGCAGCCCGCTTCAAGCCGGTCCCCGTCAGCACCGCTTGCCGCTGACGTTCGTCTCCGTCGCCACCCACCGGCTGATGCGCCGCTTCACCGCCTGCACCTCGCAATCGGCGACGGGCCTCTGTCCGAGCACCGCTGCTGCCATTGCCGAGGGAGACGAGCAAGCAGCCATCGGAGTGTTCGCCGCACCTGCCGTGAGTCAACGACCTCCCGCCGTAGCAGCCCGTGGCCTCCGAACGCAGCAGCCAAGTCGGAGCCGCTTCTTCGTCGCCAAGCTGCTGCCGTCTCGTCGCCGGGACTCCTTGCCGAAACGGGCCGCTCCTCCGCCGTCCGTGAGGTACACATGCCGATCTCTTGAAATACATATATATATATATATGATATATATGTTGAGTCTGCTGTTGTATATATTAAGATATATGTGTGTGCAGTGATGGCTTAATATATGTGTGTGTGATTTGTACCTGAATGCATGCGAAATTTATGTCACATGCAGTGTGATGTATGTTGTTTTTCTTGATGCATGTTGTTAAGTGTGTATGTGGAACATATAAATGTATGTTTGCATGCATTCTTACATTTTTGCATGCAGTGAGTTTAATGTATTATATATATATATATATATATATATACATATAAATAAAAGTGTTATTGATATGTATATATATAATATATTATGTAATATATATTTAAATATATAATTAATCTATTAATGTATATATAAATGTTATATATATAAGTTTAATATATTAATATATATATATATATATAATTGTTATATATATATATATATATATATATATATTTAATAGAAATAGAACATGTTCGTTTGATTTTGTGGAAATCAATCTATTTATTAAAAGCAATTAAAACATTGTTTGAATTAATTAATTATAAAATTGGACCGTCGTCAATTTGAATTCGATTCAAATTACTCTTATTTTAAAAAAATTTTGTTTTCCGCTGCGCGACGGTACCCTCGATTTCCAACAGTGACGGTACAATTGGCAGTGGCACCTCGCCCACGATCGTCGACGAGTTCATAAAGTGAAGTGCCTTGTGACGATAAGTCAATCATTTAGAGCAAAAGAATCAGGACTTGACAATTCATTTACATGATATGTCTACCCGAGAGAGGGCCCCGCAGTGGTCGAGAACTGTGCGTCGATAACCCGGTGATTTCTATCTTCTAACTCTGTTTTTGTTTCAATCGTTGTAAATTCGTAAGACCTATGGTTGTTGAAATAAGTATCAGTAAAATGATGTTAAGTTTAGTGTTACAACACCAGAACTATCATCAAACAATTTCAGAGTTGTAAATAACGAAATAAAGACAGATGTTCAGACTGGTGTTAAAACACCAATTGTAACATCAAATAGATTATATAAAAATATGCAGCAGAATAATAAATATGAAAGAACATAGAAATATAAATTTCATCCACAAGCAAACGTGCTTGTGAACTTGGGCATTCAAACCCAAAAACTAAATTACTTTTAAATCGTTCAAGATCAAATACAAATATAAAGTAATATATGAAAAACACTAGCATCAACACTTAATAGTAAAATACTTGTCGCCTCGGTATGATTATCTTCTTTGCTGGTTACTCAACTCCAAAGATCTCCGTGATTAAGATCGTGGCTTCAAGTCTTGTGGCAAAGCTTGTGATGATCTTCTCCGTTGGTTACGCAATTTCGAAGATCTCCTTGATTTGGATCGTTCCCTCAAGTCTTTTACTTGCTCGTGTTCTTCTCGTTTCGCATCGTCCTTCTCTTTGCTGCGTTTTTAAAGGTGTGTTTTACTCTCAAAGCTCTACGTTTACAAGATTAATTATTGTCTTAAATAGACAAGAATTCTAAACTTGGTAAACAAGTAAACTAGTCCTAAACACAATTTAGGGAACTAAATAAAATTCTAAACTCAATTTAGGAAACAAATTTATAGTCCTAATTTATTTTTAACCCAAGAAAATCAAACAACTAAAAAAGAAAAAATTGCCAAGAGTAAAATTCTCAACAATCTTCTCATTTTGCCTTTTTGGACAAAATAACCTAGACGCGCAATAAAAGTTGAAAGGACTAAAAACTCCCCCTAAATTAAAACTCTCCCTAAATAAATACTCATTGTTTAAAACAATCAATGGCTCAAACTAGAAGTGCGGGTCCTCATCGAAACCAATCAAATCCTCATCACTTTCCGTTGATTCATTTTCATCCTCACCCGCAACAAGATCATCACCATCCGTCGTGTCTTTATCACCATCTCCCCCTTTTCGTTCGAAGAGCAAAAGGGCCCCAACGAATGAGTCACGATGTGCCTGGAGCTGCACAATTTGATCCTGTAACTGGTCAATCTGGTTATTAAGCAAAGCCACCTAAGCCCTCACCACTAGAGCAGGAAATTAAACGGTGTTAGAACTGATTTTACCATCACCAGAAACACCAGCAACACTAGTTGGCGCCTGCCACGGAAAATCCACAACGCGAGCTCCGGCAATATGTTGACCCCCGCAACGAGAATCAATCAGCTCACCAGTATACACATCATCCTCATGAGGCCGAAAACCTTGATTCTCGAGGAGGCAAAAAATGAGGGAAGGAAAGCAAAAGGAGGAAGTCGCCTTGGACGTAGCAAACCTGGTGACTATGTCAAATACGTGCTGACCAAAAATGAACTTGATACCACGGCCATGCTTAAACAGAAACTGGAGCAGTTGTAGGTGATGTCAGGTTTGGTGACGAAACACCAGAACCATCACCAACTTTTTGGGCAGCTTTAGAGCTTTTCTTCTTGGATCAGCCTCTCGCTGACTTGAATGTCCACGACAGTATAATGTGGCAGATTCACCAGAGCCTGTTCGTCGATTGGGAGGCGCTCGCCGACTGGGAACTCCGGAGCTTTGCTGGGTGATGGTGAATTCGACATTGTGCAAGAGAATTGGAAACAACCCAAACACAAAATTTAGTGCCGTAGTCAATAAAGTTTGGAGAAAGAAATGTAAAAATCCTAACTTTGCCAATATTGAAAACTCGTACGCAGTAGAAAAAAGAAGGGGATGAAAAAAGTAAAGTGAATAAATAACCACCACCAGCCCACCCCAACTATTCCCAATGTTTTAAAAAACGGCCGAGGCGTACGCCTCGAGGTGCGCCTTGGAATGTTTTTGAGGAAATCGAGCCAAGGTGTACGCATTGAGGCGGATGCACCTTGAGGCGTCTGAGGCGGACGCCTCAGTTTTGAGGCAATTTATATATTTTTTTTAATTCCCCTTTATGTTATTTTTCTTATTTATTATTATTATTTATAAATATTATTTAAGAAATTAATATAAATAGAAGGAAGTAAAAACCAGTCCCGAAACCTACCTTTCTTCTCGATCTGCTGCCGCCGCACTCCTCTCTCTTCTTCAGCCAGTTCCGCCGCGCTCCTCTCTCTTCTCCAGCCAGTTCCACTGCCAATTCCGCCGATGTCTCTGCTCCTTCTTGCTGGATCTCCTCTTGCAAGTTCTTCTTCTTAGGACGCAACTTTTTTTTTTAACCATTCTATTGCGGCGTACAAGTATAACTTCATCTGCCCAAACTTTTCTTCTATTGTGGAGAGATTATATATTATTAATGTGTTGGGTTGTACTAAATGCATATTATATATTATTAAGGATTATGTATTATTAATTGTATGGGTTGTACTTAAATGCAGATTATGTATTATTAAGGATTGTTTATTATTAATTGTGTTGGTTGTACTATTTATTATTATATACTACAATTCTATGATCCTTTTTAATAATGTGAAATTGATTTTATATTGGTGCCGTCAATTCCAAAGAAATAGACATTCCATTAGCATCCAACTCATACCAGTTTCTTATTTCTTTCTTTATAAAGGATGTACAAAATAAGACGAAGTAATAAAATAAACGCACATTTGCCTATTGGAAATGATAAAACTTGATGTTATTTCATGATTATGTATAATGCTTATAAATTATGTTTAAAACATATATTATTAAATACATATTTGATTAAGTTTAAATGCTTATAAATTATGTAATCTTTTTTTTATATATATAGAAATAATTGTCAACAAACTTGATGTTATTTCATGATTATTGTATAATGTCAATCTTGTTTTGTTTCAATAGGAGACCGCCATTGTCTTGAGAATGTCGGGGCGAAGAAATACGGGTAATAAAAAAGATAATAGAAAAGACCCAGCTTGGAAATATTTCGTAAAAGTTGAAGGACCCGGCAAGGGATACAAATACGTGAAGTGTAATTTTTGTAAAAAAGTTATTACGGCAGGAGTGTCAAGATTGAAAGAGCATCTTTCGGGTACACATCGAGATTCAAAACCATGTGAGATGGTTAAGGTAGAGGTGAGAAATGAAATGAAAGAATATTTGAAAAGATCGGATGAAGCAAAGAGTTTTAAAGAAAGGGAGTTTGATGAAATGGTCGGCGTCGGTTCTTATTTTAATAATCATGCATTAATCGGCAAGGGAGGTTCAAGTAAGGGAAGTTCTTCTTCGAGGGGGGTCAGGGGATCTATGGATCATTACATAAACAATATTATTATTGACGAAGATGACGCGATTCCAACGGAAGACAAAGGTAACCAAATGAGTGCAAATGAAGCTCGAAAACTTACGGCTTTGGATGTTGGGAGGTTCTTTGTTGAAAATGGCATTCCTTTTAATGTCGCAAATAGCCCCTCGTATGTGAATATGATGAGATCCGTTGGAAACTATGGGCGTGGCTTCAAACCTCCAACTCCATACGAACTTAGCACGTGGATACTAAAAGAAGAGGTAGCGACTACCGATGCCATTGTTGATGATGTGAGAAGAACATGGGCAAAAACCGGAGTTTCAATATTATCCAACGGTTGGACGGATATTTGAGGAAGGAGTTTGATTAATTTTCTTGTTAATAACCCTTATGAAACGGTGTTTTTGAAAAGTGTTGATGCATCAGATGCAATTAAAGATGCGAATTTAATATTTAAGCTACTTGATGAAGTTGTGGAAGAAGTGGGAGAAGACATTGTAGTTCAAGTAGTTACCGACAATGCATCTAATTACATGGCGGGAAAAAAGTTAATGGAAAAGCGAACACGCTTGTTGTGGACGCCATGTGCCGCTCATTGCATTGACTTGATGTTGGAGAAAACTGGGAGTTTGCCTCAACATAAAAATGCTCTGTTAAAAGCAAAGAAGGTAACTTACTATTTCTATATTTTTTTGTATTAGTTATAACTTTTTGTATTATAAAAATTAGAAACAATATATAACACCATTGTTTCTATTTTTTTTTTTTGAAATTGTAGGTGAGTAGTTTTATTTACAATCATGGGTGGGTTTTGGCATTGATGAGGAAACATGCCGGTAGAGATCTTCTTCGCCCTGCCGCTACAAGATTTGCTACCGCTTATTTGACGTTGCAAAGCATTCTTGATATGAGGCAACTTTTGGAGGATATGTTTGATTCTGTTGAGTGGTCCCAGTCTTCTTACTCAAGAAAAGACGAGGGAAAAGCTGTAAAGAAAATAATTTTCGATCGTGCATTTTGGTTAAGTGTAGCATATGCAATCAAAACAACAAAACCTCTTGTGCAAAAGTTGAGGATGACAGACTCCGAGAAGATGCTGGGAATGGGATTCTTGTATGGTGCAATGGATAAGGCGAAAGAAGAGATAGCAAAAAATTTGGGCGGGGAAGAGGGGTCTTACAAAGAACTGTGGAATATCATTGATGAGAAATGGGAGTTTCAAATGCATCGTCACTTGCACGCCGCTGCGTATTTTCTTAATCCACATTTTCAATATGACGCTGGTTTTTCTTCCCATGTCGAGGTGAAACCGGATTTGTATGCATGCTTGGAGAAACTAATTCCTAACGAGAGTGATATAGAGAAAGCCGATCTACAATTGGATTTTTTTTCGTAAGAGAGATAGTTTATTTGGGTGTTCACTAGCAAGATCATCTTGCAAGAAGCGTAGCCCGCGTAAGTAAATATGTTTAAGTAATTTTGCACTAAAATTATTGCTTCTATTTTTCTTTCCTTAAAACAATAAAAGTTAACTATCAATGTGATCTTGTTTTTATGCAGCTGATTGGTGGATTCAATTTGGTGATCAAACTCCGGAGTTAACAAGCTTTGCGGTTAAGATTTTAAGTCTTACTTGTTCTTCATCCGCATGTGAGCGTAATTGGAGTACGTTCAATCAGGTAATTTGAAATTAGTTAGGCTCAATATTTCCTAACCAATTTATAACAAAATAGCTAATACATTATTATTAAATAAATTATTTTACAAATACATACAAAGAAAAGAAATAAATTGACAACAAAGAATCTCGACACCTTAGCCTATGTGATGTATAACAAAAAATCGAAAGATCGGCATTTGAAGAGAAAGACAATTACGGTAGAACAAGACTCGTTAGTGGTTAGTGAGCAAACACAATTGGATGATAAGTATGTTGCCGAGTGGGTTTCCGAGGACGTTGGTGATGATGATCAAGAAGATGCCAATTGGAGAGGAGTTTCTCAAGGGAGTGGAAGTAGACAACAAATAAGAAAAAGAAAGAAACAAAATACAAGCGGGAATAAAGGTATTTCTTCTTCTTTTTGATTAAAAAATATAAATATATAATTTAGTAAATATGTATATTTATTTTGAACTCGTTCCTTTTATTATGCATAAAGGGAAAGGGAAAACGAAGTAATGCATTTGTTGGATGAAGAAGATGAGTGGGAAGATGTTGAGTCGGAAGAGGATGATGATAGAGCGCTTAGATATGCCGACGACTCTAATGATGATCCTATGAGTGAGGAGGAAGAGGAAAATGAAGGACATGACGAGTTGTTTAAACCATTGGACACGAATGATTTTCTATTACAAGATTAAAATGATTGAAAGTTTGTTTTTCTACTTAATCTGGACTTCTATTGTTGTTAGTTGCTACTTATTATGATCGACTTTTATGATTTTATTCTTTTTTTTGTTGTTGAACTATTAGAATAATTAATATGTATTGTTGAACTTTGCGTAATTTTATTATTTTTGATTTTTAATTTTAATTTTTCAATAAAAAAATTTGAGGCGTATGCCTCGCCTCATCCGAGCAAAACGCCTCATTTCCGCCTTTCATTTTTAAAAACATTGACTATTCCCACTACCTCTTTTTAGACCCAAAATTCTTCTTTCCTTAAAAACAAGCCCACTCCTTCTCAAAATAAGACACACGATTTCACTTACCAAAAACAGGTTACACGAACTCAAGGCTTAATTAAACCACTATTTCCTTTTTGAAATTAAAATCACAAATCTCAATTACATATAAAACCGAGATAGAGCTAGATTTTTATAAACCATCACCATAGTTGAACAAATTCTTTGAAAGGAATTTTTCATTCACTAAATCAACCCCTTATTACCTGTCCAATCCACCGATTTTAACGCCACTCAAACACTTGGTTAGCAAGACTCAAAACAAGATTAAGAGAATTCAGGAAAGCCACAAGCACAAGAAACATAACATACAACAAAAAAGAATCTTCTCAAAGTATGAATGTCATACTTGATGCCTAAAAGTCATGACCTAAGAAGATAAAAAAAAATTCAGCAATTGATTTAGGTGACATGATCAGTGTTGCTTTTGATGTGATGACATTATAACTAACATTGCTCTAGGTGAAGTCAATGAAAATAGACCCCTTAACCCAAGTTAATGACTATGGCAAAATCACTCAAAGAGAATTTTAACAACGGACATCATCGGTTGGTAATTTCAACAGAATACTAACATAATGCCAACGGAATAATATTTTTATTTAATTTAGTTATTTTAGAGACAAATTACTAATCTTTTTGTAATTACCAACGGATCAAGATTTTGTTGCTAATTAGCGACGGATATGTCCGTTGGTAAATAATTTTTCTTTTTTTTTAAATATACCAACGAAATTCTTATATGTTGGTATTTTGGCAACTTTTTTTTTTAATATTAAAATTACCAACGGGTGAAAGTATTCCGTTGGTAATATGGTCAATTTACCAGCAGTTTTGTATCTGTTGGTAATGTAAATAAAATTAATATTGCATCTCCCCTCCCGTTTCTCTTTCTGGGTTCATCGCTCCTCTTTCCAATCAAATGAGAAATTAAACCCTTTCAATCAAATGAAAATTAAACCTAATCTTTTCTCTTTCTGGGTTCAATCAAACAAAACATAAAACCTAGTCGAAAAACCCTCTCGTTTCTCTTTCATTCTCTGGTTCAAGCAGCGGCGGAGGGGACGGCTTTTCCGGATCCACGACGGGGATGCTGACAGGAGGCGATCGGACCGCGGCTGACTGACCACATAAGACCCACGGCATCGGGGCTCCAAGATTTGGTGGCGTGGCGGGCCTGTTCGGGTTCCAGTGACTGTTGGTGGTGACCAGATGATGATGGCGGTTTTGTGGTGGCGAGACGATGTGCATGTGGCAGCGGTGGCGCTCGAACGCGGCTATGGGTAACCGAGTGGTGAACGCGGCTATGGCGAGGAAGATTCCGGTAGTGCGGAAGTGCGAAGCGAGTTTGTAGCCAGAGATCTGAAACCCAAACGGCAAAAGCGAGTCATCGTTGATGATGATTTGGACGTCGCCATCTCCAGGTTAACATTATGCGGCCAGATTTTCCCATTTATTGTTGATTTACTATATTTCTTTTGAAGCTATTACAATTTTCTGTTTAGTGGAAGCAAATTATCTTATTTCCCCCCATTTTTTGTCAGGCTTTTTCCGGTATTAGGTTTGCTGGAGCTCGTTGCTGATCGCCTAATGACGTTCCTTCGCCGACTCGAATCAACGTTAGTTACATTCTCTACAATTTCCTTTTCTTAATTCATTCTGTATTCCGATGAATTTATTCAAATTTACTAATCATTATATTATGTATTACTTGTGTTTGTAGTTATGATTTTTGATAAAATGATCTCGTTGGTGTTTTTAGGGTTGTTTTTGTGTAATTTGAGGAATTTGGTGTCAATTTGCAGAATGTTGGGTTTAATGCACAAGATGTACGTATGTATCTCGTTGGTAAGTGATTGCATTTATGATGTTCAGTTTTACAATCTTACTTCTTTATAAATTTCGAAGAATTAACAAATATTTGCGATCCACTGAAGGGCTTGGCCTACTTGGAGTTTTAGGGGTCTAAATTGTTTTAAAGTTCCTTAGCAGACAAAATGTTACTTATGCTAAACGGTTATAGATTAGATGTTCGTTAGTTGGAATCTTGCAAACGACCCAAAATAACATATAGGTTACAATAAGTTTGTGATCCTTAAATATAATGTTCGGAAGAGAAATGTTCACACAAATTTATTTATGTTTTCTTTAGATTTTTTAAGTTTTTTAAATTTCTTGCAGGGAGACAATCTTGGGCTTCGCTTACTTTGACACCTTATGCATCTGATCATGAGCATATGTTACTTTGTTCATGGTTTAGTAAATGCACTCGAGAGCTTTCTTATCTCCAGTGGTTTGTTTAAGCAGTACAAAAATCTTGATATTAGTAAAGTTCAGTACCTGGCTGTTGTTATAGACAGTGAAGAAGCACGCGAGACTACACAAAAGTTCTTGAGCTATTGTGGTGTCTTGCAAATATCAGTTTCAAAAAAGTCTGCATACATGATAAGAAGGTATATGCAGGGCCCATCGTACCATATACTAACCTGGTAATACATGTCCTCCAGCTTGTAAGTATAGGCAGTAGCAATTACAGGTTTAGCCAAGATGATAGTCCAGATGTTTACTGCGTATATGCTCTTCCTTAGTTTCATATATGTCGTATCTGATCCTATAAAATTCTATAAAATTCCATATCATTTGGGGAATGTTTTTATAATTTCAAACAAATTTATGTTTTGGTTTATTTACAAGCTTCTGGGTGTGACACGTAACAAATATTATCCAGGCTTCCATCTTGTTTACTCAAGATCAAAGTCAACTCAGCTCATGGCCTTCTTCTTCTTCTTCTTCTTCTTCTTCTTCTTCTTCTTCTTATTCTTCTTCTTCTTCTTCTTCTTCTTCTTCTTCTTCTTCTTCTTCTTCTTCTTCTTCTTCGTCTTCGTCTTCTTCTTCTTCTTCCTCTTCCTCTTCCTCTCCTTCGTCTCCTTCCTCTTCCTCTCCTTCTTCTTCTTCTTCCTCTTCTTCTTCTTCTTCTTCTTCTTCTTCGTCCTCGTCCTCGTCCTCTTCTTCTTCCTCTTCTTCCTCTTCTTCCTCGTCTTCCTCCTCTTCTTCTTCCTCTTCATCTTCCTCCCGCTTCCTCTTCTTCCGCTTCCTCTTCCTCTTCTTCTTCCTCCCTCTTCCTCCTCCTCCTCCTCCTGCTTCTTCTGCTTCTGCTTCTTCTTCCCCAGTGGGAGCAAATAAATGCATGAATTTTCTTCAATTTCCACCTGACAGCCCAAGGTTTTGTGTAAAAAATCTCATTTGCCTGATTATTATTATTATTATTCTTTTAAATTCTTTGTGTATAAATATTTAATATTATGTTGCTGATTATATTTTTAGAGGTTTGATGATGGGGATGGAATCCATAAATTTGGTCGGAGGAGCGATTTCGGGTTAAATTGTGTGAATCCTGTTTCAAGGCAGATTTACTTGACATTTCCAGCTGAGAGTAATTTCAAAGAAGAAGATGTGTCTAATTACTTTAGGTTGCCTGCTTTTTTTCTCAAATCAAGATGAATATTTAATCAATCACACTCTTTTAGTAACTTGTTTTGGTTTTGTTTTTCATCTTGTAGTAATTTTGGGCCAGTTCAAGATGTGAGGATCCCATATCAGCAGAAGAGGATGTTGGTTTTGTCACATTCGATTTTGCAGAGACTGTGAAGCTCATACTTGCCAAGGGCAATCCACATTTTGTTTGCGATGCCCGTGTTCTTGTCAAGCCATATAAGGAGAAGGATAAAATCCCAGACAAGCATCGGTTATTAAATTTCTTTCTATTTAAGGATTCAATATTCTTGATTTTATTTATGAGACCATGTTTGGACATTACTAACAGGAAACAACAACAGATGGAAAGAAGGGGATTTTACTAGGTGTGGCAGCCCCACTGGTCTAGAATCAAGAGATCCTTTTGATCTTGGTAAGAGATATTATGCATAATTTTTCATAATTAAAAAAAAGAATTGTTGGACTAGTCAAAGCTAAAATTTGTTAATGTGTGACTAGGTGCAAGAATGTTCTACAACACTCGGTACATGCTGTGGAACCGAAAATTAGAGGAGCAGGCCGATTTGCAACAAGCCATTGAGCTTCAAAACATGAGACTTATGGGTCTTCAGCTTCTTGATGTCAAGAGGAATAGCCATCACCACCGTACTCTTTCTACTGGGGTCGTTGTTTCGCCTCCAACAACATTTTCCCCAACTTCCTTCGGTGGTCAGAACGTCGTCGTCGTCGTACCGAGCAATCCCAGCAGTCCATTAGCGAAAGAAGGTACCTTTTATTTTTATTTTTTAGTTACATTCGACATTTAATTTGGGTTAATTACTAAGAGTACCCTTGAGTTCTAACTTAATTACAAGTAAATCCAGTCAACTTTCAAAATTACTACAAATTACCCTGTGATTCTATTTCGTCTTTTTGTTTTTTGGTAATAAGGTCAAATCTTAAGGGTGCTTTTGTACTCATCCATTAATTTAAGAATGTTGAGGAGATTGTAATTCTGGGGAAGTGAGTTTGTTGATATTGCAGAAAATGGCTCAATTGAGACTGTAAATGAGGCCGATAAAGATACAGGCTGTATTGCAACCTTAGAGTTTAGTGCCTGATATTAGAGTTTACTAATAACCTTTGTTAGCAACTGGTTTAGAAATTTTATATCTATAATTAAACAAAATATAAGTAAAGGCTGTATTGCTTATTTGTAAATACTTAGAGTTTAGTGCCTGATTTTAGTTGCTTCTTGATTATCTCTATCTATACCGTTTTTCAGATTTTTGAAGATGGCATTAATGAATCTTCAAAAGGCAGCACTTTGATGTCGCCTGCACTATGATGTCGCCTTGGGCTCAGGACAGGAACTATTTAGTTTTCCCAATCAATGGAGTTCTTAAGTATCATCGTCTAGGAAATCAGGAAAGAAATGATTCAAGTGTTCCTTTTGAGAATTATGGATATTGCTTTCATATTTTGGAGATTATGTGTGTATTTGGTGATTAATGTTTGGATATTTTGGATATCACGTGTGCTTTAGATATCTTTGTTTGGTATTTCGGGTATGATGTGATTTAGATATTGGCGTTTGTTATTTTGAATATTGGTGTTTGGAATTTAATATATAGTTCCAGTTATCTTTTAATTCTCGGTTATTATTGTGAATTATTTGGTGTAATTACAGGAAAATTTAAGAATTAAAAAATAAAAAAATACATTGAAAATAATACCAACGGATTATTCCGTTGGTAAAAATATTAGTTGTGGCTGTTGGTAAACTATAATAACCAACGGAAAACTGCTATTGCTATTTTATCAACAAATTAATTGTGTTGGTGAATTTCTAATTACCAACAAACTACTTCAATTGGTATTTACCAACGGAAATATTTCATTGGTAAATAGCGACAGATGAGTCTGTTGCTAAATCTTAGCGACATAAAATTTTCGTTGGCAATCTGTTGCTAAATTTAGCGACAGACAGTATTCTGTTGGTAAATTTTACCATCAAGCTGTTTACCAACAATTTTTTTCTATTGGTAATCTGTTGGTAAACTCAGTTTCCAACAGAAATAATTAATTACCAACAGATTTTTCTATTGGTATTTTTCAGTTTTCTTGTAGTGAAAATCAAAGATTGGACTTTATCCAAATATTTATTATCTATTCAGTATCTTTGGAAAGAAACTTACTTATCTTTAGCAATTGCTATAAAATTTAACACCCCTTGTTTTTTGACTTGGGAGAAAACCAGTTTTTGTGGGAATGTTTCACAATCACCATAAAACAAAGAGGTTAGTCATTTTTTCACCACTTTTTATTACAACACAAACCTTTCTTCACTTCATCAGACCCAATGCATTCAGTATGTGTACGAAAAAGAAAATTAAAAAAATGCATGCAAAATTTACAGATGTCACGACTGATGACAGTTTAGGTGTCATGATATCAAAACTAACACAGACTTAAACAATGCACATTTCGGGATCTCTTCTCAAATGAGAGAAGGTCTCTAAATCTAATGCCTTTGTAAAGATGTCAGCAAACTAATTGTTTGTTCCTATATGCTCGAGAATAACTATCTTCCGCTCAACCAAGTCACGAATAAAGTGGTACCTTATGTCAATGTATTTGATTTGTGAGTGCTGGACTGGATTTTTCGAGATATCAATGGCACTGGAATTATCACAGAGCACATTTAATATTCTACTATGTAGACCGTAGTTCTCTATCATTTGGTTCATCCACAACAACTGTGTACAAGCACTTCCAGCTGCAATATACTTGGCTTCAGCTGTAGAAAGAGAAATGTAATTTTATTTTTTGCTATACCATGAGATAAGATTATTAACCAAAAAAAAAAAACCGTAGTACTTTTTCTATCCACAACATCCCCAGCCCAATTCAAGTCCGTATATCCTACAAGTTCGGTACTTGTTTCTTTAGAATACCAAGCACTCAAATCACTAGTACCAGCTACATATCTAATGATTCGTTTAACCGCTTTCAAGCGTGACTCTTTAGGATTTGATTGGTACCTAGCACATAGACACACACTGTACATGATATCAGGCCTGCTAGTATTTAAGTACAAAGACTTCCTATCATGTTCTTATATATGGTGTTAACAACACTAATACCAGCATCTGTTTCGACAAATAAACTGAATTGTGGTTTTCTATTATATTGAATTATTCTTGAATGATAATACAATGTCTCTATTTATAAAAGAAAACCTATGAGCTATATATGGAAAACAATAATGTCATTGGTTGGAATTGGTTTGCTTGGTCCATAATTCTCTCGTCCATTTATGTGTTGATATCTTCTAATTGGGGAAATGATGTTTGACTGATCCCACAATATTTTCTATTCTAACACTCCCCCTCAAGTTGAATGGTGGGATTACCAAAATTCAACTTGCTCAAGKAKTTTTGCAGAATCCCTATATCAACTGATTTAGTGAGGATATCAGCCACTTGTTCTTGAGACTTGARAAATGGTAATTCAATAATTCCTGCCTCCAGCTTTTCTTTGATGAAATGTCTGTCGATCTCTACATGTTTGGTTCTGTCATGTTGTACAGGATTTTCAGAGATTTGAATTGCAGCTTTATTGTCACACATGACACGAGTAGTTTCTTTCGGGGGAAACCCAACTTCGGTCAAGAGTTTTCTAATCCAAAGTACTTCTGCAATTCCCTTAGCTATTCCTCTGAATTCTGCTTCGGCACTAGATAATGACACCACCTTCTGTTTTTTACTTTTCCATGTAACCAGGTTATCTCCTACCAAAGAGAAGTATCCTGACGTTGATCTCCTGTCTCCTTTGTCACCTGCCCAATCAGCATCCGTGTATATTTGAATATTCAAATGTCCATTTGGTTTGAACCACACTCCATGGCCTGGAGTTCCTTTGAGATATTCAATGATTCTTTCTACTGCATCCATGTGGGCTTTTTGAGGTTGGTGCATAAATCGACTTACAACTCCCACAGCGTATGCTATGTCTGGACGAGTATGTGAGAGATATATCAGCTTGCCGACCATTCGTTGATACCRGTCTTTGTCTGCCAGTTCAGCTTCAAGCTCCATGTATAACCTTTGATTAGCAATCATTGGTGTCTCAGCCGGTTTACAATCCATCATGCCTGWTTCTGCAAGAAGATCTAGTATATATTTTTTCTGAKAAATAAAGATCCCATGTTGTGACCTYAGAACTTCAATGCCAAGGAAATATTTTAGTCTTCCTAGATCCTTCATCTCGAATTCTTTAAACAATTCTGTTTTGAGCTTCTTTATTTCAGCTTCGTCATTTCCGGTGATAATCYTATCATCCACATATATAATTAGGCATGTTACTCTGTCTCTGTTGCGTTTGAGAAACAGAGTGTGGTCTGAGTTACTTTGTTTGAACCCGTATTTCTTCATTGCTAGCGTGAATTTGCCGAACCATGCTCTGGGAGACTGTTTTAATCCATATAGGGACTTTRTCAACCGACAAACTTCTCCTGGCTTGAAATCATGGGAGAATCCGGGGGGAGCTTCCATGTAGACTTCTTCTTTTAATTCTCCATGTAGAAAGGCATTTTTTACATCGAATTGGTAGAGTGGCCAATCTTTGTTTGCAGCGATTGAGAACAGGATTCTTATTGTATRCATGTTTGCAACTGGTGAGAACGTCTCAGAGTAATCAATTCCATACGTTTGAGTGTAACCTTTGGCGACCAATCGAGCTTTATACCTTTCTATCTCCCCATCTGGTTTGTATTTTATTATGAAGAGCCATCGACATCCCACAGGTTTCTTGCCTTGCGGTAGGGTACATTTATCCCACGTTTCATTTCTGATTAATGCATCCATCTCAYCATCCATAGCACCCTTCCATTCTTCTGATTCTAAGGCTTCCWGTACATTTGAGGGAACATTTTCTGAGTAGAGACTTGCAGTGAAGGCCTTTGCTTCTTTGGATAGGTTTCCTTCAGCCAGATTAGCTATAGGATACTTTGAGCTTCTGGATATCTTCTCTGGGGAAAACCTCTTCGCTGGAATTCCTCTGTTTGCTCTTGGTGGAAGGGTGTATTTGCTCGGTACCTCTTCAAGTACTGGTTCTGTATGATCCTGAGAGCTTTGATTTGTGGTTTCTTGTTGTTCTGGTTCTGCATTACTGGTACTTTCAACCAATTCGTGAGAGTTATTATTTTGAGAATCAATCGGTTTGGAACTACWTACCTCGGATACKAMATTGGGGGAGATATTTTGGGTGGCACTGATAGAACTTGGACTATATTGACTGCTGGCTTCTGGAGGTGTAGTACTGTGAGTAGGGCAGCCTTCTGTATATGTCAACCAATCCAGTGCGTCACATGGTTCCTCCCCCTGACTGCTGTGTTGGTTGGCGTAAAAGAATCTGGTTTCAAGGAAGTCACAGTTCATTGTGGTGAACATTCGGTGTGTTTTCGGATTGTAACACCTGTAACCCTTTTGGTTCACACCGTATCCCAAAAACARACATTTCTCTGCACARGGATCAAGTTTATCTCTATATGTCTTGGGTATGTGAACAAAGACCGTACACCCAAARACCTTAGGTGGGAGGGTGAGTGTTGGAGGTATTTCAGTGTATTTTTCAAGGGTTTCCAATGGGGTGTTTAGTTTGAGAATTTTAGTAGGGAGACGGTTTAGAAGGTAKGTGGCGGTGGCCAAGGCTTCTGGCCAAAAGGACTTTGGAACATGTGATTCGATTATGAGTGCCCTGGTTATTTCGAGCAAAATTCGGTTTTTTCTTTCGGCAACTCCARTCTGTTCAGGGGTGTGAGAACAAGTGGTTTGGTGYATTATARCTTTTGTTTGAAGAAATGATTTCATTRGGYAATTCACATATTCTCCACCATTATCGGTTCGAACAATTTGGATTGATTTMTTGAACTGGGTGTGGACCATGGTGTAAAAAGAAGTGAATTTTTCAAAAACTTCACTTTTATTTTTCAAAAAATATATCCATGTCATTCGTGTACAATCATCGACAAAGATAACATAAAATCTAAATTGCTGCCCCCCAATTACAGGGGCTGGCCCCCAAACATCTGAATGAACTAACGAAAAAGGAGTTTCAAKACGAGTATTATTATGTTTAAACGATTGTCTACGYCTTTTAGCTAAAATYCAAGTTTCACAAGAAAGTGATTTATTCGTCGYAAAAAGTGCAGGGAATAAAATATGTAAATAACTTSCAGAAGGGTGGCCCAACCTTCTATGCCATAGCCATGCTTCCCTCTCTATTGTTCCATGTGCCAAKATCACAGTACCGGCTTGAATAACTTCATCAACATAATATAGTCCATGTTTTTCAGTGCCACGCCCAATTATCCGTCCCGTCCTGATATCCTGTAAGAGACAGAAAGTTGGATGCATAAGTACCGAACAATTTAATTCTTTCGTCACATGGCTTACAGACATATAATTTATGTGACAAGGAGGGAACATATAAGCAATTTGGGAGTTTGATATTTGAAGAGATTTCAATTGTTCCGCCTGCCTTTACATCCATTTTCCCTTGGTTTGCAGCTTGGATGTGGGTTTTCCTCGGTTTTGACATTTCCGAAAAATCAGATATGTCATAAGTCATCGTATCAGTTGCCCCGCAATCAAATATCCACGGCTCATTTGTGGTTTTTTGGCTGCTGTGGGCTGAAAGAGCCGATCCATTGTCAACTGGGTCATGAGGAGTTTTAATAGTCGGTCCATTTTGGGCAGGCCCATGAGGGTTTGACCCATTATTATTATTATTCTTATTCTTATTATACATATAAGGAAATGATTTATTCATATCCGTAAAAAAGGAATTAAAAGATTGGGTGGGATATTCATGAGAGAGAAACTCTCCTCTCTCCCTGTTACCTGTCACGACAAACTCATCCCCTTTTTCTCCATTTCCGGCCGCCGCCAGTGCCGCGAGACCACCGAAGCCTTTTCCTGTCTCTTCTTTGTTGCTGGTGCTGGCTTGTGCGGTAGGGCCCCCGAACTTTTCCTTCTCCGATTTAGGGTTTCGTGTACCCCTTTTGTGGCCATCATTCCACCAATCGGGGTAACCAACGATCCTGAAACATTGGGATTTTGTATGTCCAATCATCTTACATTCGTCACACTTAAGGTGTGACTTATCTTCTTTGGTGAACGGCTTCTTTCCACGATAGCCCTTACTCGTTAAACCGACCCCTTCGGGTTCGCCTGACCCGACATGAAACCCGGCTGCGATTCCTTGATTCTCACTATTAGTTGCTCCCAGAATACTCTGGTGAGCGGCTTCTTTGCGTATGGTAGCATACGCGGTTTCTGCGGATGGGAGGGGATCGAGTCGAAGGATTTCACGTTTGATTGGATCGAATTTCCGATCTAATCCGTGAAGGAACTGAAAGAGCTTTTGTTCGGATCAAACTTTGGAATACTTTTTGATATCTTCGGCGCATGACATAGGGTTGGGGTCGATTCTGTCGATCTCTCCCCATACGCCTTGAAGTGCGATCCAAAATTCTTCAAGTGATTTTTCATTCTGTTTGAGTTCGTTTGCTTTTACATGGAGGTTGAAAACTTGTAGCTTGTCTCTTCCGCTACTATACGTTGTTGCCAAGGCATCCCACAACGTTTTTGCCGTGGGATATTCGGTAAGATTGCCTGCTATTGTTGGTTCTATGTTTTGTATAAGCCATGAGAAGACGATTAGGTCGTCTTGCTCCCATGCCTCGAACAATTCGTTTGTTTCTTCTGGTGGTTCTTTGGTTAAATGGGTTAACAGTTTTTTTGATTTTCCCCCAATGGCAACCCGAATCATACGGGTCCATAGAGCATAGTTTTGATTGTTTAACTTGAGATTGATTTGGAGATTGTCGGATAATTTCGGGTTTTATGGCTGTTGGTTTTCAATATGTTTGCTAATTGAATAGCAAGTTCTGACCCAGAACTGCCGTCTACGGACATGGCGGTTCAAGGTGGTTGTCGGTTATACGAGGGATGGTTAAATGGTAGATGAAGAGGTCGAACAAGGCTCTGATACCATGTTTCGACAAATAAACTGAATTGTGGTTTTCTATTATATTGAATTATTCTTGAATGATAATACAATGTCTCTATTTATACAAGAAAACCTATGAGCTATATATGGAAAACAATAATGTCATTGGCTGGAATTGGTTTGCTTGGTCCATAATTCTCTCGTCCATTTATGTGTTGATATCTTCTAATTGGGGAAATGATGTTTGACTGATCCCACAATATTTTCTATTCTAACAGCATCATGTCTAGTGAACTGGTCCAACTCTTCTTGCATGGCCTTTATCCAAAACTCGTTATTAAGAGCATCCTCTACACGCTCGGGCTCTGTTTTGGCAAGAAATAAAGATTCTCAAATTTGAGAACAGTTAGTAGACAAGCAAACAAACCTTATCATCTCTTTGAAGTTTATTTGTCGCTTTCTTAAACTTCTTTCATCGAGATCTCCAATGATTTGGCTCATAGGATGATTCCTCTTAATTCTCGAGGGAATATCCCTCTGATGTAAGTCAATCTGATCATCTGAATCTTCCTCGACTGGACCTGAGTCTGATTCTGGAGCATCTTGAGTTGGTGTTAGGTTTGGAGTTAAGTCACCAGTACCGTCACCACCTGCATCTTCAGTTTCAACACCTGCAGTTTCATCTAAACCAACCGTAATATTTTCCTGAGGATTCTGATCATAAACCAGATCATCATCCTCAGCAGGTCTAAAACCACTAATCATATCATCAAACTTGACATTTACTGACTCAATCATGCAACGCGTTCTAAAATAAAATAATCTATATGCATGACTATTTCGAGAGTATCCCATGAAAACACATTTATCACACTTTGAGTCAAGTTATTCAAGATGATTTCGATCATTTAGCACATAACAAATGCACCCAAAAATATGAAAATAACTCAAATTTGGCTTTTTGCCCATCAACAATTCGTAGAGAGTAACACAAAACCCAGGTCTAAAATACACTTTATTAATTATATGACATGCAGTGTTCATTGCTTCACACCAAAAAAGTTTTTCAACTCTATTTGAAATAAGCATAGTCCTGGTCATTTCTATAAGAGATCTATTTTTGCGTTCGACGATCCCTTTTTGTTGGGGCTGATAGGTGAGGAAAATTCATGAGTTATACCAACTTTGGAACAATAATTTGAAAAAGACACATTCTCAAGTTCTTCCCATGATCTGACCTGATTCTACCTATACTCACACCAAAACGAACACTTAGTTTTTCCGCAAGTTTTAAGTGTTCTTTTGCAAGTTTTTTAAAAGCTTCGAAAGCCTCAAAATTTTCTTTTAAAAATTCAACCCATGTAAAACGAGAAAAGTCATCTACAATCACAAGTACAAAACTCTTACTACCAAGGCTTTCTACTTCAAGTGGTCCCAAGAGATCCATGTGAAGAAGTTCGAGATAATTTGAGGTAGTGACATTTTGCACATTCGGATGTGACACCCTGACTTGCTTCCCCTTTTGACATGCCTCGCACACCAGGATGGTTTTGGTGTTGAGCTTAGGTAGTCCGTTCACAGCATCCTTTTTGACCAAGCTTTCCAACATCTTGTAATTAACGTGTCCGAGCTTTTGATGCCACACCTCGGCATTAACCAGTTGAGACAGCTTGCAGAACACATCACCATTGATTTGATAGTAATTATCTGAAGTCCTCTGACCAGTAAGGAACACGCATCGTCTTCGTCATAAACTTCGCAATTTTCACGGGTGAACTTGACACTGAAACCCCCATCACAGAGTTAGCTTATGCTTATGAAGTTCGCCGTTAAACCTTCAACCAACAATACATTCTTGAGCTTTGCAATAATAGGTACATGAAGGGTTCCTTTGACAATGATTTGGCCATTTCCACCTCCACCATACTTCACCTTTCCTCCATGAAATCTGACAATGTTTGAGAGAAGATCTTCAGATCCGGTCATGTGTTTAGAGCATCCACTATCAAAATACCAGGCTCCAGGGATGTGAGAATTCAGAGAGGAATAAATCATGTTGAATTTGATCTCGTTCTTTTTGACCCAGACATGTTTGACTCTGGTGTCAATTCTGGTGTTAGGAATACGGAAACAGTCACGGAACTCAGCAGACAGCTTCAACCTTTTAAACTAATTTTGTTTTCCCACAAGCTTCCAGCAGTATGGTCGTATGTGACCAGGTTCGTCACAGTGATGGCACACATATTGCCTTTTTCTCCTCTTGTGCCGCTCGACCTTCTCTGGCTAGACTCCGGCATTTGTTGAACAGGCTTGTATCCAATCCCGTGTTTCGAAGAATCTGGGATACTCAGTTCTAAGATTTTGTCAAGTTTTGCCTTTCATTTGTTGAGGTTTGTGAGGGTTTCTTGGACCTTCTTCAAATCGGTCTTAACTCGTTCTAGATCAGCATCCTTTTTGGTGAGTGACAACTCCAATCGTACAATTATATTTAGTTGATCATCGATTCCTAAGTCAGTTTGTCCACCTTGATCATAAGAGCCTTGACTTTGAGAACTTGATTTCCCCAACTATCAAATAATTGTTCATACTCAATGCTCAGCTTCTCGTACTCGTCAAGAGACTCATCAACCTCTGCATTCAGGCACAAGGTGTTGGTTTCAATGTTACCAACACGAATGTCGTCTTCTTTGAACTCTTTTGCAATCAAGTTCTTCTTCCTCAGAGTATCCATAGCGTCCTACAAAATAAGGATCAGTATACTTAGTACATCAAATATCCCGCTCTGATACCAATTGTAAATTCGTAGGACCTATGGTTGTTGAAATAAGTATCAGTAAAACGATGTTAAGTTCAGTGTTACAACACTAGAACTAACATCAAACAACTTTAGAGTTGTAAATAACGAAATAAAGACAGATGTTCAGACTGGTGTTAAAACACCAATTGTAACATCAAATAGATTATATAAAAATATTCAGCGGAATAATAAATATGAAAGAACACAGCAATATAAATTTCATTCACAAGCAAACGTGCTTGTGAACTTGGGTATTCAAACCCGAAAATTATATTACTTTTAAATCATTCAAGATCAAATACAAATATAAAGTAATATATGAAAAATACTAGCATCAACACTTGATACTAAAATACTTGTCACCTCGGTATGATGATCTTCTTTGTTGGTTAAGCAACTCCAAAAATCTTCGTGATTAAGATCGTGGCTTCAAGTCTTGTGGCAAAACTTGTGATGATCTTCTCCGTTGGTTACGCAACTTCGAATATCTCCTTGATTTGGATCGTTGCCTCAATTCTTTTACTTGCTCGTGTTCTTCTCGTTTCGCGTCGTCCTTCTCTTTGCTGCATTTTTAAAGGTGTGTTTTACTCTCAAAGCTCTACGTTTACAAGATTAATCCTAGTCTTAAATAGACAAGAATCCCTAAAATTAGTAAACAAGTAAACTAGTCCTAAACACAATTAAGAAAACTAAATAAAATTCTAAACACAATGTAGGAAACAAATCTAGAGTCTTAATTTATTTTGAGCCCAAGAAAGTCAAACAACTAAAAAATAAAAAATTGTCAAGAATAAAATTATCAACAGTCGTTTATTTGAAGAAATATTAAAAAAATAAATAAATAATATATAAAATTGCAAGGGTGAAAGTTGGGGGGTCTTTACATATTGTGTGGTGGTGTTTGCATTACATTTTAGGATCTACATTGTACATGATTTTGTTTTCGGTAGATGCACGTTTATTTTTTGTATAAAAAAAAAGTAAAGAAAAATGACAACAAACTAATAAGTGGCATTTGCGATATTGACCCAAGAGTTGATTTATAGTATTAAAAGTAATTATTTGCATTGCTTGCGCGAACTATGTTTTGGTTAAAGTCTTTAGGCACAATTTGATTTAGGGATCAAGAGCATGATTGTTAGTACTTTTGTGATTCATTCGTGGGGCATCAGTTCTAGATTGTTGCGTTGTTGAGGTGTCCTTGTGGTTGTCGTACTCAATATGAGTTTGTGTGGGGCCTTGAAGTTGGCAGTTGTGTGAGAATATCTCGTTAGTTAAAACAGAAGTTATTCAAGCCCGATTGGAGAATACCGGCAGGTTGTAGTCAAAAGATTTTAAGAAAAAAGGAAAAGAAAAATAAAACAAATTGATGTGCTGAGACAGTTGTCTATCTGTGGTTTACCAAGTGCGTTTCGCTTATACTATGACTGCTTCCAATGAAGACACGACCAACAACCCAGAAATTCACGCACGTATGAATATACTCAAATGGCACATACTAATCTTAATTCCAATAAATTGGAGGTGGAGCTCGACAAAGCGAATGCCTGACTAATACGATACTCCTATTCAGTGCCTGGTCCTATTTATCAAGTCAAGAACGGTAGTGCGGAGCTGCAGACCTCCATAAAAAAATTATTAATAAACGGGTGGATGATATTTGATCGCAACCAACAATGGATAGTAGCCAAAACATCGAGTAACGAGGGAGAACCATAGTACATTGATGTGACGTATACGAAAAAGGATTGTCAATCTACTAGGATCACTTTAGTCGATACATGAAATGATTGCGATTCCTAGAAATATACGGGTATCTAGAGTCCGAATGAGTTCGTTTGAGCAATTCGAGTAATTTACTAGTGAGAAAGTGTGAGGACCTGAGCAAATGACCGCTTAACATTATTGGCTTTATTTTCCATGTGTGTTTTGTGCTTTAATTCTAAATTGCTTGGGGACAAACAATGGTTTGATTTGGGGGAGTTTGATATGCGAGAAATTATGTAGAAATTAATCATTTATAAATATACTTTTATTCACTTCATATTGTCATATATATTTATTTCTCGTGTATATTTTATTGTGGATGGATGAGCACTAATTGTATATTTTTTATTTATTTTGCAGTATTTTGTTGCTCAATTGGTACGACAATGACCATTGTGTGGCTCGTGTATTGATTTTGCGACACAGGGCTGTTATTGGGTCACCCGATAATAGGCCATTGGGCCTTTCTTTTTCTTGGGTCTAAGTAAAGCGACTGATCTTTTATATATATATATACACACTAGTTTAACACCCGTGTATTACACGGGATTTATAAAAAACTAAATATGAAAATATTGTGAAAATTATAAAATTTGAAATTTAAATAAAAAATTGAAAGGATGTGTTCTCAACCCGTGCCCTCTTCAATTTATTAATTATTATAATTATTGTTTAATATTATATTTTAATGTTTAGATTAAACTCGTTAATAATTATATTTACATACTCATAAAAATTTAAAAGATGTATTATTAAATCATTTATATTTTTATTTTAGATTAATATTGTTAGTAATTATAGTTACATGCTTTGAAAAATTCAAAATGTGTCATAATCTGAAACCTTCTCGCATTGTGTCATTGTATAATAAATATTAATTAATTATTATTATATAATTATATTTTTTTTTATATTTAGATTCAACTCATTACTAATATTTAGTTACATACTCCAATTATTGCAAATATATCATAATTAAATATATAGAATACTTAAAATTTCAAAATTAAGTTATTTCATCTTTTCTTTAAATACAATTTATTTAATTATTTTCATAATATTTTTTTTGTAATTAAAGTTATTTCATATGTAATTTGTCTTTTAATTAAAATAATTAATTTAGATTTTTTTTCTATTAATTATATATGACTTATTTATGTTATTATATTAAGATTGTAAAAAAAATTATTGAATTAGATAAAATATAAAAAAAACTATTAAGTTAGGCAAAATATAATAAAAATAAAATATTAAACTAGGCAAGATACAGTAAAAGAAAAGTTTTAAATTAGGATCGGATGACAGATAAGCAACCGAAACACCAAATTTCTTTTATTATCCAAACGAAGCATACGAAGAAGACACATACATAGGAGGAATATGTATAAATATATACTTGTTTAACATCTGTGTATTATACGGGACTTATCAAAAGATAAATATAAAAAGATATTTGTGATAATTAATTGGAATAATGTATTCTCAACTCGTACCTTGTACATGTTAAAATATTGTGTTTCCAACTCGTGCCTTGTACATGTCTAATCTATTTATTAATTAATATAAGTGTTAAATAATTTTGTATTTGATATTTAAATTAAATTTATTAATAGTCTTAGTTATATACTTACAAAATTTTAAAAGGCGTCACATTCTAAACCCGTGTCTAATATCTATTTTATTAATTATTATTATTAAATCATTTCATATATTAATGTTTAGAATAAATTCATTATTAAGTATTTGTTACATACTTTGAGATATTCAAAAGATATCACATTCTCAACCCGTATCGCATTGTACTGGTGTCTAATTAATGTTTATTAATTATTAACATATAATTTAATATTTATATGTTTAGATTGAATACATTACTAATATTTTGTTACATATTTAAATTATGTTAAATAACTCATGTCTTACCTATATATAATATTTGAAACTCCAAAAATAAAACTATTTTAAATATTATTATCAATAAGACTTATTTAATTATTTTCATAATAAATTTATTTTAATTAAAGTTATTTCATATGCAATTTTTATTTTCATTAAAATAACTACTTTAGATATTATCTACTAATTATATATGACTTATTTCTATTTTTATTTTATGAGAATCAAAGTAAATTACTGAATAAGGAAAAACATAATAAAAGAATTAAATTAGGTAAGATACAATAAAAAAAAGTATTAAATTAGGTAAATATTAGGCTCGGATGACACATAAGCAAACGAAGCACCAGAATTTTTTATTTGTCAATCGAAGCATACGAAGCAGACACATAGGTTAGGAGGATTTTGCATTAATATATAGGGGTGATATATATATATATAGGGTTGGGTTCAAATGGAACCATGTCATTATATGTGAACCTAGGGACTCATCTTGACTATTGGATTGAATAATCTAGATGGTTGAAAACATGACACGTCAGCAGTGTATTTATGGTAAATATTGCATTAAATTAATAAAAAGGGTATTTTCGACATATAACAACATTCATAAAGAGCGCTGAATTGCTCTTTAGAAAGCACTACGGATAAATTAAAAAAAAAAGCACTGCGGCTTTATACAAAAAGCATCACAAAATTCATCTACAATTACGGAAAAATTCAAAAATTTCAAAAAAACTCAAATATTCAACAAACAATTTTAAATAAAATTTATGTATAATTAAGTAGCAATGTTTTTTTCACATATAATTAGTGCTTTTATAATGTAAGTAGCAATGCTTTTTTTATATGTTGGCAGTGCTACAAATTTGACAATTTCAGGGGTGCTTTTTCATATTATGGCAGCGCTTTTTTACTACACTAAAACTGTTTTTTCTAAAATTGCATATAATTACACTGTGCAATACTGTGAGTGCTTTTTCTAATATTGTTAGAGTGCTTTTGAACTACACTAATATTGCTTTTTGGCCCAACATTCAACCCTACCCATTCATTCAGCCCTACATTCATTAAACCCTACCCATTCAGAATTCAGCCGCCTACCACAACCTGCAACATAGAATTCAGTCGCCGCCGCTCGGGGAAAGACGGCGCTCGACCACACCTGGGTCACCGGCCGCCTACCGGACGTCGCGGTGCCTTCACCACCGCCTACAAAATCCACCAAAACCAAACCTCAATTTAAATCCCCAAACTGACGCCGGATCCGCCGCGGGGGCCCAACCCAAAGATGAGGCCGGCGATCTGGACATGATCGTCCACCGCCGCGAGAAGCCACCCCAGCAAACCGACGCCGGAGCCGTCGCGGGGGCCCAGACCAAAGTAAACAACGCAACAAGGAGGAGAAACTTATCCCCTCGCCTCTCCTGCGCCACCGGAAACCCCATCGACAACTGCTGGCGGTGCGACCCGAACTGGTCAACCCGCCACCAACGCCTGGCTGACTGCGCAATCGGCTTCGGCAAAAACGCAGTCGGCGGCAAATACGACCGCATCTACACCGTGACTGACCCGAGCCACGACGACCCGGTCAACCCCAAACCCGACACCCTCCGCCACGCCGCCATCCAACCCGACCCGCTCTGGATAATCTTCAAATCCGACATGGTGATCTGGCTCAAGCAGGAGCTCATCATCAACTCGCACAAAACAATTGACGGCCGCGGCGCCAGCATCCACATCGCCGGCAGCACGTGCATCGCAATCCACCACGCGAGTAACATAATCGTCCACGGGATCCACATACACGACTGCGTGAAATCGGCTGACGCGGTAATCAGGGACTCGCCGAGCCACGCTGGGTGGTGGGAGGTTTCCGACGGCGACGGTGTGGCCATCTTCGGCGGCCGGAATGTTTGGATTGACCACTGCTCGCTTTCGAACTGTAACGACGGGTTGATCGACGCGATTCACGCGGCTGGCCTCGCCGGCGGCCCACGACGGTTCCCGGTGGCTTTTATGGTTCTGAGGCGGCGGATGGTAGGGTTGGGTTCAAAGCGGCGGATGGTAGGGTTGGGGGTGCTGGACGTTTGGAAAGAGAGAGATGAGAAAAAGAAGAATGGTTTTGGTATTTAATGTGATTTTTTCTATTTGTAAAATTACCTAAAAGCCCTTTTCTTTCCATATATATAATTTAATGAATTTAAAAAATAGAAAAAATCTGGTCCACATATTTTATTAGATCTACGGCCTGGATTGGTCCCTAAGTTCGCATATATTGACGTGGGTTCTATTTGAACCTAATCCTATATATATATATATATATATATATATATATATATATATATATATATATATATATATATATATGTGTGTGTGTGTGTGTGTGTGTGTGTGTGTGTGTGTGTGTGTGT
>BMAC01000069.1:771397-819019 GCA_014905375.1 Phtheirospermum japonicum
ACCCAACCAACCAAATCTCAGCCACACCGCCATCACGAGGAACCTGCCGAACCATCGCCACCCCAATCACCGACTGCCGTTCACAGTCCGGCAACAAGGAGCATAAACAACGCAACAAGGAGGAGAAACTTATCCCCTCGCCTCTCCTGCGCCACCGGAAACCCCATCGACAACTGCTGGCGGTGCGACCCGAACTGGTCAACCCGCCACCAACGCCTGGCTGACTGCGCAATCGGCTTCGGCAAAAACGCAGTCGGCGGCAAATACGACCGCATCTACACCGTGACTGACCCGAGCCACGACGACCCGGTCAACCCCAAACCCGACACCCTCCGCCACGCCGCCATCCAACCCGACCCGCTCTGGATAATCTTCAAATCCGACATGGTGATCTGGCTCAAGCAGGAGCTCATCATCAACTCGCACAAAACAATTGACGGCCGCGGCGCCAGCATCCACATCGCCGGCAGCACGTGCATCGCAATCCACCACGCGAGTAACATAATCGTCCACGGGATCCACATACACGACTGCGTGAAATCGGCTGACGCGGTAATCAGGGACTCGCCGAGCCACGCTGGGTGGTGGGAGGTTTCCGACGGCGACGGTGTGGCCATCTTCGGCGGCCGGAATGTTTGGATTGACCACTGCTCGCTTTCGAACTGTAACGACGGGTTGATCGACGCGATTCACGCGGCTGGCCTCGCCGGCGGCCACGACGGTTCCCGGTGGCTTTTATGGTTCTGAGGCGGCGGATGGTAGGGTTGGGTTCAAAGCGGCGGATGGTAGGGTTGGGGGTGCTGGACGTTTGGAAAGAGAGAGATGAGAAAAAGAAGAATGGTTTTGGTATTTAATGTGATTTTTTCTATTTGTAAAATTACCTAAAAGCCCTTTTCTTTCCATATATATAATTTAATGAATTTAAAAAATAGAAAAAATCTGGTCCACATATTTTATTAGATCTACGGCCTGGATTGGTCCCTAAGTTCGCATATATTGACGTGGGTTCTATTTGAACCTAATCCTATATATATATATATATATATATATATATATATATATATATATATATATATATATATATATGTGTGTGTGTGTGTTGTGTGTGTGTGTGTGTGTGTGTGTGTGTGTGTGTGTGTGTTCATGCTGCCAGAGGACTTTACTTTTGGAAGACTTAAACAAGAAGCCCCAATTGTGGACCGAGGAAGAAGGCAGCGGGCTTTTTGAGGACTTGGAACAGCCGCAAGCAGAGTTCGTTTTGGAGAGGAGGATCAAGGCATCTTATTTTTGAAAAAGGAGGAGCTTCCGTATTTGACTTGTAGGCAATTTTGCAATTAGGAGGAGCAACCATTTGTTTATTATGTTCCTTCTTTAACCTTTTATATCAAGAACCAATGTTTAATTATTTATTTTCTATTTATAATTTTATGAACACCATGTGTGAGTAGTTTACTAAATTCAGATGTTTGTGATTGGTTGATTATGTTCTAATTAATTCCTGTAATATTTATTTCGTTCTTCGTATGAGAGTGTTATTCTATTTTCTTGTCATGGTTATTTGATTTCTACTTTAGATTGATCACCTAGACTGGGGTTAGATATAAACTGATAGAACTAGGGGCTACAATCCGTAATTGTTGTCATTTTTATTTCACTTGTAGCAACTAATAGTCGTGCACTATTAGGGATAACACAACATAAGTTAAACAAACCGAGCTTATGAGTTTATTGCTTAGATTAGCCTATTTGCCTAACGTCTAAGGCTTTTAATGGAATAAATCTAGAGAGCTTATTTTAGGTTGTTCGTTAATTAGGTTTAATCGAAGAGCTTGTTTCGATTAAATATTTAGTAAGGGTAAATTCGAGTAGCAGAGATATTGCTATTTAGAGCTACTAGTTTCATATGAAAAGTGAATTATACTATTACAATTTATTAGATGAATCGATGTGTGTGTGTGTTTCATGCTGCCAGAGGACTTTACTTTTGGAAGACTTAAACAAGAAGCCCCAATTGTGGACCGAGGAAGAAGGCAGCGGGCTTTTTGAGGACTTGGAACAGCCGCAAGCAGAGTTCGTTTTGGAGAGGAGGATCAAGGCATCTTATTTTTGAAAAAGGAGGAGCTTCCGTATTTGACTTGTAGGCAATTTGCAATTAGGAGGAGCAACCATTTGTTTATTATGTTCCTTCTTTAACCTTTTATATCAAGAACCAATGTTTAATTATTTATTTTCTATTTATAATTTTATGAACACCATGTGTGAGTAGTTTACTAAATTCAGATGTTTGTGATTGGTTGATTATGTTCTAATTAATTCCTGTAATATTTATTTCGTTCTTCGTATGAGAGTGTTATTCTATTTTCTTGTCATGGTTATTTGATTTCTACTTTAGATTGATCACCTAGACTGGGGTTAGATATAAACTGATAGAACTAGGGCTACAATCCGTAATTGTTGTCATTTTTATTTCACTTGTAGCAACTAATAGTCGTGCACTATTAGGGATAACACAACATAAGTTAAACAAACCGAGCTTATGAGTTTATTGCTTAGATTAGCCTATTTGCCTAACGTCTAAGGCTTTTAATGGAATAAATCTAGAGAGCTTATTTTAGGTTGTTCGTTAATTAGGTTTAATCGAAGAGCTTGTTTCGATTAAATATTTAGTAAGGGTAAATTCGAGTAGCAGAGATTATTGCTATTTAGAGCTACTAGTTTCATATGAAAAGTGAATTATACTATTACAATTTATTAGATGAATCGATCAAGGGCGGAAACTGAACTTGGACTAAAGTTGTCTCATTATTAGTAATTTCTTATTAATTCGTATGTGTTTCGTTTGGTTGAGTTTAATTACTTACTTCTTTTTCTTTCTTTATTTGTTTGGTTATAGTTATATTTAGTTAGTTCATCATCTTTTACCCTCTTTTATTAGTTTAATTAAATTCAAATTAATCCACACTACTCATGGGATCGACCCTTACTTACCGCTTCTACTAGTTAGTGGGGATAAGTTGAGGGAAAATAAAAATATTAAATTTATCACGTAATGACGCGCGGTCATTGTGAGGCCATGAACGACTTCATTTATGAATTTGGTAAGACTTGATCGTAGTTTGGAAGATTCATGAGGCTCGGATGCTAGTTTACTTTATTTTTGTTGAGAGTTTTATAATTTTTCTTGTAAATTGTTTCTTTGATTTTTGATTTCGGATTTCCTAAGAGTTTTTTTTGGTTTAGATACATTGTCGGGATTACCAATATTTAAGTTTGGAGGAGTTGATAAGCACGGTTTTTACATGCATAATGAAATTTATTTTGCTAAGTACTATGAATTATGCATTAACAACTTATTTTAGCTTAGTTCTGTATTATTCGAAAGTTCTTATGTGTTTGTTCATTTTCTAGGATTTTTATCAATACTAGCATGAATTGGTTTTAGAAAGCACAAAGGAGTAAAAAAATCAAGAGAATTGGGTTAAAGAGCTCAATTTGGAGCCCGTTGGGCCTGAAAATGAGATGGGCCATGAAGATTTCAAAAAAACTACATTAAAAAGACAATCATTGCGACCCAGCATAACGATCGCTACAAACGACTCATTTTTAGCCTTTTCATCGTGACCCAATCTAGAGATCAGTCTTTTAGTTCAAGTGTTGCTAGTCTCTCAACTCAATGTAGAAACATTATAAAATGATGTTACTCCGACTTTAAGGCCAAGATTTAACAAAGTATTATAAGAGATAAGTGAGAATTTAGCCAAAGACATCTAAAAAGCTATAGAACACCATATAGTAAGGTTTTGAGTGAGTTTTGAGAGATGGTAAGAAGTTGGGCAAGGAATACGAAGAATGACGGATCATATCCAGAATTAACGATTAAATCTTCCTTCTTTATTTTTCTTGCTCATGAACTATTCGATGAATTATCTGAATAACGTGTTAGCTATGTCTAACTAGTTTTCTTAGTATTCTGAGATTAGAAATGATGAATTTTTGATGTTTTGGGATATTCAATAAATCACTTAAGATCCTTCTATGATTTTTGTGTCTATAAAATTATTACTTATATCGTAATTGGTTGATCATCTTTTATGATTGTTTGGTTATAATGAATCAAGTTGAGAGATAAGGTTTATTCTTTGGCCTTCAAATATAATACTCTATAATCAACGAGACCAGGAGGTTTGAGATTATACCTGAAGTTTTTAATTCTTTTAAACTTTTGGGAGTCATAAGCATATTTTCAAATAGAGATATTTTTTGTACTTGTAATCAATGGTTTAATCATTTCAAGAGAAAGGTCAAACTATTTGTGTGATTAAATTATAATAGATTGAGTTGAAAACAATACTTAATGAGTTGAAATAAATCATTACATTAAATCACTCATTAAATTGAAACCTCAGAATACCTCTTTTTCATTATTCATTCTTTTACTTCGAATTTTGTGTTGATCTCTGCAACCTTATAAAATAGTTATAATTTAATTATTTTCATACTTTTCAATAACGACAAAACAAATACCAACTTGTCAAAGCTTTGGTCCTTGTGGAATACGATCTTACTTGTCGGTATCCTACATTTACACCGTACACTCAGTCTTCCTATTTCTTCCCTATAAAGCATGAAAGAAAAAAATAATAAGAAGTTATGAGTTATTTAATTAGATAGAATCAAGCAAGAAAAAGTGTTTAACTAAGAAAAATGAATAAGTTTACCTTTGTTTTTTGTTGGTGTTGTTTATCTTCAATAAGGGCATAAGTAACCAATACTTGGTTATTCTTATGTTTTTCCTTCTTGAGTGGATAACGTGCAGCATTATGATTAGGCTTATGGCTGTGGAACAAGTTATTGTAAGACCTTTCTTGCTTCAATTATATTTTTCCCTTTTTTCCTTGAGATTTTGTTACTTAACCTAATTGTTTCTTCTTTGAATCTCTCTGGTGTACTATACATGTTAGTGTAAGTAGGAGGTACCAGTGGATGTATATCCATATAAGGCCATTGGTCAGGAGGGTTCATGGTTCCCATGACATGTCCATATTTCTTCAATACTGTCTCTCTCTTGTACTAGTGGAACATAATCTTCTAGAGTTAGCCCCATGAAATACAACCCTGAAATTGCATACTCACAAGGAATCCCAGTGAGTTCCCATTTTCTGCAAGTGCATGTTTGCTCTTTCAGGTGTAAATTGAATTTTTCTTCGACCCCCACTCTATATCTCAAATTGATCCTTTCTGTTTCAATGAGGCACATAGTTCATTGAATTTTTCTTCAGTTCTTCTACATATTAAAAGTTGCGGGGCATAACTCTCCATGAAAAGTATACAACTTATCCCTCTTCGTGTAATTGCCCTTTATTAAAGTTAATCTAATTATCTCAAGCATAGTCAATATAGGTTTATCCCTAACTCTCAGAATCACTAAATTAGAATCCTCACACAAGTTATTAGCAACATTTCACATTTGGAATGGAAACTAAAATGTGATTTGGACCATTAATGGGCTGCCTTTGTACTAACCACTCATATGCAAATGCATCTGTGGCCTTTAACTCAGACATGGATGGGTAAAATCTTGTGCTCTAGTATCTCTTGTAGCCTTCCACATATCATTCAAGGATAATCCTTTATGAGCCTTTTTGAAATTACTATATAAAAGTGTTGAACACATAATCTTCGTTCACAACCAGGAAGTAGCTTGTCAATGGTATCAACCAACCATTTCTGTTTGTCATAAACTATAGTCTAGTGAAAGCAATTTTGTATGTTCAAATACTGCTTAATCAAGTCAATGAACTAGGTCCATGGATTTTTCTTCTCATTCTCCACACAGTATAGGCAAATGAATACATGTTGTTTTATTACCATCCACTCCCAATGTAGTTAACAACATTCTCCCACAAGCAATAATGGCACCCATCAAAGCTAATAACAGGCTTAAAGTCCTCCAGAAAGTCCTTCTTCAAACTTTCCCAACAAATGTAAATTCTTTTAAATTGTGGCTCCCCTTCTACTAGTTTTCTTTTATCTTCACAGTTGTCCCTGGATTAGATCTTCTAATCTTCTCAACATATCATAATGTTCCACATCTATGTCAGTACCCATTTGAGAAACAAACTTTTTGACCTTTTACAACTGCTACTTGTTAATGATCAGGCCAACATCTCTCATTAAAACTGTCATCTTCTTGATCAATATTATCATCAAATAGCACATCATTATCATTATCAGACCTCCCCCTATATCCATGAAATAAAGAAGAACAAAACCCCACAAACTGCTCATAATCACTAATTTAGTTTAACCCCATTAGATTCATCATTGTCGCTTACCCCTTCACTTAAGTCCAGATCAATAGGAATATTACGAGGGCTTTGCACACCTACATGCTCAACAAAACCCAACCATCTTGTACTCATCAACATAATTAATTAAAGCCATGATATCTTATCATTTTCCAGACAAACTCCTCACTTCAATCATCTACACCTTTTTTTCTACAACTAAATGCTTTAACTCCACCTAACCCTAACTTCTTAACCATATTAAATAACTCCAGCAAGAAGATTTCATCAGTATTACAATTATCTATGTAATCCATACATGTGTTTCTCCCAAATATAATGGGTAGAAGTTATTCTTAAAAATATTCAAAATGGTGCATTTTTTTAGTGAAATATTGAGAATCATTTCTTGGAAATAACAAAAAAGAGACACTGTCAGAAAAATAATAGCAAAGAATAAATAAATAAATGAAATTGGTGGTCAACAGCTCACCTTTTTCATTTCTAAAACTTATCTCATTCAAACAGCATCAAATGGTGGTCCACAAGCATTTGATATTATTATATGGTCAGTGAAACCCCACAAACCCTAAAAAAAATTGATACTTATATTCCCTAATTTTTTTATCAGACAAAACCATAAATAAAAATATTATTATATACTCACTGAAACCTCACAAACCCAACATAGCTCGACAAAGTCACAATCACCCCAAAAATTCAAAAACCTGTATAATAATTAATAAAAATGCACCAGTAATAACTGACAAGCAAATCATTGAAGGGCGAGCAAACATCCATATTCGGATATGTTCTAACTGGCATCTCCTCATTCGTTTCTCGAATATTCCACCCCATATTAGGGTTCTGGAATCAGCAAATCTGGTGCACCAATAATCGCAATTAAGAGATGAAATGGAATCGTAAGTAATTTTTAATAAGAAATAAAATGAAATCGTAAGTAATGGAATCACGATTGAGAGATAATTGAGGATTTTAGAATTCGGGATTGTTGGGGAGAAACTGAACAAGAAATGAGATCCATAAACCTGACCCGTTGCGCAATGTTTTATTTGAAAACCACGTGTGGGTTACACGTGAGTTTCTAGCCCGCCAAATGTCACGCAAAGACATAATAGCCCTCCACAATGGGTTGTGCGGTTCACGTGCTTGGAGCCTTCCATTTTTTGAACGGAAAATAGCTTAGGGGTCGCAAAGAAAAACCCCCACATACTTTAGGTTGTTAGTAACAATAACAGAATAAAAAATCAATTTACAAAACATAAAAATGATAGAAGTGCATTTGCACGAAAAAAAACTTTTCCCCTTTATTTTAATTAAGACCTCACTTGGCAAGAAGTGGCATATTGGGGAATAATCGGAAAAAAAAAAAAGAAAAAGAAAAAAAAATAGTGCACTTTAATTGGGAAAAGAATCTAATTATATTTCATAATTACCGATAACATAAACAACCAAGTGAATACATTTTTCCGTTCGATTAAATATGTAAAGCACGGGTCTTTATCATCAGCAAGTGCATGTACCACCAAGTCCCTATGAGGAATTAAGCTATATAGTCTGCATGAGTTTTCGCTTTCACCCATTTGCAAATTCATTGAACAAAACAACTCTGATTATTCTTATATAATATAAATCTGGACCAAAAACGGGTCGATCCAAAAGTGCAAAGACAACTATGCGAGGTGAATGGGTTTATGGTCCTGCTACATATAATTACAACCACAGTGTTGTTCTGTTTTGTTTGGAATTACTATCAAAACTCGACCCTATCCTCCACTTTTGGCTCTTGTTTGCTTTGTCAATTTGGTGGGCTGCATACAAATATAGCAAGAATTTGAATTTTGTATAATTTTGCCGTAGATGTCCGCGCTACTTATTGTCCAAGGTAACACTTATATTATGATAATTAGTAGCAATTTGCATAAGTGTTACATTAAATCTCTAATTGAAAGAAACACATTTTTGTAACACTTTTTTTATAACATTTTTCATCCAATGAGTAACACTTTTAAATTGAGAAAAAAAAAAAAAAAAAAAAACCTTATTTGGGATTGAATCTATGACCTTGTGGATCAAGAAACATATATTAGACATCTACACTACAATACTTTTTAGTTAAAAGTTACAATATTTATTATATAATCTTCAATTGTCTCTATTTTAATACAAGAAAATAAATAGTACTAACATTATAGCCATAATCTCATGTCTAAAACTTTACTTAGTTTAATTAGTTTATATGATATTGTGATACGGTATTATATATCTTTACCACCTCAAGTTGATCATACTTTTATTTTAGGTCTGCATTTATCATTTCGGGATTTTAATATTAAAATTCTGATTTTCTTGGATACGAAAATAGTGTGATCCTTGACTTATTTCCATTTGGTTCATCCAGATATTGTGAAGACGTATCGATACTAAAAGATTATGAATACCATGAAGACAAAAAGCTCAATGGCACAGTATCTGCAAGAAAACGAAGCTAGCCGGTTCCTTGTATCTTGCCTAAATATGGAAATATCCACAAACTTCTAATTGGTCCTATGTATTTCCAAAGTCATGTGCTATTGTTTTCCCGAGTATTCTGAAACTGTTAGTCTTGGATTGTGCCAATATACCAATTTTAAATGAATGGACATAATGAGGGATATTTGGCTTTATGGAAATGTGATCCACAAATTTAGCCCCGTAAACCTTGCATACTACTATTATTTAGTAAAATACATATAATTATTTAGAAGTTGAAATGATAATTCTAAATGATGTCGGATTTAATTGTGGTTATGATTTCTTAAATATTATTTTTTATGAATTTTAGTATATCTTATTTCTGAATGTTAATCCAGGTTAGATTTTCTCATTTATTTTGAATTGTCTTTCTAAATTCTTAATTTCTTAATTTCTTTTTTACTACTTAGTTATAAACATGGTAAAATTTAAAACCAATGATACATTCTGTGAGAGGGAACATCAAAAATTAAATAAAACAATTCATAATAGTCCTAAAAGTACTTGGGAAGTACGGTTCAAATTAGAAATTTTCATCATGTGTGTCTTATTGTGCAATAAGCGTGTCGGGAGCATATATCTGTGTCATATTTTGCGTCCGATTCGCATGTTTGTGCTCTTTCATCTGACATGAGCCATTAAACAACTGAGCAATGAAAAAGCATGTGATTTAATTTTTTTTTTTAATTCAAAGAATGGCTTAAAGTAACTTTCTTAAATAAAGAGAAGAAAAAATTATGTTACCGTAAAAGTAAAAGCCGAAAATATACTTGAGAAAAGGGAGGCGCGGAGACAATAGAATGTTTATTCCTCAATAACCTCTTTTTATATGGTACCAATTACACAATTCAATAATTATATTAGATTAATGAATATCATAACTTACTCTTATTATATAATTTATTGATATAGACACACTAAATGTGTATTTCTTTTAAAACTTCCCCTTGTATCAAATCAACAAGTGAAATGATGGATAATTTGTTGCATCATTAAAAATCTTGTCAAATAACAAAACCAATAGAAAAAAATAAACTTGTCGAAGATAAAAAGAGTACAACTCACCTAATGATAACACCTCTCCCCCTGTTACGTACATCTATCATGGGAGCTAAAAAAGTCTTTGCATTCATATACTCTTAACATGTTTTTAAAAAATAGCTTGAGGGAGTGGTTTGGTAAACATATCTGGCACATTTTCTTCGGAGGTCACTTGAATACTTGAATCTTGAGGAAGGTTTTTGTTACTGATTATATAAAAACTTTAGTGATATATGCTTCGTATTGTCATCTTTGATGTATCTCAATTTCATTTGTTTAATGCAAGCCTCGTTATCTTCATAAATGCAAGTGGGCGTTTCGGTGGTAGACCTCAAACCACTCTAGTCCCTCGAATATGTGTAATGATAGATCTTAGTCATATACACTAACAAACTGTCTCATGTAGAGCAATAATCTTTGAATGGTTCGCAGAGGTAGTTACAAGAGTTTGCATGGTTGATCTTCAGGATATCACTGTGTTCCCCAAGATAAATACATAACCAGTTTGAGAATGTCCTTTATATGGGTCTAAGAGATACCCAGCATTAGCAAAGCCAACCAAAGAATTATTTGGTGTTTCATTGTAGGGGGTAAAACTCTTGCCTTTGACATTTTTTTAGGGGTTACAAATTCATCTGTGACCCATTGTCTCTCTATAAAGGAAGAACAAACCCATGTCAATAGTTCCTTTTAGATATCAAAATATGTTATTGATACCATTTCAATGACGTCGCATTGGTCCTTAGATAAATCTTGCTAACAAGCTCACTAAGAAAGCAATATCTGGTCGAGTGCATTGAGTTAAGACCCCCATTAAGATATGATTTAACAACATACATAAGCTACATTTCCAATCTTTAGGATGCTACTAAGCTAATTAAGTAGCGGAATGTAATAACATCAATTATAGGAGAGTATGTCTCCTCGTAGTTAATTCCAGGGCATTGTGAGAAACCTTACACTACAAGATGAGCTTTGCATCTCAAAACATCATTTTTCCCGTTACATTTTCTGACAAAAACCCATTTATGTCCTACAAGCTTTCACATGGAGGGGTTAGTACTACCGGGTCAAATATCTATCATTTTGCCAAAGAATCAAGTTCTGCCTGGAATTTTTTCTTTCCATTTGGGCAAATCTGCTCTTTGTTGAAATTATTTAATAGAGTGTGGTTTGGTATCATCGTGCTTAAACATTTCTTGAGCAATGATGTATGCAAATGCATCATCAATTTGCCTGGAAGATCTTTCCATCAACTCATATGCACTCTCATATTCTAGTGAGATTTCTTTGTTCTCTGGAATCATATCAAATATCGAAGCATCCTCCAGTAATGATTCATAGACATAACTATAATAAGAGATAATCTCATGGGAGGGATTTTTCTCTTTGATGATTAATGGATTAGGTTGTGCCTTACCTGCCCTCTTCTTTCTTGGGCGGGTTTCGATCAAACCAGGCCGCTTCCCCCTTTTTCCTTTTGGGAGCCACGGCCTCAACCACACCTCCACTATGGGTGGTTGAAGCGTCTCTTGCTTTGGCGATGTGCCCCTTTTTCCTTACAGGAACATTTGCAGCTGGTATGCTCTTGTCGCTTTAGAGTTATCATCAAATGCATCAGGAATCAAATCTGCTATGTTCTAAATATCGATTATTCTTTTTACTTTACTTTCATATTCTTAAATGAGGGAATCAAAATGAGAGAGTGGAGACAGACCAAAACAATTCTTGTCGTACCCTCAGAAAATCTTTTTCCTAATCTCCCCCTAATAATGGGAATATTATCTCATTAAAGTGACAATCCGCAAACCAAGCGGTGAATAGATCGCCTGTCAAGGTTCCAAATAGTAAATAAGTCTTATAGATTCATATCCAACATAAATACTTAATCATCTTCGAGGACTCTTTTTTGTGCGTTGTGGGCACATAATAGGCATGTATACTACACAACCAAATATGTATAAATGGGAAATGTTAGGCTCATATCTAGTTGCCAACTGGTACGCAGAAAATGATTAGCAAGCAGTGGGTCTAAAAAAATATGTAAAGTTGCGTGCAATATGGCATAACCTCATGCAGAAATGGGCATGTTAGTGCGCATAACTTGTGCTCGATCCACCATCTGTAGTCTTTTGATGGTGGCTTCTGCGAGACCTTTTTTTGTATGCATGGGATACGGGATGCTCTACATCAATCCCGATTGGAATGTAATAATCATCAAATTATTTTGATGTAAACTCTCCAGCATTATTAAGCCTTATAGACCTGATAAGATTATATGGGTGGTGAGTCCTTAAACGTATAATTTGTGCTAGAAGTTTTAAAAAGGCAACACTTCATATGGACAATAATACAACATGTGACCAGCGTATCGAATCATCTACAAGAACCATAAAATATCTAAATGGTCTACATTCTTGATGAATAGGTCCGCAAATATCACCTTATATTCTTTGTAATAATGGAATGTTTTGCTTTATATATTTAGCATATGAAGGTCTCGATCCCGTTTTTGCTAAAGAAAATGACTTCAAAGTGAGTGATGTGCCTTTAAGATAGTTATTAAGGCAAAGTGTGATGTAGGTAATGCATCGTGTGCTTCATAAATTATTGGATGCAATGCTGCAGCAATAGTACTGACACTGTGCAGTGCATCACGTTTATGTCCCACTTTATGAATCACTTGAGGGAAAGGATGTTCGTGTGATTTTCTTCAAAATACGGATCATCATATCACAACCATGATGTTCAAGACGATCATGACAAAGCCTGTATGAGTCAGTGTCTAATAGTTCATTATTAGTGACAGCATAAGATTAAATAATTCATATAATAGTGAGGTATAACCCACTGGATTGACTCATTAGTTTCTACAAGATGCATTTTCTTCCACATTCATTAACGGTAATATATATTTCGTTCCATTCTCACAATGAGTTTCGAAGTGATAGTCATTTGAAAGAATATCTTTATAACTCAACAAGGTTCAATTTGCTCTTGGTGCATATAGAGCCTCTGTGACTGTTATCATTGTGCCATTAGACATCAAGAATTTGGCAGTTTCTTACCCTTTGATTAGTTGGGATGTCCTAATCATCGTAGTCACAGATGAGTTATGAGGAATAAATTCAATAAGTAATTATCTATTCTTTAATATTGTGTGGCTAGTCTCACTATGAACTAAGCACTCTATTTCTCTACGCAACATTCCTACAAGTAAAGGTTGTGATAGTCTCATGAAAAGAGTTAGAGCAATCTCTCTAATTCTTAAGAGTGTTATGCACTATCTAGAATGATATACTTCTCGTTCGAATATGTGGCTCCATGCAAAAGATGTATTTTTGTACACCTTAATAATGCCATATTTGAACCAAGTACGTAGTTCTGCAAATAATAAACTAAAATACATTAAATACTTTAGAATAAAATCTGAGGTTATTAATAAACCAGCAAATAAATGTCTTGTCTAAATAAATCTAATTCAAAATTAAGTTTTAAGACCAAAATTCATAGTCTAAATAAAATGAGACAATAATGCCTTCACAAATATCTTGAAAAATAAGCAAATAGATAAGTAGATCACTCAAAATCAAGAACATCTAGTGACTGAGCAAGGTTCTTGTTGCCATGAAAGTCCGCAACCATGAGGTTGACATCATCGTCATGATCTCCATCTTCCACATCTATAGCAATGTTCATTCCTATTTAAGACCTCATACAAATATAACAAGTTTATTAAGGTAAATTGGATTATAGTGTATAATGAATTCTGATAATTTATCTAATTATCTTATATGTGCTTTGTATTAATTTTATTATATCAATTAGGTGATATATATAGTTCTATGTGTTATATGGTACTTAGGTTATTCTTAATTTTTGTATTTGATCAAGCCATGTTTCCAATCACCACTCAAGCCAATATAACCATTTTTTAGTCAATTCGATTTACAATTTCGGCCCATCTTGTTTGTTTATCCAGCCCATTAACCCATGATATAAATAGATTTTTCTTCACAAATTTGACAATAAAAAATTCATTTGGTAAGATTTTCCCTCTCCAACCTTCAGCTTTCTCCTTCGTGAGTTTTTTGTTTTTTCTTCTTTTGCCTTCCCATATCCAGCCGATGCCGTGTCGGTGGCCGAAAAATAATCTTTTTTGCAAAATCTATTTTTCTTAATTTTTTTTGTTTCTTTATCTCCTATATTATTGCATGTTCTATTAACTTATTTTCTAGTGTGTATGTGTGTGTGTGTGTGTATATATATATATATATATATTCTTTTAATTGATCGAAAGTTCACCAACGGTCACAATCCGTTGAAGCCACCTCCGAGGATAGTCGTGAGGGTTGAGGGTGGAGCTTTGATTGGTGAGTTTTTCTGGTCTAAACCCTACAATAGGGTTTCTTTGTAATTTTTTTTATTTATTTTCGAAAATCTACTATGAGCTTCGTAGTCACCGGAAATATTTGGGCCAAGGATAGCCACTAAGTGGTCGAGGCAGAGATGGGGCTGAATTGTTAATTAAAAAAAATTACTCGGAGTTAAGTTAATTCTAATCCTAAATAAACTTCAATTCTAGCCGATCGTCGATGCTAAATTGGAGCTCGGCCAATCATTTCCAACTTTTATTTTCGGCACGGGATGTAATCGAACTAACCGTATTCATATTTATAAAAAAAATTGTAATTATATATTATTTACAGTTATAATTTATGGTTCTTTAATTTATTTCAGAATTTGTTCAAGTCGATCGAAGTTTTAATCGAGTTCAAAAAGCTCAGCTTGCTGCATCACAGGGTACTATTCATGCTAGGAATTTTTAGCTTGACCAATTTACCCAACAAATGTTGGCGATACAGGCCAATTTTAACCATGAGAAGATGGTCCTTTCAGGACAAATTGAGCAAGCCAGAGCTTTTGTTTGAAAATAGGTACCTAACATTTTGGCTTACTTTCCTGGACCATCGACTCCCCCTGTTCCTCCGTCGACACCCCCTGCACCTACACCACCTACTACCCCACTATCGCCAAAGGATGAGTATGTTGAGTCTGAAGAAGATCCAAGCGAGTATTCGGGGTCTGATGAGGATGCCAAGGAGTTGTGGGAGGTTGATGCTACTGGTGTGATAATTATCGACCGTTAAGTTTTGTTTGGTTAAGATAATCGTTATATGTATATATCTACTGGACTTTGACATACGTTTTTATGGTACGTAGCACTATGCGAGGATCTTTTTGGCATAGGTTTTATATATGACCTATTGCGGTGCATAGTGTAAATATAAGTCTTGTGTAGTACTAACCTCGCTTGATATTATGTATGTTTGATATTACCTTTTCTTTACTATGTTGGTAATGTATTATATTAGATGTTAAACTTTATTTATTTCTTTGATTATATGTATATATATGTGTGTGTTTACATATTCTGGTGTATTACGACTCTTTGAGTTGTTTATTGGACTATTATTATTTTAGTGATGGGTTGGACTATTACCATAGTTATAGGTTATGTATAGCTCAATACGTGCAACACTTTCATTATATAATGACATTATATATATAATGAGTGTGTTTGTACACCTCAGGATGGTAGAGAGGAGAGGACGAGGGTGCCCACGTTTACACCCTCGTTATGAGCCTTACCCATTCGTGAGGAAAATCATGAGGAAGACCAAGAACCAATACAAGATGTACTACCCTCTCCTGCAGGAGAACCCGATCTAAACACGCAAGTAATGCAACAGTTAGTGGCATTCTTACAACAACAAAATATACCAAACCCTCGACTTAGAGGTCCGCTTCCGAAACCCCATGACCGAGTACTGGAAAGGTTTCTTCGGTTTGATCTACCCATATTCTTGGGAGAACAAGATGATGTTAAAGATGAAGAGTGGATTGAAAAAATTGAGAGCATTTTTGCAGCATTAAATTATACTGAAGAACAAAGACTCTCGTGGTGTTTTATATGGAAGCTTCTGCTTGCGATTGGTTGATGGTATATGGGCAAGGGAAGGATGTGAAAGATCTTGGGAAAAATTTGTACAAGAGTTTTGAGATCATTACATTCCCAGTGTAGTGAGAGAGGCTAAGAGAGATGAGTTTTGTCATCTCAGGCAAGGAATAATGACAGTCGCACAATATGAAGCTAGTTTTCATAGGCTGTCTAAGTATGTACCCATATTAATGCAAGATGAAGAAGACAAGTTACATAAGTTTACCAGAGGTTTGAGGCCTGAGTTACAGAAACAACTACTCACGAGTGATATTCGTACTTATAGTATTGCGGTCCAAGCTGCGACAAGAATCGAAAGTGGATTAAGTCGTTTGGAACCAGTAACTCAACAAAGGTTTGGAAATCAAAATAGATCGGTAGGGTCACATTCTTATAAGAAACCACAACATTTCCAAAGACCTAAACCTCAAGGTTTTATAAGAACAGGGAAACAATCTGAAGCTTCAATTTGCTCTCATTGCAAAAGTTTAGGTCATTCCGAGAATAATTGTTGGTTGAAGCAAGGAAAATGCCTTCGTTGCGGAAGTGACCAGCATCAAATTAAAGACTGCAAGGCACTAATACGACCTATTTTTACTCCAACATAAAGGTCCACCATGAGCAATAAGGGTAAGAATCATCCTAAGATGCAAGGACGAGTGTTTGCGCTACCAGGACAAGAGTCCCAGGAGGCAACAGATGTGGTAGAAGGTACGCTTTATGTATCTAACCACCCTGGTAAAGTTTTATTAGATCTTGATTTGACATAATCTTTTGTTGCACCATATTTTACTTGTCGTTTGGATGCTTGCATGAAGCAATTACCTTATGTTCTAGAGGTTTTTACTCTTATGGGTAGTAGTCATGTAGCTGACATGGTATTTGATAATTGCGAGGTAAATATTAAAACAAACTGTTTTCCTACGGATTTAATCATATTACCAATTTTAGATTATGATATAATTTTGGGAATGGATTGGTTATCCCGACATCATGCTTGCATGGATTGTCACACGAAAGAAGTGAGATTTTGTGTCCCTGGACAACTGAAAGTAATGTTGTCTGACAAAGCTAGAGTTATCTTAGCTCCACTGATCTCGGCAGTCAAAGCAAGAAAACCATTATTTAGAGGGGCGAAAGGATACCTAGCATATCTAATCAACAAACCAGAAGACAAAAAGGAGCTAACTGGGGTGCCGGTAGTGTCTGAGTTTTCTGATATCTTTCCTAAGGAGCTTACCTCATTACCTCCTAATAGAGATATTGAATTTACCATTGATATTTTACCAGGAACGATGTCCATTACTAAAACGCCATATAGAATGGCTCCGTTGGAGTTGCAAGAGTTGAAAGCCCAGTTGCAAAAATTGCTGGAACTAGGATTTGTTCGTCCTAGTACGTCTCCTTGGGGTGCCCCAGTGCCATTTGTGAATAAGAAAGATGGGACTTTAAGATCTTGTGTGGATTACTGAGAGTTTAATAATGTCACCATAAAGAATAAATATCCTTTACCGCGAATAGATGAGATTTTTGATCGATTTTATGGGGCAAAGGTGTTTTCCAAATTGGATCTCCAACAAGAATATCACCAATTAAGAATTAAAGAGGAGGATATTTCTAAAGCATCTTTTCAAACCCGTTATGGACACTATAAGTTTGTAGTGATGCCGTTTGGGTTAACTAATGCTCCGACAGCATTTATGGACATGATGTACCGAGTGTTTAGCCCATATTTACATCAATCCGTAGTGATATTTATCGATGACATTCTAGTGTATTCCAAGTCAGCTGAGGAACATGAGAAACATTTGAGAATTGTGTTAGAGACGTTACAGAAACATAAGTTGTACGCCAAGTTTAGCAAATGTGAATTTTGGCTAAACGATGTGGCATTTTTAGATCATATCATCTCGGGAGATGGAATTGCGGTAGATCAATATAAAGTACAAACTGCGTTAGATTGGAAAAGACCTGAAATAGTGACAGAGATAAGAAGTTTCCTAGGTCTTGCAGGTTACTACCGCAGGTTTATCAAAGACTTTTCTAAAGTCTTAGGACCATTATCAAAGTTAATGCAAAAACAAGTAAAATTTGTGTGGGATAGCAGATGTGAATCTAGCTTTCAAGAATTAAAGGAAAGACTTATTGTTGCGCCTATTTTGGCTCTGCCGGAAGGACTTGACAACTTTATAGTATATAGTGATGCATCAAAGGAAGAATTAGGTGAGGTACTGATGCAAAATGGAAGAGTTGTTGCTTATGCTTCTAGGAAACTTAAACCGTATGAGGTAAATTATCCCACGCATGACCTTGAGTTTATCAGCCATTGTGTTTTCTTTAAAGAAATGGCGACACTATTTATACAGAGCTCAGTTCATAGTGTTTACAGATCATAAAAGTCTTAAATACTTGTTTTCTCAAAAGGAGTTGAATCTTAGACAACGAAGATGGATTGAATTACTAGATGGTTACAATTTTGATATTCAGTAATGTAGTTGCCAATGCCTTGATTCGAAAGGTATAAGTCCCTCGCTTAATGATTCGGGAATGTGATTCATTACAAGAATTAAGTTTTTGGAACCCGAGGTGGTCAAAAACGCAACTCTTATGTTCAAATATATCGTTAAAGTTGGATTTATTAGAGGAAATTCGGTCGTCACAAGGGAACAATGAAAAGCTTAAGACACTGAAGGAGAAGATTATGCAAGGTTCAAAATCGGATTTTTCTATGAACAAGGATGAGATCATAAGATTCAAAAATAGAATTTATGTACCGAATGATGAAAGGTTAAAGGATAAAATTTTAGAAGAAGCTCATCACTCAAGGTATACAATTCACCCTGGAGCCACAAAGATGTAAAGATATCTAAAGAAAAAATTTTGGTGGATGAATATGAAGAAAAAGGTAGCTGAATCTGTGGCTAAATGTTTAACCTGTTAACGTGTTAAAGCGGAGCATCAATGACCTTCTGGATTACTTCAACCACTGGCAATTCTAGAATGGAAATGGGAGAAAGTCACCATAGATTCTGTCACTGATTTACCAAGAACTAGGTGTGGAGTTGATTCAATTGGGGTGGTCATCGACCGTTTGACTAAGTCGGCTCACTTTCTACCTATGAGGAAAACTGACAGTTTGCAAAAGCTTGCGCAAATGTATATAAAAGAAGTAGTTATATTACATGGGATCCCAATAGATATTGTATCGTATAGAGACCCAAGATTCGTATCTCGATTTTGGAAAAGTTTACAAGAGGGACTTGGAAACAAGTTAAGTTTTAGCATAGCGTCTCATCCTCAGACAGATGGACAATCTGAGAGATCGATTCAAAACCTATAAGATATGTTAAGGCTTGTGCTTTAGACTTTTCAGGAAGTTGGGATTTAGATCTTCCATTAGTAGAATTAGCCTACAATAATAGTTTTCAAGCAACTATCGGTATGGCACCGTATGAAGCTTTGTATGGCAAAAAGTGTAGGTCTCCAATTCAATGGGAGATTGATGATAGGTGGACACCAAAACAAAAAAGAGAATCTCAATTGTCAATTGCAAAAATATATCTTGTTCAGGAGGAACTAGACAAAGTTCGAGTTATAAAAGATAGAATTAGAACAGCGCAAAGTCGACAAAAGAGCTATGCTGATAACAGACGTAAGGACTTAGAATTTGAAGTGGGAGACATGGTATTTCTCCGATTATCACCAAGGAAAGGTCTGATTCAATATAATAAAGGTGGTAAACTAAGTCCTCGATATGTGGATCCCTATCGAGTGATTGAAAGAATTGGTACGTAGTCTAGCTTATCGTTTGGAACTTCCTAGTCCACTATCAGGAATGCACGATGTATTTCATGTTTCTCGTCTTAAGAAATATAATTCTGACCCCGATCATATCATTAAGGATGAAATTCCCATGATTCGAGAGGATCTCACCTATACCGAATCACCCTTACAGATTATTGATTACCAAGTAAAATGGTTGTGAGGCAAGAACATACCTTTAGTTAAAGTGTTGTGGCAGAAACATAATAGACCTGAAGAAGCCACATGGGAATTGAGGGAAGATATGTTTCAAACTTATCCAGAGCTATTTGGGGACCAAATTCCTTAAAGGAGGTTTGTATGTAAGACCTCATACAAATATAACAAGTTTATTAAGGTAAATTGGATTGTAGTGTATAATGAACTTTGATCATTTATCTAAATGTCTTATATGTGCTTTGTATTAATTTATTATATCAATTAGGTGATATATATTTTTCTATGTGTTATATGGTACTTGGGTTATTTTTTATTTTTTGTATTTGATCAAGCCATATTTCCAATCACCACTCAAGCCAATATAATCATTTTTTTGCCCATTTGATTCACAATTTCGGCCCAGGTTGTTTGTTTATCCAGCCCATTAAACCATGATATAAATAGATTTCTCTTCACAAATTTGACAACAAAAAATTCATTTGGTAAGATTTCCCCTCTCCAGCCTTCAGCTTTCTCCTTCGTGAGTTTTTAGTGTGTTTTTTTTGTCTTCCCATCTCCGGCCGGCCACCGCCGTGTCGGTCGCCGGAAAATAAATTTCCCGGCAAAATCTAATTTTTTTTATCTTTCTCTCCTATACTATTGCATGTTCTACTAGATTCTTTTCTAAGTTATATATATATATATATTCCTTTTAATCGATCAAAAGTTCACCGACGGTTGCAAGCTGTTCAAACAACCTCTGAGGATAGCCATGACGGCTGAGGTTTGAGCTTTGATTGGTGAATTTTTTTGGTCTAAACCCTAACCTAGGGTTCCTTTGTAATTTTTTTTATTTATTTTCGAAAATCTGCTCCGAGATTCGTAGTCACCGGAAAAAGAAACTTTTGGACCGAGGATAGCCACTAAGTGGTCGAGGGAGAAACGGGGATGAATTGTTAATTAAAAAAAATTACTCGGAGTTAAGTTAATTTTAATCCTATTTATAATTAAATAAACTTCGATTCTAGCCAATCGTCGATGCTAAATTGGAGCTCGACCAATCGTTGCCAACTTTTATTTCCAGCACGGGCTGTAATCGAACTAACCGTATTCATATTTATACATATTTTTTTTTATAATTATATATTATTATATTTATAATTTATAGTTCTTCAATTTATTTCGAAATTTGTTCGAGTCGGTCGAAGTTTAAATCGAGTTCACGACATTTGTAGGACTTGCGCACGACAACCACACTACTCCGGTGATAGCTCATCACCAAATTATATACATGAGTATATTTTCTAAACTGGAAGCTTGAGAATTTCATTTAGAGCATAACCATGTTTTAGTACTTAAAGTGTTCGGTTCTTTAATACGTTTTATTTATGAGTTGAAATAAAGTTGATCTTATATTGATTGATTATTGGTGATACTTGTTGTTGTTATTTGATAAAGGATGAATGTGAGACAAGCCTTTATAAAACTAGTGATTTTTGGAAAAATTATATTGTAAGCATGTGTTCGTTGAATTGATTGGTTTGTTATATTTTTTATTATGTGTTGGCTGAATTATGGTGATTATAAAGGGTCTCGTATCTTCTGTTATATGTTAATATATTTTAGATATGGTGATAAAATGGTATGTATGACTCGTAATCGACCTATGTTGATGGTTATGATTGACGTTGGTTATTGACAAATAATATGGTTGCTGTCATGTTTCGGACAGCCTGTTCATAAGCTGTTTTAACCATCTTAAACTAGTTTTTTGTATTGAGTATCTTTATGAAAGTTGTAAATATGTGTCTTATCTGTCTATAGCCGCTAGAATCACTCAGTTATCTAAACTCTACTAGGATTTATGCCTAAAATACAAAATTTGTGTACTGTTAATCTGCTGTCCAGTTTTCTACAACTTTGTTCCTCAGTTTTGCACTGTTTTCACCCTTGTAATCTATTTGTTAGCTTTTAGTATCTTCACAAAAGTTGTAGCTTGATGTGTTAGCTTTCTATTTCTGTATAAGTAATATTTTTATCTACTATTTTAAGAAAGTAATGACTGTATTAACAATGCAGCGCATGATAACAGAAAATTTCAAATGTCAAATAAATAAAACTTTATTTTCGACAACTTTATTAAGTTTGTTTGAATTGTAAACAAATGTTATTAACTGTCAATGTCTGTCAGGCACGAGTAGTTTAGGTAAATCAATCGAGCAGGTTTCCTGTGGTTGTTGCTCGACTACTCGTGGTGCCTATTCCCATATTTCCTGGTCGGGTCGGAGACGACGGCGCGATTTGGGTCGTACACTAGGTATATTCCGGAATATGACGTACCCTGGTTTGAATCCCTTAGTTAAAGGGACATCGAGCCTACTGGGAGGGATAAGGTGATTTTGGCTTCGTCCTATTGGAGTGTCACCTTTTATGGTGAGCGGAAACGTATGGGTCGATATTTGATCGACATTGATCCTACGTTTACGGTGAGTTAATCTGGCTCGAAAGCTAATTGCTTTGTGTGGGAGCCACCTCTAAATTCCTTTGGGAGCTAAGTGTTGCACGCGAGAGCCACCTCTAGAGTTTCGTAACCGGACACTCACCAATTAGACTGATTGTTTGAGAATGAGACGGATTTTCCTGTGTGTTCTACAATGAATTGTTAGTATTGATTATTTCAAATAATAATAATAAATCATATAAGATAAAATAAAATATAGTTATTAGTATATATATCTAATTTTAAATTCATTAATCGAATAATGTCTTAGTAAGATTAACTGTTTATTTTATTTATTTATGATGCATACATGAAAATTTTATATTTTGAGATAAAGGTTGCATTTTTTTTTTTTATTTATTCATGTTGCTCATTGAGCTCTTTTAGCTCAAGCTCTCTTTTGTAAAATCAAACTCTCCAGATGTCGACGCTAGGGCTAATAATCCTGACTTTGAATTTCATGGTGAAGGTTGATTTGTCGTTTAAGACTCCTTGTCTCATCTTCTTGTCTATTTTGTGGTTGATAAAAATATTTGTTTATAAATCGAGAGTTGTATATTAAATAAGCGCTCTAAGCTTTGTATGTTTTATCTTTAGTCGTCGCTGGTAACTTTCGTTTGTACTTTAAACCAAACTTATCTATGTAAATTATGTGTGCACTTGTGTAGTTAGTTTTATTTTGGGGCGTGACATCCTAACCCTCTCCCATTTCATTGAATAGTTCTTGGTTTGGTGCTTTGGTGTTATAACCACCATGCCCATCATTACCATGGCTACTTGGGGCACTACCACCATCTTTCTGCCATATATGGGGAGAGCCTCCACGACCTCTACCACGGTCCCCAGGATCGTGCCTCGTGGTTCATGGTTACCCCGTTGAGGGGGATTAGCACATCCCGTCCCCTTTGTTTTAATATTTTTCCACGATTCACTTGACCATAATTAGTCTCGGGAATTTATTTTATCCATGCAGGTCAAGCATTATTGTTCAAGAGAACCTGATCACACCTCTTAGCTACTTGCAGCATATTAACCAACTTATTAAAGTTGTAATTTTTTATCATCATACTCGAGCCTATACTGGTTTCCTATTATAAGTGCTTAATAGGAAAAGTTTTGAGAGTTTTTGGTATCATATCATCTTCCGTGATTTGATTTCCACAAAAGGTAAGACGTGCTTTTAAGCGCAACATGTCTTTATTGAAGTCATTGACCCTTTTGTAGTCAAGCAAGCGGATTTCATTCCACTTAATGGTCAGTTATGAACTCAAAGTGTCATGTATATTTTCAAAACATCCCTCGAGGGCATCCCACTGTTATTTGGGTGACTTCAACTGAAGGTACTCCCAATATAAATTAGGGTAAATATGATTTCACAAAAACATTAGAGCATTGGATTTAACTTTATCAGGCGGTTCTTTGTCTTTTGGATCGGTGGATGATACGATCCTGGATTTATAATCCTTTTCCATGAAAGTAGTTTTCACATCAAAAACCAAACGATGGTACTCAATTTCTTTTAAGTCCAATATTTCAAATTCGAGATGAGTTGGTTCAACCATCTGTTATAAACAAGAGGAGAGATATATGAATTACGTAGTCGTAAAAAAGTCAATAATATGAACTAGATTTAAAGATCATATGCCACATATCATGTTTTTCAATACTTTGTGAAAACTTTTATCAGATAACTAGTTTCTATTATTTTGTATTGTTCATGAATTGTCGTTATCACGAGAATGCGCACAAATACTATTAAATTGTGTGTGAGGAAGATTCTATTCACATGCAATACAAACCTCAATAAGAAATGATATATTTCCGGTACACATGAATTGTATAATTAAACAAAACATCATGCATTTCTATTCAATAAATAAATCCACCTTTCATGCACATCATACTTAATATTTCATTATTGCATGTAAATCAATTAGGAGTTAAATATTAATAATGGATAAAAGTCCAAAATAATATTTATACTTTAAAATTTTGTAAATAACTAATACATGTAAATAAATAATATTCTCCAAACAAGAACGTATTGATAATTTCTAAATAACTTATACATATTTAAAAATTGAGAAGTATCATTACAAAGCAATCTAAACAATCTCAAATCATAAACACCCTTCGAGAAGTATTGATAATATATTTAGAATATTGTAGGAACTAATCTTGTGATTAAAGCAACTTGTATCACCACCATCAATTGAGAGTATAAAAAATACTTTCACTAAACAATAACAAAAACAATTTAGCCATAAAAATAAATTCCAAAGTTACGCATGAATATTAATTAATTAATATTAAACCAAAACTCAAGTAATATGAGTTTTATTCGATTGTTTCTCCAAATAAGTATAATAGCTACCCCGCGTAGAGAGATTAGGATTTCCTTTTATATAGCTATTAATTAATTACACGGTTTTAATATATATGCTTATCAACAGTTATAAATATACTGTGCATATTTATTTTTTCCATCATGGTCTAGCTCAGTGATTGTGGAGCGAAATTGCATGTATTTGGAAAAAAAGTTGAATTGTAATCGGGGAGATTAAATAAATAAGACAAGTATATTTAGAAATTAACAAAACAATACAAGTGAAACAAAAATTAATAAAATAGATCGGGATGCTTTTCATAAAGTGTCTCGTTAATAAAAATAAATAAAAAAAAATAAAATTTGAATGTGGGATGCGTTTGGCAACCGCGTCCCGGACTGTTTCAGTCGATTTTGGGAATTTTGTGGCCAAATTGAAAAAATAATAATAATTAAGGGGCCGGGACGCTATTGTCACCAACATCCTAGGGTCAAACGGTAAAAAAAAAATCCGATTTCGGGATGCTGGTGGCAACAGCATCCCGGGTCAATTTGTAAAGAAAGAAATTTTGGGGGCCGGGACGTTGTTGCCACTACTTCTTGGGTGTTTTTGTAAAAAAAAAAAAAAGAAAAGATCGGGATGCCCTAAGAAATTGGTACGCCTCCTTTTCCTCTCCTCGCTCTGTCTTTCATCTCTCATCTCACACTATACCAAAGAAAAAACTTTTGTGAGGCGGCGACTCCAGGCAGGTAATTTCTAACCGATTTTTTTTATTTATTTCACAAAAATTATTTATAATTTTATAATTCATTTGTTTTTGAAATAATCATTTGTTATTTATGGACGTATTATTATTTATTGTGAATTTTAGTTTAGTTGTTAATTATTTATAAATATTGAATTTATTTATTTGTGAAATTTAGTTGTAAGTATTTATGAAAAATTGACTTGATTTTTTTGTGAGAAAATTGTTAATCATGTAAGATTTTAAGTTTATTCGTTTTTTTTAGTTGATAATTATTATGAATATTGGGTTTATTTATTTGTGAAAACATTCTCATTATGTGAAATTTTTAATTTATTTATTTTGTGTTTATTTGTGAATTATTAATTAATATTAATTTTATTTGTTTGTGAGAAAATTTTTAATTATGTGATGATTTTTTTTGTTTGTGAATTCTTTTTTAATTATGTGAAAAAAAATAATTATTTAAAAATTTTATCTTTGTAATTCTTGGTTAATTTGTATATTTTAGAAGTAATCGCACATATGGCGAGTATTTATACTAGAAATGATTATGACATGTATGCATCAATGCTTCGAGATGAGGGTGGAAGAACTACTATCGATTATTCAAATTTGCATCCCATCGAGCATCCCCCACTTGTGATCCCGGACTATACCGCTGATTACTTTGTACCAGATGAAGGTTGCAATTCTGAAAAGAATTTAGATGAATTAGATGATGGAGATAAAACAGACGAGGAGTTCTTTTAGTTGGGCGGCAGTATACTAAATGAAAATCACTTTGAACCTACCGTAGTTGAATGTGGCCCTACAACCCATAAACAAATGGATGAAAGATCATAACTTTACAAGAACATACCATTTTTTGATTGCGACTATGATTACATTCCTATTGATTCTATTAGTGTCCCTCAACAGGACTACTACTACGACACAGATGAAGGAGTGTTGAGAAAAGGCATGATATTCAGAGATAAAAAAAATATGATGTGGGCTGTTAAAGATCACTCAGTGCGTGTCACCAAGTGCGTGTATACAGTGGAACTGAGCAACCCAAATATTTGAAAAGTTGTTTGTATTACGAAACCACTTGGGGAGAATAATCTAAATATTCTGAATTTATCAACTAACGCAAATTCGGTGTTTCCATTCTAGTTTTCGTAAATGAAAGGGTGTTTGGGAAATCACAAGATTGGGTTCTGCGCACAAATATCTTACATCTCTTACACGTGATCATCACCATAATTTGTGTAAAAACATGATTGTTATGCTCATTACCACTCACGTCGAGAAAGATTCGTTAATAGTGATTTGTATGTCCAGGTTGCTGTTAAACAAGAATATGGTTATAAAGTGTCATATTACAAGGCATGTCAAGGTTTGCTACGGGCTCGTTAGAATATGTACGGGATGTGGGAGATGTCATTCTAACATTTATCAAAATACATTGAGGCCTTGCAGACGTACATCCCAGATACAGTGGTCGAGGGGCTACACAAATCTTTAGGAGTACTTGGTGTGCATATGTTGAAGTTTGTATTTTGGGCATTTAGACCATGTATCAAGGCTTTTAGACACTGACGCAAAGTCATCAGTGTTGATGGAACTTTTTGGTTGGAAAGTACAAGCACACGTCGTTGATGGCATGTACAATTGATAGAAACCTACAAGTCAGTACACTAGCTTATGTAGTTGTTGATTCAAGAGTTATAACTCGTGGCATTGGTTCCTTCACATGGTTGCAAAACATATTGTTCGCGACATAGAAGGGGCTTGTCTTATATCTGACCGATATGCTAGATTACTTGGTGTACTACAACAAGTTCTGGCATTCCTGGCACCTGTTGGATCCAACTATTTTTGTTTATGACATGTCTTTTCTAACTTCAATACGCATTTAAAGTCTGTGAAATTGAAGGATATGTGTTTCAAACCTGGAGCAAAACCCTGAGTTTCAGTCTTTCATTAAATAATGGAGCAGATTAAAGTAATATTGTATATTGTATGAATTCATTAAGTAATATTTATATTTGGTTAATAATTTTTTTTTGATTACATATAATTTGTTATCAATAAAGTACTTATATCGTCCAACTTTTTATCTGATACTGATTTTAATCGTTTATATGTATTTATCTTGCAGATGGTAACACCACATGATGATCCTCTATTGACCCAACAATATTTATATCGATCGAACAATGCATGGTCAGATTGATGAGGTTCTTACAGTTAAGCGTGCAGCATCTTATATTAGATTAATGGGGTTCTTACGGTTAAGATTGCAATAATTATTTGCATGTGTTTTAGCTAATATGGTATTTTATTGTATGCAGCATGAAAAGGTTTTACTTGCATATAGGTTTTAAGGTGAGGCGAGTTATCATGCATTGTCTGTCCTTTTGCAACATTGATGTTCATTACATTTTTATTGTCATAGTGATTAACAAGACCGAACAATGCTTTTAATTAGTTTTTAGCATGGAAATAAATTGAACAGATTTCGGGTAATTCAAGTTTTCCCAATCAATGTTATTGTTCACGTAACTTTTGTCTCTGCATTGTTAATTAGTTACATAATATGACAACACTCAAAGCTACTTTTTAATAAATCATTTAAATAATTTCAGTGTATAGTCTTCGAACGGTCAAAGTTACTATTCAAAGTTGCTTTTCAAATGTCCAATATGGTTACCTATATGCATTCACTTTTTTTACTTCGTATCTACTACACATATATCTTCAAAAATTGTCCACCTATAAAAGGGAATGTTGGAACCTATTTTCCTAATTGCATATCACTTAAACAGTAGTACTTTCAATCACACTAGTCTAAACTAAAAGTTAAAATGAGTTACCATCAGTCTAAAAATTCACCAAGTTTCGATTTTGAAGAAAACTTCTTTTTCTACGATAAAAATCTTAATCGAGTGGAGTATCCATATGGATACCATACTTGTTGACGAGCTCCGTGAGAGAAAGTTCAATGAACTTTACGAACCAAGATGAGGATTACGAAATAATATCTCATGGGGTTTGTTGGACAAAATCAATGTCAAATTCAAGAAAGAATTCACCAAGGATGACATAACCATTCGAGTTAAGTTTCTTGAAAAACGATACAAACATTTTCACATGGTGTTGGGCAACAAACACGCTACTGGAGATCACAAGACCAACAAAGTACAAGCACCAAAATGGCTTTTACGCTTTTGGAATGACGTGGCAGGCGATGCTGAATTTAATTTTGCATATCTAAAAAATGGAGAACCTTTTTGATGGATTAGGTATTCAATAAAAAAAAGTTTGAATTGCAACAACCTCGTTGGAAATCCGCCATTACGATTGTGATCATATACGTAATATCAAATTATTGTAATTGTTATTTTAATCTTATTGTATTTGAATTTTGAAATAAGATTTCTTTTTTCTAATTTTAAGAAGTGATATACACTTATATTAAAATATATATTTATTTATTTTCCTAAATGCAACATAAGAGATACTTAAGATTTTATAAAATCATGAATTTTTTAAATAAAAAATAAAAAATTACAAAAAGGAAAGAATTTTTTTTTCTTTCAAATTAGGGCATGCGTCCCCTTTTTTTTTAACAAAAATACCCGAGACGCTGGTGGCAACAGCGTCCCGACCCCCCAATTATTTTTTTCATTTTGGCCCCCAAAATTACCAAAATCGACTAAAACAGCCGGGGACGCGATTGTTAAATGCATCTCGCTTTCAAATTTTAGCTTTTCTTTATTTTATGAGCGGGACGCTGTTAAGAAAAACGTTTCAATCTATTTATTTAATTTTTGTTTCACTTGTATTATTATGTTAATTTTTAAATATGATTTTATTATTTATTTAGTTTCCCCTTGAAATGGTCTAGTTGATCACCACGGCGCCAGTATTGTAACTAGGCATTGGAACTACTCATGGACCAATGATGCACACTCCTCTAAGATAATTTAGCCGTCTCCAAAAATTAAATTTTAAAATAAATTAGAAAGATACCAAAATAAAAACTAAAAAAGAAAAGAACCCTCTAGAAAATAAAATATGTATATGTCCCCTATATATTAATACAAAATTCTTCTATCGTATGTGTCTGTTTCCCACGATTCGTTATTATTCATTTATTATTTTTAATTATTACTCTTTTTCAAATCCCGCTTAATATGCTGCGAATTAGTGCTTTTATTATATACCGGCAGTGCTTGGTTCTCATTTGAACCTAATATATATATATATATATATATATATATATATATATATATATATATATATATATATATATATATATATATATTCACGATCGAAAAGGATTATTACTCCTAGGTATGACCTTCTTTACATCACCTTCTTTTTCTTCTTCCATTCTTATCCTCCTTCAATTTTCAATTGATTTCTTTATTCAACACAACTTTCGATCGTTCACGGATTATTACTCCTAGGTATGTTTGTCCATCTTCACATTTTCTTCTTCCATCTTCATCCTTCCTTCAATTTTTAATTGATTTCTCAATTTAACACAACTTTCGATCATTCACCCTAAGCGGACATACAAGTTAATAAACTAAAAACTCTAAAACCCTCGTAATATTTTCAAAGAAAAACTACGAATAAGTAAATAAAACAGAAAAATCTTATTTTGGATCGTTCAAGATTTGCAGAAAAGAGACAGACATTATATTAAAGGGTAAAAGCATTGATCTTTCATCCCTTAAATAGCAGAAGCTTACAATACACATATATATAAGGCTGCAGACTACTGTGACCTCTACACAGCTCTAGCTACATGTCAGCATACAAGAGGCTGCACACAACCCTAGTAAATGGTTGTTATACTTAACAGAATATACCTCACACCGTTTGACAGCTAATGAACACTACAAGACAATGGAAGGAGCTGGAAGGTGCTTGAGGTAAACAGTTGTACATGCAGACAAAACAGATGATCATGCATGACCATGCATGGGATCATATTTCAACAGCCTCCCTCAATCCGAGCTTGGAGAAGGGAGAACATTGAGCTTTGATCTGAACCATGTGAAGGATTGATCAGGTAAGGGTTTTTGTCAATATATCTGCAATTTGATGCTCAGATGGAACATGTTGAACCTTGAACAGACCTTGGTTGACCTTATCTCTTACAATGTATAAATCCAACTCATTGTGCTTGGCTTTGGAGTGAAGGACCGGATTAGATGCAAGTGCTTCAGCACCTATGTTGTCAGTCCAGATAACAGGTGTTGTTTGCAAGGGAATGAGAAGCTCTTTAAGGAGGTAAGTGATCCAGATGATGTCGGTAGAGCAATGAGCTAGGCTTCTAAACTCAGCCTCTGTGCTTGACCTGGAGATTGATTGCTGCTTCTTTGAACACCAAGTCACAAGATTGTTGCCTAGATAAATGCAGAAACCAGAGACAGACTTCCTATCATCCATATAAGTGGCCCAACCTGAATCTGAGTAAGCCATCATGTTCAGTTGAGAGGCTTTGGAGAACTTGAGTCCATGTGAGAGAGAACCTGCAAGATACCTCATTATTCTCTTTAAGTCTTTCCAATGAGGTTCAAGTGGATTTTGCATGTACTGGCTTAATTTATTGACACTGAAGGTGATTTCAGGTCTTGTTATGGTGATATATTGCAAGGCACCAATTATGCTCCTGTAGGTTGTAGCATTTACACTGTTTTTTCCAATGTACTTTGAGAACCTAGCCTTGGATCCCATGGGTGTTTCTATTCCTTTTGCACTTGCCATTCCAAATTTCTGAAGGAGACTTTTAATGAATTGACCCTGGGATAGATGTAGCTCACTCTGATCACTGTGTTTAACCTCAATTCCCAAGAAGTGATGCTACTGTCCTAAATCCTTTAAGGCAAACTTTTGATTCAACCCTTTGATTAAATATCATCCATAATATCATCCACAATAATATCATCCACATATACTAGGATCAGTATATAACTCTGACCTCTGATTTTGAAAAACAAGGATGGATCAGCCTTTGATCCCTGAGACTGCAAATTGAGAAGTTCTTGTCTGAGTTTGCAATACCATGCTCTTGGAGCCTGTTTCAAACCATAAATAGCTTTCCTGAGTTTGCAAACAAAGGTAGGGTGATCTTGACTCTCAAATCCTAAAGGTTGCTGCATGTAAATATCCTGCTCCAAATCTCCATTAAGGAAGGCATTGTTAGCATCCAACTGCCTTGTGGTCCAATTCAAAGTGACAGCCAAGGTTAAGACAATTCTTATGGTGATAGGCTTGATTACAGGGCTGAAGGTTTCTTGATAATCTACTCCTGGATTCTGAGTGTACCCTTTTGCCACTAATCTGGCCTTGTATCTAGCAAGAGAACTATCTGAATGCCTTTTAATCTTGTATATCCATTTACAACCTACAATAGGCTTTTTTAAAGGATTAAGTACTAAGCTCCAAGTTTTGTTTTCCATAAAAGATGAGTACTTAGCTTGCATAGCCTCCCTCCAGTGCTTCAGTTGAAAAGCCTATTTTTCTGTTGAAGGTTCCATTTCTGTTTTGATTGAGACAAAGGCTTTAGGTTTGAAGATACAAGCTCTGGATCTTATTACCATGTGATGTTGAGGTTTGGGAGATGAAGAGTGAGAATGTCTATTGCTGTTGTCAATTTGAAGGTCAACAACAAGAGGAATGGTACTTGCACTAGCAATGGAGCGGCTGTTCTTGAGGAGTGATGACTTGAGGAGCTTTGATTTGTAGGAGTGTTCTGATGAAAGGAACTCTGACTTGTAGGTGGTTTTTCAGGATGTTTTGAGGTAGTTACTAAGGGTGGAGTAGGTAAAGTAGAAGATTCTGAGGTTGTAGGTTGTGAGTTTGCTGAGACTTTGTTGAGATAAGGAAACACAGTCTCCTCAAATAATATGTGTCTGGTGATTATCATTTCTCCTGAGGGTAGAAGTACCTTGTAGCCTTTGTAATTGTCACAATATCCCAAGAAGGTAGAAGGTAAGGACCTAAACTGGTGTTTGTTTAGATGTTTCATGTAAGGATAACAAAGACATCCAAACACTCTGAGTTGATTGTAGTCAGGAGGAGCATTATATAAGCTGTGATAAGGAGACCTGTTCTATAGCACTTTAGTAGGTAGACTATTGATCAAATAGACAACTGTTCTGAAGGCATCAATCCAAAAATGATGTGGAACTCCAGACTGGGCTAAAAGAGCAAGAGCCATTTCAACTATGTGTCTATGCTTTCTCTCAGTCAGTCCATTCTGCTGAGGGGTATATGGACAAGAAACCCTGTGTTTGATCCCATGTTGTTGTAGGAAAGGAGTAAAGGTAAGGTACTTTGTCCCTCCATCACTCTGAAGTGTTTTAATCTTGGTTTTGAACTGATTTTCCACTAGTTTATTGAACTGAATGAAGGCAGAGAGAGCATCACTCTTAGCTGCGAGGAAGAAAATCCAAGTATATCTTGTAAACTGATCCACAAAGTTGATGTAATACTTGTGTTTTGAGTAGGTATGGACAGGAGAGGGGCCCAGAGATCACTATGAACAATTTCAAAAGCATGAGTATAAGTCGAGTGAGATTCAGGAAATGGCAATTTGTGTATCTTGGATTTGCAACAAGCATCACATAGGGGTAAATTATTTTCATTATTCTCAAAGGGAAAATTAAAACTTTTCATCAAAATACTAACCACCTCAATGGCAGGATGCCCTAATCTCTGATGCCAAACACACATGTGTAGTCTTTTTTGAAAAACAGAAATATTAACTAGGGGTTGATTTATCATCAACTTATTCACAGCAATAGCTTTATTGAAAACAGTAGACATTCCAGCACCAACTGACTCTCCTTGAAATCCCTTGTTCTTGAACTCAAACTGATATAATCCATCTCTAAGCTTCCCTTGAAGTAGTGCTACCCCCGTAGCTTGATCCTTAACAACACAAAAAGTGGGATGAAACTCAAAGAAAATAACATTATCTTGAGCAAACTGTGATATACTCGTAAGGTTTCTTGTAATGCTTGGGACAAGTAAAAGGTTCTTGAGCTGAAAAACAGATGTACAATAAGGGGATTTGAGTTCAGTGTTATCAATGTGTGTAATGTCCAGACCTGTTCCATTCCCCATATGCAGCTTGTTTGATCCCTTATATTCATACATAGTGTTAAGGTTAGACATGACATAGGTCACATGATTTGTAGCCCCTGAATCTGGGAGCCAGCTTAAGGTATCAGAGGCAATTGAGGCATTTTCTTGATTCTGAGCAGCAATCATGGCAGTAGGATTATAATTCCTGTTATTGAATTGCTTTGAACTCTGAGTTTGATTGCTCGAGTTGGGAACAAAATTCAGGTCTCCTCTATAATAACATTTTTCAGTAGTATGATTTGTATGATGACAAATCTGACAAGCCACCTTACTGAAATTAGTCCTGCCTCTGCCTCTTCCACTAGTTTGTCTGCCACCAGCTCCTCTAAAATAGCCTCCTCTTCCTCTAGCACTCTGATATGAGTTATATGTATCTCTTTTGTTGTTTTGAACAGCCATATTAGCAACAAGGGTGCTACTATCATCAATAACAGCAGGATTAGCAGTTTCAATCCTATTTTCAAAGCTCAACATGAGAGCACTCACTTGATGCACAGTACAAAATTCAGGTTTAGAGGTAACACAGACTACAAATGAATCATACTCACTACCAAGACCAGACAGTATATGCATGACTTGATCTGTTTGAGAGACCTTTTGGCCAGTAGAGGCTAAGGCATCACAGCATAGTTTAACCTTGTTAAGATACTCTCTAATGGAAAGATTACCTTTTTTCACTGTGGATAATTGCAGCTTGTACTGCATTTGTCTTGCTAGGGCTTGACTGGAGTAATTTGTCTCCAGGACTCTCCACATCTAGTGAGAGGTTTCTAATCCAACCATGAGAACAAGAAGACTCTCTAACAGTGATGACAATAGCCATGAGGCTAACAACTGGTCCTGCCTTTGATAGATCATAAATTCTGGATTGAGTTTTAAAGCATCTGGATTTTCTGGGCTGGTGATGAGCTTTTGTGGAATATTAATGGAGCCATTGAGGTACACTTCAAGACCATAACCACGTACAGCTGTTAGGATTTGCTGCTTCCAGATTAGATAATTTGAATCTGAAAGCTTGGTAGTGAGAAGTTAGGATTGTGGTTGAACAATCTGCAGATTTGTGTTATTATTATTGTGGGGGACATTTGAATCTGTTGAGGCTGATGAATCAGCCATTGTGGAGCCGGGCAAGATTAATAAAAGCAAGATAGGATAGTAGCACAAGAGACAGGTTTAAAAACCTGCTCTGATACCATGTTTTGGATCGTTCAAGATTTGCAGAAAAGAGACAGACATTATATTAAAGGGGAAAGGCATTGATCTTTCATTCCTTAAACAACAGAAGCTTACAATACACATATATAAAAGGCTGCAGACTACTGTGACCTCTACACAGCTCTAGCTACATGTCAGCATATAAGAGGCTGCACACAACCCTAGTAAACGGTTGTTATACTTAACAGAATATACCTAACACCGTTTGACAGCTAATGAACACTACAAGACAATGGAAGGAGCTGGAAGGTGCTGGAGGTGAACAGATGTACATGCAGACAAAATAGATGATCATGCATATGACCATGCATAGGATCATATTTCAACAAACCTAATAAGAAATAACTAAACTAAAAAGTTTCTAAGAAACTAAATGTTAGCCCTGCCTAAGAAATACACTCCCACTGCTGGTGGAGTCATTATACCATGCATCTAGGTAACCTTGCATGATGCACTCATTAATTTAATTTATCATCGTATATAACTGACATATATCATCACATATAAGTGATACATATCGTCACATATAACTGATATATATCATCACAATAATTGAAATTCTAAATCGAAAATCTAAAACCATAAAATGAAAAAAAAAACTAAACGAAAAACTAAACCCTAAAAATTGAAAACTAAATCGTGAAACTGAATATTAAACTCTAAACTCTATATTTCTATCATTATCTATAATCACATATAACCGACAAATATCATCGCATATAACTAACACATATCACATATATAACTGATAGAATGACAGATTTTTGCCGGGGCCCTAAAATGGAAAACTAAATAAAAAAATAAAAAATTAAACCTTAAAATAGAAAATTAAATCGTAAAAATAAAAAATTAAACCCTAAAATGTAAAACTAAATCCTAAAACAGAAAAGTAAACCCTAAACTCTAAGTTTTTGTCACATATCATCAAATATAACTACTATATGTACTATATATCATCACGTATATAACTGAATTATAACACATTTTTACAAGATGCACCTAACAAGGTGCATTCAAGTGCATGTAATAAATTGCTCACCTTTAGTCGAAACTAATCAATATTCAAGACCTAAAGAGAATTGATATATTGTTTTTGTTCTGTGTAGTATCTGACTGAACCTTAAAAGTAATAAGAATTAGACCTAAAAAATTCAATCATTTCAATTTCATTTTATTTTTTTTGAAAAGGACCTAACCCACCAAGACCGGAGAAGCAATTGGATCGATTCATAACAAAAGAAAGTCAACCAATGTCGACGCCATGCCTTAAAGCTTAAAGAGATGAGCCTGGTAAAGCCTAAATCCACGAATGATTTTGACTGGCTATTCTCCCCAAACAAGAAGTAGGAAACGACTTCTAATGGCACAACTAACAGTTTTATCTCTCCCTTCATCTGCTGCATGAACATCGACATTGAAATAACTTAATGGAAAGTAGTGGATCCGGGGGTGTGTAAAGGTTTTCTCGAGTCGGATAGAGATTGACCCTCGAGTGTAAAGGCAGGAGGAAGATTGACTGTGTAAACAAGTTTATGCCTGGAAAAATGCATCGTTATTGAAACCCGGAAAAAAAAACTGGGATCTTAGATCAAAGCGCAGCCAAGAATTGGCAATTGATGAGCCAATAAGGCAATAAGATAAAATAATCAAATGTAATTAATTACTTGGATCGATATGGTGGTAGGGGCTTGAACTTTTATTTTCAATTTTAGTTGCTATCAATGGAGACTGATTGCGCTATATGCGCCGCCTATGCCTATGATTTAAGATATATTTCCATAGGGAAAAATTGAGATCTTGGGACTAATTTCGGTGTCACACACTTTCCAATTTGGCACTCTTTGACCATAATCTTGCTTACAGATAATAAAAACGCTTATGTTTTTCTTGATGGACACTTTACAGGAAAAAAGAGGAAATAATTTGTGCTATGATTAAAAAAGTGCTTCATAGTATTGTACGTATTTGGTGATATTTTCTTAGTCTCACTCTGTGTCAAGAATCAGGATGACAATGTTCATTCTAACCATGTTTGGTCTTAATCAGCATGTGCCCATTTGGTATGTTTATTTTAACTATTTACAAATTAACACTCAAAATCTGAATATCTGAACATAAATCTAAAAATTGTTTTAAGAATTTAAAAACTAGCAACCGAAACTTTCTACAAAAGTCAAATATGGAAAATACATTAAAAAATTGTAAAAAAAATTGTTCAATGAATCCGAGAATAACTAAGTGGTACTCACCGTGGAATGCTATATAATTTAATTGAATTTTTATTTTGTGGAATTCCATTGATTTATAGAGATTTCTATGAACTCCATTCGATTTAAAAAAAAATGTATGGAACTTTACGTAATGAAATCATATGTATTTTGATAAAATTTGTTAACGTATCAGAATTATTATCACTCTTTTCTATATGAATAGTTTTCACAATTTAGGATGTAGAAGTTGCAATAATAACATTTGTTGTGGAAGATTATAATTAAAACTATGAACTATTAAAAAAAAAACATAATATTATTTTTACTTATTGTTTAAATTTTTTTTTTCTTTTTCAGGTAACCAGTTTTATAATCATTACTTATATCATATTATTATCTCTAAATTTATATATTAATTAGTAATATATTTCTATCTTTTATTATATATATATTCATATGATGAATATATTTACCATGCTACTCAATGTTAAAGCAAAAAATCAAACTATGTCGTTAAAAAATATATTTTGACATTGTTCTATGAAATAAAATGAAATAATATTTCACAGTTCTAATATTTCATTATACTTTATATATTAATATATTATAAGATTATTATGTAATATATTAATCTTGCCATTTTCATTTATTTCCCTTTATGTTTCTAAAAATCTCGAGAGACAAAACAATAATTTAAATGTAAGTGCAAAATTGTGATATAAGATTTGAAAACAATTTAATGTATTCAAAGACACTTGCTCAAGTCAGAATGAGGCCTCAGATTAGTGACGTGGACAACGAGTCGTTGAAGTACTTGGAGGCTCGTGATCGTGTTTTTGAGCCGAAAATATGATTTATTTATTTATTTCTAATTTTTCTTACGCTTAATAAAAACCAGCAACGTCGTCCGGTCGGATGGCAGTCCAATTTGTTTTGTCCGATCGGACGCATGCACTAATCCGGTCGGACGTTGCTATTCAGATTATTTTGATTGGACTCTTACATGGGCCTTATGCACTATTTATTTGAGTCTTCACATTATTTTTAGGGTTGTTGAATTTTGAGATTGAATGAAACTTTGAGAGACGCCAATTTACGGCTCTTCTCTTTCGTTCTCACGCTTACGCTACGTCAGTTGGTATCAGTAGACCGGGCACGATGTCTCCCCGTCGCCATCCACATCTCGACGCCGCCACTCAGCCCAATGCCGAACGTGATGCCGACATCACGAAATTGAGCCGTCAGGTCGCCGCTTTGGTTGCCGGTATGGACAATCTCTGGATTTTGGTCACCAACTCGTTGCCGGAGCAAGGCCACGACCCTCAACCACCACCTGCTCGCGACTTCGCTGGACGATGACAGCCGCACGCCCCGCGGCACCAGCAGGTACACAGTGAGTCGGACTTGGATGAGGAGGAGACTATCGATGAAAACCCATTTGCTGCTTTGGGCAACGATCCGCCGCAGGTAGGCCGCAACGACGACCGTCGGTGGGAGTCCGGATTTAAGCTCGATATCCCAGAATTTGAAGGTGGCCTCGATTCTTGTGATTTTTTCGATTGGTTTAATACCATTGAAGATCTCTTGGATTTTAAATCCGTCCCGGAGAATAAATGTGTAAACCTTATTGTGACCCGATTTCGTGCAGCGTGGTCGCAACAGCTGAAGCAGGCCCGCAGCCGCTTGCACAAGCCTCCGATCACGTCGTGGGGTAAGTTTAAAAAGTATTTACGCAATGAACTCCTCCCGTTCAATTTTGAGGGGACATTATCTCAAAAGCTCCACAATTTAAAACAAGTATCTCATTCGGTGGATGCATATACCGAGAATTTTTATTAGTACCTATCGCGGATCGATATTGGTGACTTGCCTCGAGCGCGGAAAAGGATCCAATGAATTCGAGAGAACCGGCCAGATGGTTGCGCGCTATATCGTCGGCTTGAAGCCCTCGATCCAGGACACCCTCACCCTCTTCGGACCGTTCACCATGTCCGGGGCACACCAGCGCGCCCTCCTTCTCGAGCAACAGGCATCCCGGCGTACAGCGGGCCAGGGGTTCTCCAACCCACGACCACCGTCAGCGCAACCGGCACCTGGTTCGGCAGCCCGCTATCTTCCACCGTCTGCTGCTGCGTCGCACGACACTGCATCACCCAGTTTACATGTTCCTGACACTGGGTCATCCAGTGTGCGCTGTTTTGGGTGCGACGAACTGGGTCACTGTCTTACCACTTATCCTCGTGCACGACAACATGACTTGTTAATTAATGATTGGGAAACATCCCATTTCGGCTCTCCACATATTCTTAATGAGGATATGCCTGAAGAGGTGCCCGAAGTCCATGTTCAGGGAGACGTGGGCCCGTTGCTGGTCATTCGTCGTTCTTACTTGACCCCCAAAGGCTTCGATTCAATCCCAAGCACAACGAGATCATATTTTTGAGTCCACATGTATGATTGTGGGTAAGGTTTGTCGTTTTATTATTGATTCGGGTTCTTGTGAAAATGTAGTTTCTGCGGATGCTGTTAGTAAATTGAATTTGTCTACGGAACCACACCCTTTCCCCTACACTTTGGCTTGGATTCAGCATGGTAATTCTGTGACGGTTGATCTTCGTATGCATGTTTCATTTTTTGTTGGGTCGATATATAAGGATACATTGTATTGTGATGTTGTACCTATGGATGCGTGTCATTTACTTTTGGGTCGTCTTTGGAAGTTTGATAGGTTTTTCATCCATGATGGACGTCAGAATACGTATAGTTTTATGTTTGAGGGCTCGAAAATTATCTTGCACTCTGTGGTTCCTTCACCCCCACCCCAGTCAAATCCGTTATTATTGTTGTCTCGGACGAACTTCTTGCGTGAGGCTACCTCTGTGCCGTTTGTGGTTTTGCTATTAGTTGTTTAGCATTCTGAGGTGGTTTCGGTCGTTCATCCTACTATTCGTCAACTCCTTGATGATTTTGTTGATGTTTTTCCTGATGAGTTACCCCAGGGTTTTCCACCATTACGTGATATTCAGCATCACATTGATTTGGTTCTGGGAGTTTCTCTCCCTAACCGCCCTCATTACTACATGAGTCCTATTGAGCATGAGGAGCTTCGGCGCCAGGTGGAGGAATTGGATCAGCGGGGTTCTGTTCGACAAACCTTGAGTCCGTGTGCGGTGCTGGCTCTCCTTATTCCCAAAAAAGATGCTTCTTGGCAGATGTGTGTTGATAGTCAGGCTATCAACAAAGTTACTATCAGGTACCATTTCCTATCCCTCGTTTAGATGATTTTTTGGATCAACTCAGTGGTGCTGTGATTTTTAGTAAGCTAGACTTGCGTAGTGGCTATCACCAAATTCGTGTCCGTCCTGGTGATGAGTGGAAGACGGCCTTTCAAACTCAGGAGGCCTTGTTTGAGTGGTTGGTCATGCCATTTGGTCTCTCTAATGCGCCGAGTACATTTATGCGCATTATGAACCAATCCCTTCGGGCTTTGATCAGTTCCTGTGTGGATGTGTATTTTGATGACATCCTCGTATACAGCTATTTGTTTGATGAGCATGTGGGGCATTTACGTGTTGTTCTTACTATCTTACGTTCCGAAAAGTTCTATGATTCTCCCCGGAAGTGTCTTTTTGGGGTTGATTGCGTCCTATTTCTGGCCTATGTTATTTCCTTTGCAGGGATTCGTGTGGATGATGCGAAGATTGTCGCTATCCGGGATTGGCCTTCTCCCACCTCTGTGATCGAGGCCCGTAGCTTTCATGGTCTCGCTTCTTTTTACCCCCATTTCATTGCGCATTTCAGTGCCATCATGGCTCCTATCACTGACTATATTGGCTCCCAAGTCGTTTGTTTGAACTCCTGCTGTGGAAGCTGCCTTTTCACAGATTAAAGAGTGCCTTATTTCAGCCCCGGTATTGTTATTACCTAATTTTGAACAGCCCTTCGAGTTGTCTTATGATGCCTCGAAGGCCGGCATTGGAGGGGTTTTGAGTCAAGGGGGCCGCCCTGTGGCCTTTTTTAGTGAAAGATTATCCGGTCCTCGTGGTCACTAAGAGTTTGTTCTTTATTCAGATCACGAGGCTCTTCATCACCTGGCCACGCAGGATAATCTATCTGCTCGGCCTGCTTCTTGGGTTTCCTTTCTACAACAGTTTACGTTTGTATTGAAGCATCTTTCGGGATCATCGAACAGGGTTTCGAATGCGCTGAGTAGCCGTGCATTGGTGCTCGTCGATCTCCATATCTCGGTCCCCGGCCTTGAGTTGTTAGGGGAGTCTTATGCTGATGATCGCTTCTTTATCCTGATTTTGGCTCGCCTTCAATCCGGTGATCCTTCTGATTTCGTGTTGATTGATGGCTTCCTATTTAAGGGAACTCGCCTTTGTATCCCCGACACGAGCCTTCGCCTCCGTCTTATCACGGAGCTCCACAGTGCAGGCTATGTAGGGCGTGACCGTTCTATTTAGCTTGTTCAGCATTCTTACTTTGGGCCTACTATTCGCCATGATGTGACCCGTTTTGTGTCTCACTGCCGTGTTTGTCAAGTCTCGAAGGGAACTTCGACGAATGCAGGTCTCTATCGCCCATTACCTATTCCGACGTCTCCTTGGGTCGCCATTAGCATGGATTTTGTATTGGTTTGCCGCGTATGTAGCGCGGTCATGATTCTATTTTCGTGGTCGTTGACCGTTTCTCTAAGATGGCGCATTTTATCCCGTGTCAAAAGACGGCTGACGCGGTCGTTGTGGAAAAGTTATTTTTTTGCGAGGTCTATTGTCTTCATGGTCTGCCTTCCTCCATTATTTCTGATCGTGACATCCGCTTTTTTAGTTTCTTTTGGAAGAGTTTGTGGTGTATGGCGAACACCAAGTTGGGTTTTAGTAATGGGCAGACGGAGGTGGTGAATCGTTCCTTGGGGAATTCGCTTCGTTGTTTGGTGGGCGAGCATGTAAGTTCTTGGGACGATCAGCTGAGTCAGGCGGGGTTTGCTCAGAACTCGGTTGTTAATCATTCTATGGATCTTGCCCCTTTTCAGGTGGTGTATGCGACAATTCCTCGTAGTCCTGTTGATTTGATGGCCCTCCCATCACCTGTTCGAGCGGACTCAGGCCGTCGACTTGATTGAAGCGCTACGCCTTACCCACCATGCTACCCATGATCAGTTGGTTGCCACTTCGGCTGTGTATAAAGCGGCGGCCGATTGCCATCGTAGAGATGTTGAGTTTGAGCCCAGTGACTTTGTTTGGGCCGTTTTGACTCGTGGTCGTTATCCTGCTCATGCATACAACAAGCTTGCAGCCCGGAAGATTGGCCCTTTGGAGGTGCTTGCCAAGGTCAATCCAAATGCATATCGTTTGAAGCTTTCCTCACACATGCGTACGTCGAATGTTTTTAATGTCAAACGTTTGATTCCATACACCGGCGATAAGAATGATGGTGTCGTGGACCTTGCCGGTTCGAGAGCGAACTTTCTCTCGGTGGGGGAGAATGATGTGGACAACGAGTCGTTAAAGTACTTGGAGGCTCATGATCGTATCTTTAAGGCGAAGATACAATTTATTTATTTATTTCTAATTTTTCTTATGCTTAATAAAACCCAACAACGTCGTCCGGTCAGATGTCCTCCCAATCCGATAGGATGGTAGTTCAGTTTGTTTTGTCCGACCGGACGCGTGCACCAATCCGATCGGACGTCGTTGTTATTATTTTGATAGGATTTTTACATGGGCCATATGCACTATTTATTTGAATTTTAATATTATTTTTAATAGTTGTTAAATTTTAAGATCAAATGAAACTTTAAAAAACGCCAATTTACGATTCTTCTCTTCGTGTTCACGCTCACACGACGTCAGATAGTAAGATTATATCGAAATTAAATAGTCCCTACAAAGTTTTTATCATACTTACGGAGAAGAGTAGATTATGTTATTGAAATTAAAAGTCATTGTCTTGGAACTTGTTTTATGCTCGTTCTTCCCTTTTATAGTACCCATAATTTTATTATTATTCTTCCCCTCTCCTGCATTAAGAGAGAAAGTCAAACTAGGTGGTCAACTATTATTATTATTATTATTATTATTATCATCTTTGGAGTAGTATGAATTTGGATAGCTTATCCACTCTTTTAGTCTAATTAATTACATAAAATCTCAATTATTATTTAAATGTAGCAAATAACCTTTATATTTATTTTATTTTACAAATTGCAACCCTCTGGATAATTCAATAAGAAAATGCCAACTTCAAGGATTCTTTTTAATATCTTAATCTTACAAGGCAATCTACTCTTTTTGGGTAATTAGGTCAAATCTATTATATATTATCCAAAGGAATTTCATAAATTTATATATTATTGATCCCTTAAAATCTATCAAGTCCCCTTTATCAAATGGAAAAAGTTTCTGGTTCCCGAGTAGTGCCAAGATTCCCTTGACATATTCTGCTAACAGAAAAAAGTGGTCACTTTTGTTCAGGTTCATGTGTGCATTTAACCCAAATCCTAAAAGTGCAAGAAAAAGTACTCCTATTAATGTTGTTAAACCAGGTATGTGCTGGAACTCAAGATTTTGGACTTTGATTCTAAATTTGAACACTCGTTTGTGATGATTCAAATTTTGAATCTTTAACTAACAATTATTAACATGAATTGACAATTATTACTATATATATTTAGTTATATTTAAATAAACTAAATATAATATAATAACAAATCACAACTTTCATATATAATTTGACTTTGACATTTAAAATAAAAGGTATAAAATTCATAATCTTATAATTTATAACCAACAATAATTTTTTTTTATTTACAAAATTCTCAATATCATGGAGCATTTAATCACGTGGCTCTAAATCTAAAAAAAAAAATCACAAGGCATCCAAACAAAGCAGAAACTGCAAAAGTTGAGTCCCACTTTGCTAAAAGTAAAAAAGTTAGCCATATCAAGTGTGTGGGAAAGTTGTTTATTTTGTAGTCTTCTTGTTTCTTTTCATCTCTGAAAAAGCTTGGACCACTTTTCTTCCTTTAAATTAAAATTTTAGATAATTAAAAAAATTACCCTTTAATCCAATTACAAAAGAAATTAATTATCTTTCAAAATTATAATTATTTATGCAACATGAAATTTGTACTCTTTGTTTAAAAAGAGCGTAGATATACACACTTTGAAATTGTATTAATTCATACCAATAAAAAAAATTCATATAAATACCAAAACCAACACCTAAGACCTTAAACATATTTTTATCTTATTCATAATCCTCACCATCACCCTCAGCCACCGCAGCCACCGCCGCCACCATCGTCGCCAACCATTGAATAAAAATAAACACAAACACGCCATCAAGTCATCATCTACAACCACCATCGGCACCACGTCACTATCGCACAACAACAACAAAAAGATATCAAAACATGCGTTCGGAAAACCAGGACATGAACATAGCATGGCATTCGAAATTCTGGTTCGAATGCCATGAAGTACGTTTGAGTTTTATTTTCAAACGCGTTCAGAAATATGGTCTGAACGTATGATTTTCCTCTTTTCTTTCTTCTTATTCGGTGGAGATGACGATGGGAGAATAGTTTCGACAGCGGAGAGGCACGATCATGGCAATACTTTTCTTTCTTTCTTTTTCTTTTTGTTCTTTTATTTTTTTGTTATTCAATAAAGAGGCGGTGGCGGCGACAGATATAGCGGTGACGACCACAAATGATTTGTGTGAAGGATCGAAGAAGATGAATTTTATTTTTGAATATTTAGAATTTGAATGATAATTTTGACATTTTGATTCAAAAAACTTAATTGAATAAACTAATTTTAAAAATGGTGCTTATATTTACACCCCATGATAAACATGTTTTTTTAGGATTTTAATTTTGGAACAAAATTATTGTCCATTTGTTTTCATTTTATCCCTATCCCTTTCACAAAATAATTTTTTCTTCTTTCCAAAGTACACTCTTTCATTTGGCTAATTGATTGAAATAGTTTTTTCATGAAATATAATAATTTTGTTTATGAAATAATGCCAGTAATTTAGAATAAGAATCGTTTATAGTCACTTTTGTATGTTTCTTAATATTTGACTTTCTTTTTCATAAAAGCCCAACTTTTTTATAGATAAACAAGAAAGTGCCACAAATTCCAAATCTCATAACTTACACAAAAAATCACACAAATAAAAAAATCAAGATAGTTTCCTAAAATAAAAAAATATGTGCAGTATAATCCAAAATCCCAAAACAATCAAACACCACCAAAAATCTAAATACAGATTCTGAATTTTATTTTTTTCCACAATCCAAATAAATAAATAAATAACCATCAAATGCTACAAAAACCTGATCTTTTTTGCTCTGCAATTTCACAAGATTTTTTGCAATGAGCAATCGCCGCCTGAATCGAACCCTCGATCTCCGTCGCACTGCTACTCCTCCTCAGCTCAGGAAACCCATTCGACCTATTCGACGACGACGAAGATGACGATGACGATAAGCACTTAACCGGATAACGCCGTTTAATCGCGCTCGAAAACGACCTCCTGTGATTATTATTATCATCCTCAATCCCATCTTTACAATCAACGCCCTTCATAATTATAGCAGCAATCGTATTTGGGTTTTTCTTGTACTCATTTGCAATTTCCTCATAATTTCGTCCTGAGCTGCAATTTCCCTTGGCGGAGGCTTTGGTGAAAAGGGATTTCAGATAAGCCCTCGAGGATTTCAGCTTATTACCCAGCTTAAGCCTTTTGGGCCAAGGCAGCACCTTTTTTCTACTTAAGTAATTATTATTATCATTATTATTTAATTCCGTTGACCATCGGAAGAAAAAGTCGTGGTCGTCTGGGTTGAGCTCACAGCTGACTCTGCATGACTCGGATGGGGATATGTTGCAAGAGTCTGATGGGGTGTTGAGCGCGTGGGTGGATGGGAGCGAGTGGTAATTGTGGTCTTGGTGGAAGGGCATTTTGGTAAAATCAGCGGCGGTGAGGTTCCGGAGCATCTGGCGGCGGGATGGGAGGAGGAGGGGGAGGAGCTTACCTTTGTAGAAGAGGTCGTCGGCGGGGAATGCGGTGTTGGATAGGATTTGGAACTCGAAGTCTTTGGTTTGTGGGGATGATGATGATGAGTTTCTTGAGCTCAACTCCATGTCTATGTAGTCTTCTTCTTCTTCTTCTTCATCATGTGGTGGTGAGAGGTTTTTATTAGTTGTAGACATTTTCTTGGAGATGAGAAAATTGCATAATGTGTGGGGGTGTGGGGGTGTGTTTTTGTGGGTGTGAAGATGCTTTTATGGGGAGGTGAGCTTTAGTGAAAGGGGAAGGGCATCATTTAAAAGGAGGAATGGTTCGATTTAGAAAAGCATCAAAGTTTTGCAAGAGTTTGTTCTTTGAAATAGTGAATTTTGGTATTCATATTTTTGTGAAATTTGGAATTATAAGATTCAAAGATCCTTTAATTTTTAATATAAATACCATATTAGGCATGAAAGTGCGATAATGTATTATTATATTATATTTGATTTTAAATTATATTTCGAAAGTGAATGATATTGTATTGTAATATTGTATTTAGTAGTCGAATTCTCACCGGGAGATAAATCGTGGGGTATGCATTAGTGACGTCAAGATTAGGTTTCTTGAGACTCGATTTACTGGTGAGCATAAGCCTACATGAATTGTTATCAATCAAGATCATGTGATGCATTTAATAAATCGTTCATTTCTTTCCTCATTCTTCTGTGTCAATAATGATAGAATTGAATCTTCTGAAGCTAATGTAAAATTTCAAGGGCTCTTCCTCCTTTGGTGGCATCAAAACTAGCATGTTGGTTAAGTATTTCTGAATTTCATCGAACGCTTTCTAGTGCACTTCTTTCTACACGAACTCTTCTGAATCCTTTCATAGCAACAAGACAATGGTTGAAGTTTTCTGTGAGATTTGAGATAAATCGGCGAAAATTCCATTTGATACCTCAGTAAATTGTTTTATGGTCTAATATTACGGGAATTACTATTAACTTCGCACAAATTATAAATATGATCAGTAAATTTATTGAAACATAAAAAGTTTTACTTTTTACTTTTATTTATATATATATATATATATATATATATATATATATATATATATATATATATATATATGTGTGTGTGTGTGTGTGTGTGTGTGTGTGTGTGTGTTTGATTGAGGAGAAAAGTATTTTAAAAATATATAAATATTTATAAGGGGAAAAATATATAAAAAATAATTGGTGATTAAATAATTTATTTATTTAAAAATAAATAAAGTGATTGACGAGGAAGAAATTGAAAATGAGTTGAAATATTTTTGAAATATTTTAAAACAAATATCAAAACAAAAAAAAAAATCTCAAACTCAGATAATATCCAAGTGCCATAATGGTTTAACTAAACTATCTAAATAAATATGTAAGAATGTCCTTTTCCATGAACTGTTTATGTTCCAGTTTCAAACAAAGAAACACTATTTATTTCCCATGGTCTTTCTTAGAGCACCAAACATATTCATTATATTTGGATTTTTGTACATGAATCCAAAATAACATAAGTTTTTATATTTTTTAATCAGAAGTAGCATGACTTTGAATAATGGTAAGCCTATACCGACTGCAACAT
>BMAC01000069.1:819044-829642 GCA_014905375.1 Phtheirospermum japonicum
TTAATTTTAATACTGTTTTTGAGACTTCCTAATAAATGTTTTTGAATGTAACCACCCTTGGGTTCAACATTTTGTTGTTGTCCAAACATAGTACAATGAAAAGTTGGTGTATCCCAAGCTCGAGGCTTTTGGCTGCACACTCTTGTAATAATCTCAATCTATGCATTTTACAATGTAACATCGTTTGAAATAATATATAAAAATGAGAAGAATAGTATATATATAGATATATAGGTTTATTATTTGAATTAGGAAAACAAGTATATTTAAAATGAGAAGCACTCATGACAACTTTTGATTTCAATTCCCTTTCATTATAACTTCGCATATAGAGACTAGGGAGAACAAATAGAGTACCCTTTTGTAGCTCTATTTCAGATTTATCACATGTCATCTGACATTCTCACAAAAAGGAATGCCTGGAGCCTTTTGCCCCACTTTTTCAGATGTGGCCCAATTGCATTGGCTTCTTATTGGTTTATAACTTTATAATAAGTTTCATAAATTTCATGTAAGCAACATTTCTATCGGCAAATTGTATATAAAAAAAAATTCTCTCGACGACTAGCAAAAAATAAAATTGGCAAATAATTGATAGTTTATGAACAAAAAAAAATATAATTCGTTTATTTTCCTAAATAATTTATATTCCTATTTTTCTTTAATTTATTTCATTTATCTCTCATTTTTTAAGTACAAGAAAATTACTAGCATATAATAATTTTATGTTATTTTCCCTATCTCTCATCTCTTCATTATCATTAACTTTCACCGCGCAAGAATTTTGTGGGTTCATTTGAGAAAATATTTATCAAATTATTGAATATTCAATCACCTACTCAAAACATACAAATTATATTCAATTACTTACTCACCAAAAATTTTCATATCACTAAATTTATTTTCACTATTTTCTAATGAAACGAAACGAAAAAAAAAAAAAAAGAAAGGATATTCAATCTCTTGTTACATCCCCTCTATTTCATTCTATTTGTCGTAATTATCCATTTCACGAAAGTTAGGAAAGATGAGTCATTTATACCGTGGACCAGTGTGCACCTTGTAAGGTGCACACATTAATTTAATTTATTATCGCATATAAATAACATATCATCACATATAACTGATATATATTATCACAAATAATTGAAATTCTAAATTTAAAATCTAAAACCCTAAAATGTAAAAAATAAATCTAAAACAAAAGACTAAACTCCAAAATGGAAAACTAAACTCTAAAATGGAAAATTAAACCCCAAAATTGAATATTAAACTATAACCCTAAATTTCTATCACATATAACTGACACATATCACCACATACAAATATCTAAACCCTAAAATGTAAAATTAAATCCTAAAATGGAAAACTAAACCATAAAATGTAAAATCAAACCTTAAAATGGAAGTAAATCATAAACTCTAAATTTTTATCACATATCATCATTTATAACTAATATATATCATTACGTATAACTGTTATACATCACCACAAATAACTGAATGATAACAGGTTTTTATAGGGTGCACATAGTAATGTGCATCCAGGTGCATGTAATAAATTGTGAGGAAAGATGATTGATGTTATAATTATAACTATCGAACGACCATAATATTCATTTGTTTAGAAGAACTAAGAGTGTGAAATAATAAAAGGAAGTGTAAAATTAGTAATGTAATATTTGATTCCTAGTGGAAAAGTAAAAATTAATATTAGTTTTTTCTTGAAAATGTAAATGTGACAAATAAAGTTTTTAAAATACAGCAGATAGAACTGGACTTTTGTACAAACAAGTCAATGAAATATTTCTGTTTTACAACTTACACCCTCCAAGATGTCTTTGTAATTTATGAACTATTAAGAAACAAACAATTTGCATTTGAAACAAAGTTTCAAAAGCTGAAAAGCTGGAAAATGAAAGTGACATGTTCTTGGATCAAATATTTCTCATTCAATGCTTGAAAGATACAATATACACAACCACATTAAATAGGGCAACGCAACACATGAAGTCTCGGATAACCTAGGCACGTGACTAGCTACAATAGAATATACACAACCCTAAATAACTGACGAGCAAGCAAACGGCACAGCATGTGACAACTAATAAGACAAGAATTATGCTAACGGCTTAAGAGGATGGTTCTGCTGCTGTGATGTGCATGGGAATGCATGGAGCAACAGCTGTTAGATCATTTCTCTTTTCAGGAACAACATAATGTCATGTTTGGACTAGCGTTCAGAATTCAAGATTGAGATTATCAATTTCAATACTTATTTATTTTAAAATTCAAGTCTTCAATACTCAACCAACAAATTCTTACACATATTCATATACTGTCTTGTATATATACACTATTCTCTTTTATCATATTATAATTACATTTAAATAATTATAAACTACTATAAATATAATATAATAATACAATAACTTTCACTTTTCAAACATATTTTGACATCTGCATACAACATAATAATACAATATTATTTGATTTTCAAACAAGATTTGACATTTATAATAAAAAGTAAAGGATTATAAACTTTAAAACAAACAAGTAATTCACAAAATTATAAATATCCAAAATTCTAGATAACAAGATTCACAATTGCAACGGAGTCCAAACAGACGTAAAAATACTTGTATTTAAGTTTTTTTTAGAAAGACAACCAGGTATATATTTGTAATTAGGCTAAACGGGATAAATTTGAAATAATCACTTTAAAGAAAATACTTCTTCCGTTCTATTCTATCCGTCACAATTGATCATTTCACAGAGATTAAGAAAGATGATTGGTGTTATAATTATATGTATCAAATGAGCATAATATCTTTTTGTTAAAAATACTTAAAAGTGTGAAATAATAAAAGTAGGGTTAAAAGTAGTAAAGTTATATTTAATTCTTATTGGAAAAGTAAAAGGCAACGATTATTTTCTCTTGAAAATATAAATGCGACAGATAAAATAAGACAAAAAATTTTCTAAATTGCGACGGATAGAACGAAAATGACGAAATATTACTAATAGTGGGGGTGTGAGAGGTGCTTTTGTGGTACCAAAGACCGTTCAGACAATGTTTACACTTCTTAAGGAAAGAGGCATTAATCTTATGCATGTGGTGTGCTATCTGTAGCTTCCCAGATGAAAATGAGCTCTAGTTAAAGAACCAACCATGAAATTAAATTATGTTTAAAGGTGTTGATTTCTGAGCAGCAATATTTACTCCATCTCCGTGCACTCTATTTTTAGTGCATTAATTGACCAAAGAAGGTCAAACCTAGAATACAAAAACAGCACTCTGATTAAAGGGTGGGTTGATAATTGCACCATCTTTACTTACCACATGCATTTTCACACAATAAAATCCAGTTTAATTTATCCTTACAAGTGACTTATAAACCTTTAAATCCCAGTTTATCGAATAGTTTGCCAAAAGAAAAAAAAAACTCACGAGTTTTGATTCCATCTCATATTATATCGTTTCATAATCAATAAAAATAATTAAAATTCAAAGCCTCCCAACATTTATATAAATATTACAGTTACCCGTTACTTAAACATAGGGCAAAATAAAACCTGGAGGGATATATATATTAATAAATTTTAAAAAAAACCTTTTTTTTTTTGGTAATTATGCCACAATTTTTGTTTCAACGCAACAACAGTCCAAAAAATATGAATAATAAGATATTAAGATTTCTAAGATCGTGTAAAAATTTGACACATTATCAAGAACCCACCCTTTTTTTTCCCAGCTATATTTTTTTTCTTTTATGTTAAAACTTTTACAGGGATACATTTAAAAGAATATAAAAAAAATGCGTGTAGATTGCTCGATCATTGCCCACTCTTTCTTGTCTCCTTCTCATCGAATTCCCAATCAAGATTACCATCCATGGAGCTTCGTCTACTATGGCCCTCGTCGAGTTCCAACTCAAATCTCAACTTTGACCATTGCACCTCCGCATCCGAAGGCTTATCGCCCTTTGTGGACCGACTCTGAATCAATGGCAAAGCAATAAATCCCGACGACGTCCCTTTCTGAGCCTTGTTTTTCGAGGTTGATTGCGAATTGATCATGTCAAGTTTCTCATTTGGAAAAATAGGCTGTCTTGGGGACAAAAACGGAAGTCTAGGTGTCATCGGCTTTGATATTATTGGTTCTGTTTCAATTAAAATCGGCGCTTCGTATTCCAAACGCGGTCTCTTAGTGGATTCGAATTCGGATTTGATCTTTTCGAACGCATCTAATGATTCGTTCACCTCCGCGTTGCTATTCCTGGTGAGCATGTGTCAATTTTATTTTATTTTTTATTTTAGAAATTTATAGTAATTAGACAGGAGTGTAATTAATTACCTTGAGCCATCGTCTTGTTGTGTAAAGTGTTTCTTGATACTATCCACTATGCTGAGCGCAGTTTTAAACTGCATGAAAGAAATAATATGCATGTAAATAAATTTTGGATTTTGGATTTTTTTTTTTTTAAATTAGGCTAAAGCTCAACGATAATGTTTGCAAGTGACCCGAGTGGAATAATTTATACCTTGGTTATTTGAATACGGTATTGTTCTTCGAGAATTTTCCTTGGGTTAACTTCATCGTCTTTTTCACCTGTGGTTGGTATCCCATCTAACCTGGTAGAACTAAATATTATTAGATACGTGTGCTTTTATTGATTGAGATTACTTTCCAAAATGGTTTTAAGGAAATAAATACCTTTTCAAATTCTCCACAATGTCCCTAATTGATGAAATTGAAGTAGCCATCTCCTCCTGGTTGATCAAATGATCATGCAAATATATATTAAAAATAATATTAATAATTAATAATAATATGACATTAGGGCTGTTATATACCTTTTGTGCACTTAAGAAGCTTAGAGTCCAATCCACAAAGTATTCCTCATGTCTCTCCAGCTCATCACTTACAGAGAAAGTATATAATAGACAAATATTTAGTTTTCTTATTTGGAAATAAATAAAAAGTAAAAAAGTAAACCCACGATTCGAGAGTACTTACTCGACCACCTTCCCGTTTCTGTTAGCATAAGATGACTGAAAAATCCACGTACTTTCGAGAAAATTCACAAACGTGTTGCAAACTTCTACTTCCGCTCTATACGAAGCGACCGATCTTGACAGCTCGTCTTCCTGAACAGTAAATAATCATTTTGGCAAGCATACAATTAAATTCGAATAATATAATCCTAGCTCATAATAAAAAAGCTGCCGTACCCTAGACTTGAAATGTTGAATAATCTGATTACTCGCTTCATCAAACTGATCTCTTTCTTCCCTAACGTTATGTAGGCGAACATGTGCAGAGGTCAAGGCAGTGGTAACCTACACAATGAAATTGTTTCAATAACTATAGTATTATTTTTCAATATTTATTGAAGTTGTGACCAAAGGAAAATAGGATTGGACCTCTATTATTAATAAAATGAAATTCTGTATTTTATAACAGAGTGAATAAAAAAATAACATAATCTGGGTGCTGAGTTATATTTTGTTACATACCTTTTTAAGCTCTTCTTCAAGCTCTTCTTTCCTGTTTTGAAGGGCCTTGATTTCAGATGTTAGTTCCTGGGGAGATTATAGCTGCCATGTCACATCTAGTACTATGGGATAAATTTTTGCATAGAACAAACAGAATCTAGATTTCCCTTTGCGTTAATATAAATATAATAAATTTAAAAAAATAAAAAAAAATCTAACAGCATTCTATAAGAAAGATGAGAATTGCTACGCAACAACAGAAAAATATTTGCACGAGGATTAATTAATATATTACCTCATCAAGTTGGCCCATTTCGGTGGTTTTGGCTACACGAAACTTAAGTGCTTCTTCTTTCTGGATTCTGTGTAAAGATTAAGGTTTACTTGTGAGTTATGTGAACTTCATACGTAAGAAAGAAAGTACGAACACAACTAACCTATTGTCTGAAATGCGCTTTTCAGCTTTCACGGCCGAGCTGGCAAGAGATTCAATTAGAATCTTTAGCTTATCAACCTGCCAACGATTAAAGGCATGCTTAAAAACTGAAGAAACAATAAACATGAGCAAGCAAGTAATTTAAAAATCCAAGCCGTGTCATAGTTCTTTAAATTTAAAAAAAAAAAGAAAAAGGAGGGACCCGTTTATTTGTATGCTATCGACATGATATCATAGATTACAAAACTAAAGTTCAAACAGATAAATACCTTCTGGTTATGGGAAGTTGAAGACTGACCATTCGTAATTTGTTTCTTGAGCAACAAAAGCTCCTCCAAACGGGAACATAGTTTAAAATGTTCAAGTGATTCTTTCAGATTCTGCAAGAATGCAATAAGATTACTCTAATATTCCAAAAAAAAAAAGATTATGTATTGTCAATGGCTAGTCAAATGCTCCATTAGAGATTTTCCTAAATAGTGTAATTTTCTAAATAAAAATAATGAACCATTAAATGTGTGATTGATCCTTTAAACGTATTACTGCAACATACATAAACTTTAACACACTACAGATAGAAAATTGACTACAAACTACTGAAATTGCCTAACCTCAGTTGACATGTCGGGTGCTTTTTCAGACGATTTCTCACCGCCGTCACTAAAAGGCAGCTGATTTTTCATTTCATCTAGTTTTGTATGTATATTGGAGACTTCAGAATCTATTCTGAGAGCAAATGAAAACACAAAAAAAGTGGTATAATTAAAAATGGTATTTTATTATTACTTTTTAAATCTAAAACAAGGAATCTAATTAAAATATGACTAAAAACAATGGGAGGTATATATACCCTTAACCACCTTACTATCTCGGCATTCACTTTCAATCCAGCTACTGCATCCTGCGCATATTGCAACATTTCTTCCCTTTTTGCCTGTAATTATAAAACCATAGATAAAATAAAATAATTGTCATCATATATTCCCCTTTAATAACAGTAACGATTTAAATAAAAATCATGTGGCGCACATATACCAACACTTCTTCATCATAAGTCGAGAAGGCTTTCGCCAAATCTCGCACATAGTCCACTGTAACATCTTGAGCATCTTTTTCACCCAGGAGACAAAGCCTGGACACGAAAGTAATTACATAATATAATATTTTAAGACCTAAGAAACCACAATTAAGTATCCAAAAGCATATAATTAGACAAGTAGAATTCACCGAAATATCTGTAGAAGCAAAGTAAGCTCCTCTTCACTAGGTTCTTCAAGAATCTGAGTCAGACAAAATAATAATAATAATAATAATAATAATAATAATAATAATAATAATAATAATAATAATAACTCGTCTTTATAAATACTATTTATTTTATTTTCAATTTGCAGAAATTGAAATGATAAAGAAGGCCACACTTACCAAATTCAGCGCAATGCCTTCAAGAGCTTGACTACGAAGGAACATTTCCCGAAAATTCATAGGTTCACCAAGATCAGGATCGTAATACATAATCTAGCCATAATGGTAAAGAAATGCAGATAATCGGTTAATGTCGAACAATCTAAGGTTACATACTCCCTGAAGAAATCATACTAATCAACTCACTTTTGATGGTTTTATATGAAAATTTAAAATTAAATAATAATAAAAAAAAAAAGTGGCAAATAAAATTTTCAATAACTCGAGGAATTACATACCACATTTGGCTTTGGAGGAGGCTCGTTAGATTCACTATACTTGTCGAGATGTTCGTTTTTGACAGCTTCGTTAAGCCTTTCGATCTCTTTCAAAGCAACTAACCATCTTCGTAGTAACTGAACTCTTTCTGGTCCCCTACATGAAACAGAAACGTCTTCTAATCGTTTTACTGCAAGCTTATAATTTTGGAAATTCCGAGCTCCCTACAGTACCAGAAATTTAAGAGAGAATATTAACCATGCTTTTCATTTATTTATTTCCATGAAGCAACATGAAAAAGTAGTGCCTTCTGAAACAGGAAATGAAATACAACAATAATAATATTGAATAAATAAATAAAACAGGAAATATGTATTAAAAAAAATGCATAAAATACACCTATCAATTTTAATAGTTTCGACCACAAAAAACTGTATATGTCAGAAAACCCCAAATAGATGCATTATCAAACTTGAGCAGTTTTTCCTAAATTTTAATTTTTCTCCATAATTCAGATCAAAATTAGAGGTATAAATATCATTTTCGTGATCCTCCACATACGAAGGGATATTTAAATACAATTAACGACGTGTAATCTGTTTTAAATTCAGTAAGAAAACTCCAAAATTGAACGAAGAGAGAGAGAGATTAACGGTAATTACAATGCGATCCTGGATTAGCTTGGCCCCACCAACCACGGCCTGACCGGCTTGATTGACGACGGTGTCGGCGTAGCTTCGAACTACGCGGCTGATGTTCCTGTTGCCGCCGGCCTCCACGGCTCTGCTCACCGCCGATCGAAGCCAAGACATCTTACGAGCTGGAAAATCGTGGTTTCGATCGGTCAAAATAGAATGAATAGCTGAGCGAATAAAAGGAAGAGAGAGAGAGTTTATGAATGGATAAAGTCTGATGAGAGAGAAAGAAGGAGGAAGAAGAAGAATTGGGGGAAGGGAGCGTTGTGGAAGAAGGATTCGAGTCCAGAGCCGTTTTTTTCGCGCCTTGCGGTTGTCTGTTTTGCCATAAATTCTCAGTTTATCTCGCGTTCTTGTCACGCTCCTCATTTCATTAGTTAAAAAATAATAATAATGATACATTAAGTTTAAAAAAAAAAAAAGATTTTACTCCCAATGTGGAAGTACTCAATATTACTATTAATATTATTTTTGGACTTGAGTGATCTAGTTTCATAAAGGTGTGCAAACAGAACTTAGAGTATGATTGGTAATTTTTTTTAGTTAAAGAGCTGATATGACTTAGAGGTGTAGCACCTAGTTAAAATCGGTTATTATAACTGGTGGTTTCGATTTTAGATTATTCAAACTCGAAATTGATTTCGAGTTCGATTTGTAATTGTGAACCGTGGTTAATGGTTAATGAATCATTGATCATGAACTAAAATCGACGGTTTACCGGTTAACTGAAATCTGTTTGTGTACCTGTGATTAAGACTGATAGCTGAAAAAAGTTAGTTAATGTAAATGAAGTGTTTAGCAAATTTAATTGATATGCTAGATTAAAAATATAAAATTATACAAAAGTACATGTTAAATTAATAATTGTAAAATACTTTTTAATGAGTTTGGAAAAGTTTTTTTTTTAAACTGTGGATCAGTTTATAAGGTCAAACTAAGAATAGTAGGCAAAGACTTGCGTAAGTTTAGATTAACGGGTCTCTCCCGTTAGGCCAACCCGTTATATCTAATCTCCCCAAGTTTCTGTCTTTCATTTTTCGACCAGCCATTTTTCCCAAAACCTCATCACCACCGTTTTTCCTCCAAACCCATTCTCCGGCGAATTTCCAAATCGCCCTCGCACCGACCAAAGAATTTTAATTCAAGGTCGTCTCTATGATTTTACCGGCGATCTTTTCCATCAACGGCCTGTTTCTCATTCCCCCCTTCAATTCGCGGAAATCCACACAAATCCTCCACTTCTGTCCAGGTTTTGGCACCATCACAATGTTGGATAAGTACTCCGAGAATTGGATCACCCAGATATGTCCAGCTTTCAGTAATATCTGCACCTCCTCCCCAATCAGCTTATCTAGCTCTGCCCCAAAGTGTCGCCTCTTTTGCCTCATGGATCACGCCTCTGGATCAGCGTTTAAATAATCCCCAAATTCACAAACTCTAAGCAACAGAGCCAATTTCATTTCGATTTGATCCTCAAATTAATCCGAAAGAAAATGTTGAGGCACGTAACGAACAAGATTCTAGGCCAGGGATGCGATCCCCTGCGGCGCATGTACCACGAGAGGGTGGTGGATCACTACAGCAACCTGAGGAATGTCGGGTCATTCGACAAGAGCGACCCGAACGTCGAAACGGGTCTCATCGGAGCTCCGTCTTATGGTGACGTGATGAAATTGCAGATTAAGGTTGACGAGGAGAGCAGGAGAATTGTTGATGCTTGCTTTCAGACCTTCAGATGTGGTTCTGATGTAGCCTTCTCCTCCGTTGGTATGTGTTTCAGCCCAAAAGTGAGCTACCTGAATAACACTTGAAAGCCCCAGAGCTTCCTGAACCTATACCACAAAACAGATTAGAAAGGACCACCGGTGGTTTTCCAGTGGAAACCTCTTCGACGCTTAAGTTAGTAAGCGTTTGAGGTGTTTTCCAAAAAATAAGAAGGAATGTTTCAAGAGAATGACATACCTCTCTCAGCCTTGGGGCTGAGATATTTATAGCTTATTCCCGTGGGGACCCCAGCCGGGATCCCGGGAACACGTGCCGCGAATCATGGGCCGTTTGGGGAAACAGTTTCTGAACAAGTGGACCCACTTGTTCCCTCTTGAGCAAGCCGAAGGTCAGGTCTGACCAAACCAGCGAATCTTCTTTAAGCGGGCAGGTCGATTCTGTCTCTCCATTTACAATCACTACTGGCTTCAGCTCTTTCCCTATCCAGATCTGGCTGGAATATCTAGAAGTCCCCTGGTGGGGACCCCCTTTCCGGGATTTCGGGAATAAGGCCCATACATC
>BMAC01000069.1:837681-858357 GCA_014905375.1 Phtheirospermum japonicum
AGCTGGTCGATTCTAGGTAAAGGATAGTGATCTTTCGGGCAAGCACGATTGAGATCTCTGAAATCGATACACATGCGCCCGTCATCCTGAGTCTTGGGAACCAAGACAGCATTAGAAAGCCATTCAGGGAATTTTATTTCCTGGACGTGCTTAGCCTTTAATAGTTTTTCCACCTCAGCCTCTATGACAGCCTCCTTCTCAGGCCCAAAATTGCGTTTCTTTTGCTTTACTGGCTTTGCATCCGAGCTGATGTTGAGGTGGTGCTCTGCCACCTCAGGGTCGATCCCTACCAAATCTTCTGGGGACCAAGCAAACACGTCTGCGCTGCTTCTCAACAGTGCAACTAGATCTGTCAAAGTTTCCGGACTGAGGGTTGTCCCTACTCGAAGGACCCGGCTCTCATCCCCTGGGATTACTTCGACCATCATCAGCCATTCCTCTCTATTAGCCAGATCTGTCTTTGGTGGCTCTACTCTAGACCTTTTACTCAATCTTTCTTCCTCCTCATTCCTCCTGATGCACTCTACGTAGGTCTGTCGTGAGGCATACTGGTCACCCCTGACCTCTCCCGTTCCATCTTCCGCCGGAAACTTCATCTTCATATGAAAGACAGATATAACAGCCTGGAACTGGCTCAAGGATGGCCGACCCAACATGACATTATAAGAAGAAGGTGCATCCACCACCAAGAAACGCACCGTTCTTGTCAACCTATACGGCTCTTCTCCTAACGTCACGAGGAGCCTCACCGCTCCCAAGGGATTCAGGGCTCCCCCTGCAAAACCAACTAGAGAGGTGGTGACCTCTTCCAGACCAACGTTTATTTTCAACTGCCTAAAGCAATCATAAAATAAAATGTCGGCAGAACTCCCAGTATCCACGAAAATTCTACGGACATTATAATTAGCGATAGTTGCAGTTATAACTAGAGCATCCATGTGGGGGGCTAGAATACCATCGCCATCTTCTGACCCGAAACAGATGTTAGGGGTAGAGGTCATTTGTCCCACGTCACGTGATTTTCGAACTAGGTCTCTTGCGGCTCTGACATAAATGTGTTGTGTCCGCTTGGAATGCTCCTCCAATTATCCTCCGGTAATCATCTGGATTTCTCCATGGATGACCTGGGTCTGATCAGATCTTCTTACCCCAGTTCGCACCCTATCCTGGCTGCCACTATTTGTCAGGGACCGATCATAATTCTTGTTGCCAGACCTGGCTTCCTCTCTCCTCATCCGAACATACTCCTTTAAATGTCCAGCCTGAACTAGCCTCTCCAACTCGTCCTTTAGATGGGTACACTGGTCAGTGTCGTGCCCATACTCGTTGTGGAAGCGACAAAAATGATCTGATTTCCCCTTCCTGGGCCTCTGCGAGTAGGTCTTTGGCCACTTCAGGTCTGGATGCTTCTCAATTGCCTGTAAGATTTCTCCCTGTGGGGTTGCTAAAGGAGTGTATTTATCAAAGCGAGGCCTCCCTCCAGACAGGTCTGGCCTAAGCTTTTTTACATCTCCCCTGTCCTCACGATCATGCCTTTATCTATTCCTTTCTCCCTCATCCTTGATCTTCAAAGCTTCTTCCAGATGGATATACTTTTCCGCTCTCTCCAAGAGCTCCCTAAATTTCAGAGCTGGTTTCACCACCAGCGACTGAAAGAAATCCCCTCGTCTCAAACCTTGCGCTAGAGCATTCACCAACAGTTCTTCAGACGCAGAGGGCACCTCTAACTTAGCGGTTGTAAACCTGTTGATATAAGCACGGAGGCTCTCACTCTCTTTCTGCTTCAAACTGAAAAGTTCAAGCGGCATTTTCTGATACTTTCTACAGCTCATGAAGTGGTGTAAAAAGGCTTAGCTGAACTCGGCAAAATTGCTGATAGACCTCGGCGGCAGCTGACTAAACCAGAGCTGCGCTGATTTAGCAAAAGTCATCGGGAAGACCCGACACATGACAGCGTCCGAAAATTTATGTAGGGCTGCCGCGATCTCGAAGCGACTGAGATGGTCCCACGGGTCCGTGGTTCCATTGTACTCGAAGCCTAGGGAGCGATATGAAGCCGGCACATCATCTCGCATAACTTCCTCAATAAACGGCGTACCCCTTCTCGCCGGAATCACACTACCAATCGCCATTTTCCTCTTTTTGCAGACTCTGCATCTGTTCAGCCAGACCTATATTAGTCTGGCTTGAAGTCTCGCTGTCAGAGGTGGAGAGGTGCTCTTCACCGTCATGTAAGGGAGCCCGATCCGCATGCTGTCCTCGCAATGGCTCCGTTTCCACCACCGGGACAGTTCATGCTGGTGGTGTGTTGGATGGCGGCGTCGCCATCTCCGCGAACTTCTTTTCCACCGCCGTCTCCACGGCTTTGCCAATTAGCTCCGAGAGCTGCAAAAGGAAGGATTCGTTAAATGAACCACCCGTGGCTGGCACAGATCTACTGAGCGGGGGCGGCGTAGCACCTGGCGCGGTCCCTATTGACGGTGCTATCTCTCCTGGTCCCATCGCTGACGTATCTGTCGGCCTGGGCATCCCCCATGGCGCGGCGGAACTAGGGGTTCCACCGATCTCACCCACCAAGTTCCGTCGTAAACCGTCTGAAGCCATGAAATAAACAGAAAATCTCACGTCTTAGCTTGATCGATTTCCCATAGATGGCGCCAATTGTTTCAGCCCAAAAGTGAGATACCTGAATAACACTTGAAAGCCCCAGAGCTTCCTGAACCTATACCACAAAAATAGATTAGAAAGGACCACCGGTGGTTTTCCGGTGGAAACCTCTCCGATGCTTAAGTTAGTAAGCGTTTGAGGTGTTTTCCAGAAAATAAGAAGGAATGTTTCAAGAGAATGACATACCTCTCTCAGCCTTGGAGCTGGATATTTATAGCTTATTTCCATGGGGACCCCAGCCGGGATCCCGGGAACACGTGCCGCGAATCATGGGCCGTTTGGGGAAACAGTTTCTGAACAAGTGGTCCCACTTGTTCCCTCTTGAGCAAGTCGAAGGTCAGGTCTGACCAAACCAGCGAATCTTCTTTAAGCGGGCAGGTCGGCCCTGTCTCCCCATTTACAATCACTACTGGTTTCAGCTCTTTCCCTATCCAGATCTGGCTGGAATATCTAGAAGTCCCCTGGTGGGGACCCCCTTTCCGGGATTTCGGGAATAAGGCCCATACATCAAGGATCGTCCAGGTAARGAATGGTCCCCCATTTGTCTCTTCCTATTAACAATCAATCAGGTCTYTCTATGGCCACMTTTCTTTCAAGAGWGATTTGACTATGCCTTTTCCTTTTACACGCCAGTTCATTAACTCTTACCGCCCTTACTATTAAATGCAGGTCTACCTCAATCCAGGTCTTACTAGTACTGCCCTATTAGTATGTGATGTGACCATGAATGGGGTTTTAATTAGGGTTTATCATTAACTAACCATTATGATATGTGTGTGTGTGTGCTTGTGTGTGTGATTGGATATGGTTGATTTAGAATTATCAATTTATTCGTGTTATGGTTAATTTGTGTTTGCAAGAAGATTTTGAGCTGGAAATCTTATGCAATATGTTATTTGTTCACTGCATCCCCAAATTTATTTGCATAGTACTTGTTGATTGTTTGGTTGCCTGATAATTTTTATTAGTTATCGATAGTTGTGTTGTGGTAACTCTAGAATATCATCTTACTCAGGACCTTCAAGCTAAAGTTGTTGAGGTACTCTGGAGTTTATACGATCCACTAACAAATTTTGTTTATGTGCTAATCACTTTTTTCTCTTGGTTCAGTCTAGATGATCACAAAGATATTTTGGAGACATGCTGTTTTGCCCTGATTCGGATTTGAAAGACTTTCCTTCTCCAGAATCCCTAAAGAAAAGGGTAATTATATCGACCAAACCACCGAAAGAGTATTTACACGCCAAAGATGTAAAAGTATGTGGGAGAGTATTTGACTTCATATCCTTATGCAATCGGTTCTTGAGTCACTTTGTTGATGGGAAGAAGATTAACTTGAGCTTTCTGATCAACTTATTCAAGCTAACAAGTCTAATGGATCTGATGAATGTGTTTGGGATCAGATTGTCTTCTGTTATTATGTTTTCGCTATCTGTTCAAGAAAGTTCTAATAGTTTTTTGTAGTTCCACTGTCTTGTCTTTTACTTCAGTTTACACTTTACCTATTACATAAAAAGATACAGGGATAAGCTTGAAATGGGAGCAATTTATGAAACAAATGTTTAAAAATTAAAAATAGGAATCTATGTTACTATATTATGTTTCTTATCTGTTTGATACACAATTATCATTGGGCAGTGTGCTCTTGCTTTAGTTACTCTTGTTTTATGAATGGGATGCATATATCGTTATTTGTTTGATTTTTATGAAACAAACACCATAGGAACCGTGAACCCTTTTGATAAAGTTTTATTTATTTTAGACAAATCTCTTTGGGGGTGAGTATGATTATTTGTGTTTTAATTACTTAAAACTGTTGGGTTGATTTTTTTTAATTAAAAAATATTGAAGGTGAGCCAAATTGTGAGCATGAGAATCGAGGAGAAAATGGGACCTCCTTGGTTGAAACCGATGTTGAAAGTCGGTTATTTCACACCCTGAGCTACTCATTTGGACTCCCATAACAGTGAATGCAATTTGTGTCTGCTTGGACTGCATGGAAAATGACTTTTGCTCTTACTGTTTAGTCCAACACAAGAACCATCGTGTTCTTCAGGTACCACTAATTTCTGATGTTGTATTTTTATTCTTTCTTTCCCAAAATTGAAATAAAAATTAAAAATGAATTGAAAAAGTTATATGTTGATTGGATTCTGATTAATTAATTAATTAACTAATGAGTGTTTGATTCGATTGATTGTAGATAAGGCGATCTTCGTATCATAATGTGGTGAGAGTGAATGATATTCAAAAGTTTATTGACATATCGTGCATTCAAACATATGTAATCAATAGTGCCAAGATTGTGTTCTGAACGAAATGCCACAGCCTCGACCGGGCAAGGGAGTGAACTACACTTGTGAGATATGTGCCCGAGAAGAAGAAAGGTTTGGTAAAAGAGAAGAAAGCTCCAGCCCTGATTAAGGAGAAGAAAGGGCTTGACAAAATATTTTTGTATTAGGTTTTGTAAAATAATGTATTGGTTTATGTACTATAATGTATTGAGTTTTTGTAATAAATGTATGATTTTGTTATGCAATCACAAAAGTTATGAATTGTGATGTTTTGTCTAATAGTAAGTATTTTTTGTTCTTGTTTTATTTTTTTGGTGATTGGTGGAACAAATTTGGGATCTTGTGCTAGGTTTTTGGAATAAATGAAATTTTTTTAACCTAATGGTCCCCCCTTGAAAACCTTTTGTATTAGTTTTTTTATAATAAGGTATTGGTTTTTTGATAAAAAGTATTGGTGTGTTAAAATGAAATATATTATTTGTTTGTCAAATATGAAGCACAAACACATCAAACTAGGACTTCAAATTTGGTAATATGAGTCCCCATTTTTTGTAAATCCTTGACAAAATATTTTTGTATTAGTTTTTGTAAAACAATTATTGGTTTATTTACTATAATGTATTGAGTTTTTGTAATAAATGTATAACACTTTCCCTATAATTAAGTAGTTGTTTATGTATTATAAGTTAAGATTTTTTATTTTTTTTGCAATAAGATGTGTTGAGTTTGTTATACAATGTATTTTATTTCCCGAACACACTGTAAATATATAAACCAATACGATTGAACAGAAATCCAATACGCTTGAATACAAAAAACAATACACTTATCAAATACAAGCAGGAAATACCATAAAATATGAAGATATCAGTAAATAAATATCACACTATCAAAATACCAATTTACACCAATCAATGTGAATACATCCTGCTTATTTAATCTTTCTCTCAACGACGTTTTACAACCAGTTCTTATTATATGATTCTGTTTTGTCAAACCGGAGGTGCTGGATAGCTTAATTCCTTGAGAGGAACACACACAATTCTTTTCAATTATTATCTTATCATCATTCACCTTTATTGTTGTTTTCCGAACACTAAAACCAACTTGACGTGCATGGCCACAATACAACTCATATATGTCTTCAGAATTCTTCCTCTTTACACCAATAAGAGAACCACATAAATTTGTGGTATCACCTAATACAAAAAATGGAAAATATCAAAATGTAAAACAAATATTATTTAGAAATAATATCATGCAATCAGAATAATTTCTTACCTTCATCATTCAACAAGATATTATTTATCGATTCGTTATCAATGTTACTTTCACCTTCTTCATCACTAGAATCCTGAATTATCACAGCTCCTGAATGAATAACAATATTAATCCCCAAAACAACAAATATCATGCAATCAGAATAATAATACATTATCGACTAATCACTAATAGATTAAGACAGGCCCCAACGATGCTTTACTGTGAAAGTTCTAACTTCTACAACAACAATAATACAAACACATTCCATATAGTAAGGACACCAATACATAACACCTCCAAAACATACTAGTTTAATCACTCATAGTTGAAGAACGGGGCCATGATATTTTTACTGTAAAAGTTCTACCATTAACAACAACTAAAAACAAATACCATGCAACCAAAAAACCAATACATCACATTCCAAAAACCAATACAATAATGGAATAATAACTCATAGTTTCAGACAAGACCACTGATGTTTTACTGTGAATATTTCGACATAACAAAACAACAAAAGCAAGTACCATGCAGTCAAAAGACCAATACATCATAGTTCTAAGACCAATACTATATTACCTTCGTCTACATTGGATTTATTGCCCATGTCTAGTCCCATATCACCCATCTCGCCTTCAACTTCCTTCTGTAGTTTGTAAAATTAGCCAAAACCTACTGATTAGCACGAATTTGTCTTGGTTTTTATTAGTATTTTAGTTTATTTTTCTTATTATTTTTGGTATAAGTTGGATAGATTGAGCATATGTTCGTAATTTCTTATCTCCAACTTATTCTATCATATTTTAATTATAATTATTTAATTTTATGTTTATTATAGGTATTTTAAAGTGTTTTAGCCTGAAGATAGTCGAGGATGGGCGTACGAGTGAAGTTTCAGCGAAAACGGGCCGCGATTTGAAGAATTTAAAGCTGTAAGACTTTCTATAACAGTTTTTTACCTGTAATCGTTCTAGAAAGCCCTGGCCGACCACAACCCTCTGTGGCGTCGATGCGAGAACCGACGTCGATCGACGTGCCTGCCACGGTCTCTGTAGCGTCGACCAATTCACGTCGGTCGACGCGAGAACTGACGTCGATCGACGCGCCTGCCACGGTCTTTGTAGCGTCGACCAGTTCGCGTAGGTCGACGCGAGAACCGACGTCGATCGACGTGACGGCCCAAAATCGTGATTTTTAGGGTTTCTTGTGCGCCAAGTCATGAAATAACTATATAAACCCTTCATATTCCGGATTAGACACACAACCACGATCCAAGACACTTACCTAGGGTTGAGAAACCTATTTTCAACACCCTACAACATATTTTAAAGATCTACGTCAAAGATTCAAGATCCGAAGCACCAAGACGAAGACGTTCGTTCAAGTTCCGATTTTTCGACGAAGAGAAACCACCAACAACCCGGATTCACGGAGAACTTTTAGCACCTTTATCTACTTAATAAGTTCTCTAAACTTTAGTTAATTCTTAGTTTTTAGATTTTAATTGTTTTCGTTAGAGTTCTTCAACCGTTTAGTTATTTCGATTGATTTGAACGTTGAATCGCTGAAGTTTGGACCTGAGATTTTAGTTTTTAATATTATTATAGCTGCTGCGTTTATTCTTTTGTTCATGCTTGGTGATTAGATTTGTTCATGTTAGTTTAATTATTGCTTTAGTTTTGATAATTAGTTGATAATTGATTCATGCTATGTTATTGCTTGAGAATTGTGGATTTGATCTTGTTCTTAAGGAATCACATGCTTAGATTTAATTTGTGGTAGTTTATGCATGCTAGTTAATTAGTTTTGAATTAATTGTTCTTAAATCCTTAGAGTAATAATTAGATAATTAATTTAGAATTAGCTCTAGTTGCCTTAAAACCCGTAGATTAATCATTCTTAGATAATTTAGTTTGAAGCTTTAGTTAATTAATTAGGATAAATTAGTTAGTTTAAAATAATTAGTTGATGCTTTTAAATTTATTAGTAGTTGATAATTTTCAAAAACCAATTTATACAAGTTCTCGTGTTAAACATTGTGATTAAACAAACATTAAAAATTCCGAACATCAGTCCTTGAGAGACGACTCAAGTTAAGCTTGCCAACCTACACGCGGTCCCGTTCTCTTGCGGGCGAGCTATTAAATTTCTGACAATTATTTATAAAGTAAGCACACACAAAAACTCGAATCACCTGTGAACAATTACAATAATTTCAACAATTAGGTCGAAATCAGATTGACACAATTAGGTCAAAATCAAATTGATTGTTGAAGAAGTTGTTTACCTGGTAATGCGATTTTTCCAAGACGAGAAGGCTGACGGCGACGACGAGAGAAACACCGATGAAGATGGAGAAATTGCGTATGGTGGAAAGACACGCCGATGGAGATTTGTTGGAGACGGAGATGCACCGATGATGGTTGGAGACGGAGATGCGCCGATGGAGATGGATGGAGATGGTCGGAGAGGGAGATGCACACGATGGGGATGGTTGAAGATGGTTGACGCAGATTTGGAGACGGGATAAATTTTTTGAAAAAAATTAGTTTAAATATAAATGTTAAATTGGATATGGGTTTAACCCGGTCTAACGGGAGAGACCCGTTAATCTGGACTAACAAGAGTCTTACCCAAAATAGTAATTACACGATACTAAAATAAGTTCAAATAATAAAGTAATAGTTAATAATGTGTATGTTTGGTTTGATGAGTGTATTTGAGAAATTTGAGTTTATCTCAAATGCTAATACAGTAAAATCTCTCTATAGTAATACTCTATATAGGAATAAACTCCCTATAGTAATAAAAAATTCAAGTCCCAACTTGGGACTAGTTATAAATAAGAATAAACTCCACATTGTCATAAGTCATATATTTTTCAAGTCCCGTCTTAAGGATTTATACCTCTATATAGGAATAAATGATTAATATATTATAAAAATATTTACTAATTATATTTTTGTTTATCAAAATCAATAACATGTTTAAGATGACTTAAAATATTTATCTATAGTCGATTGTGACATCGACTTAATTTTATAAATCGATACTTGATCCTTCAATTGATCCCTCTTGTTGAAGCCAAAATGATTCTAACTTATCTAACATAACTAAAGCTTCATGACACGAAACTTGTGGTATTTCAGCACTATCATCTTCCGGATTATCTCCTTCGTCTTCTTGCTTGATTCCCACGATAGTTTCTTCATCGGTTAAGACATAAGTAATTTGTTGTTATCCGGATGATTAAGGAAGACATCAATACCCATTTCGTTATGGTCAAAGTTTATAGTCCCTAGATTCATTTTTTAATTTAACTCAAGTGTGTGTATTTAAATTGCCAAAGCTTATAGTCCCTAGATTCATTTTTTGATTTAACTCAAGTGAATGTATTTAAATTTCTTAGTCAAAAATATTAAATTAGTTACATGAACTTGTGAGATAGATAATATACAATGTATATGTTGTTTTTATATTTATATTATTTTTTATACGAATTTTTTTATTTTTTTTTTGTAAAACTCTATACAAGAATAACTCCGTATAGTAATATTTTTTCCCGATCCCAACGATATGACTGTATGGAGTTTTTACTGTATTATAAGGGTTTCAAATAAGCTCGCAGAGCTATTTTATTTTATTTATCTTTTAATTATTTTTCTTGAAAACTACATTGTTATGTAAATAGGTATTTCAAAATTTAATTTTCTTTTATCACATTATTAGTTATTACTTGAATATTTAAACTTATTTTAGAATTATTTTAAAACTCGTGGATACATGGGAATTATCAAAAGATAAATATAAAAAAATATTTGTGATATTTACAGAGTTTTAAATCTAAATCAAAAACTCAGAGTACGTCGTATTCTCAACCCTTATCTTGTACATATCTCACTGGTACAAAATAGTTGATTGGTAGCACTTCAAAATGCTTAAAAAAGGCGCATTTATACCGTCTCTAATTTGGGCGACACTTAAAGTCAAACTAATACGGATGGTGGTTCAAACCGCCACTTAAAATAAAGACGGTGGCGCTTATCAGCATTGAAGCGCCACAAAAAATGGTAAAATTCAGTTAAAAGCACCTCTTAAAACTTAAGTGGGTGCCGCTTATTAATTTAAAGCGCCACTTAAACCTGAAGCGGATGACGCTTATTAATTATGAAGCACCACTTAAAACTGAAGCGAGTGGAGCTTATGAACTATGAAGCACCACTTAAAACTAAAACGGGTGACGCTTATTAACTATGAAGAGTCACTTAAAACTAAAGCGGGTGGCACTTTGAAAGTATAAATGTCTTAGAGACAATCTGACTTAAAGACATTATACTTGATCACAATTATTATATATATTGTTATTTATATGGCAATGCAAGTATTGAATTATCATTTTGATTATTTGTGATTATTCATATAAATGTTCCCGTAGAGTTAATATTGTCATTAATATGGTGAGATGTCAGTGATAGAACATTAATCTTAAAATAGCCACGACTAATGATTATCAAGATTGGGATATTGATAATATAATATATGTCGGATGTGGTCTGCATCACATTCTTAGAGAATGCAGTTAGTCTCACGACTGCGAATAATAGTTTTTTCGTGATGGAGACATGGATATTTAGAGAGTATTGGTAAACCTTACTGATAAGTTATTTTTGTATGTTTATAAACTTATCAGTGTATAAAGCGTGTGATAATACTTTGACTTGAGGTCAATACGCACCTTGTTTACTGAGTGATGTACTTTGACCATGACCAATGCTTGCACTCCTTTTTAGGGTAGATATGGCTTGTGTTAGGTACATCATGATGTAAATGAAGGTGGTAGTTGAGCCAATAAAGAATTCATTCCTCGATTGGAATTTTGAGAGAGATCACTCATAATCTCTATATTAGGTCAACTTAAGTCATTGGCCAATGCAAGAGACATATTCAAAATAGTAATTGAGTATAGTCTGGTTGTCGACTAATAAAGATGAGATAAATTTATTAAGCCATTTAGATAGACACTTGGATAAATCTTAAGCTTAATTGAGTGATTCGGAATGAAAGGAATTTCACCAAAGCTTTGTATAAAGGTTATAATTCGCTGAGTCAAGTGAATGTTCTTTATATATTGAATTCGTCCAACTAAGCCGTCTAGGAGTTTTATTTGTATCATCATTGGATTGATGTCATATTGGAATTATAATATTTAATTGTCAATAATTATGATGTTAATTTCTATTTGATAGAAATTATTTAATTAAATTAAATAAGATTTGTATTTAATTTTCTATGTTATATTAATAAAGATACTTAGGCCAAAACTGTTTTGGGCCCATGTCTTGGACAGTCCAACCCGATTTAAAATTAGGGTTCTCTAATGTACCTAATATAAATATAATATAAAGTCATAAGTTGACTAGAGAGAGTTTTTAGAAAACATCATAACAATTTTTTATTTTGAGATTGTGAGATTTTGAGCTTTCGTGAGATTTCCTAACTTCTTTCACGATAGCAATACATTGAAGTTGGATCTTGCAGTTAGAGAATTAATTACGTGATACCTTAGTATTGAACTCGGATCTGAATTTACTGCAAGGTTTTTCATGCTTTCTCTCATTTATTTATTATATAAATATATTCGTTCACAGTATGAACCTGTTGGATCTAAAAGATTTTAAAACTTCTGCTGCACGAGCATGGTGTTCGTCTCTACGTATTCCAACAGTGGTATCAGAGCCCAGAGTTGTGTTAGCGATTATGTTTATAATTTTATAATAGTAATCATGAGTTTAATTATTATTCAATTATTTTAATTAGATTAAAATAATTATTGATTTTTTAATTTGATTAAAGAATTAATTAAAATAGTTTTAATTAATCAATTTTTGTTTTAAATCTAATTTGATTAAATTATTATTTAGAAAAAAATGAAAAAATCTGCAAAGTCAAAAAGAAAACTGAATCTGGAAAACTGGAAACCAAAACGTACCTGCACGGCTGCTTCTTCCGGCATCGTGGTGAAGTGTAAATTTTAGTGGTATAAAAGATATAAGGGGTTCATGGCTTGATATTATTGAAATTCAAGTGATTGTAGGAATCAATGAGTTTTTAGATTGTGAAATTAAAAGAAAAACGAAAGTAAACCAAGTATTTTGAATGCCTCATGCGTTTGCCATATTGAAATTGCAAGCAATAATCAAAATAAGTAATAAAAATCAAGGAAACAACAAAGTACAATCAAAATAACCTAAGGAACAACTATGCATGCATGATCATGAAATTTAAATAATGCGAATAAACAAAAATCGATGGCACCAATGGAAAGAGAAATAAAGGTTGGCGTGAAATTTAAAATATTTTTAGAAAATAACTAGAAACAAAGAGTAGATCTAGGAAGCAAAATTAAATCATGCATGAAAACAAAAACCAAAATAAAGTATAAGAAATATTTAAAATAAAAAAGATCAAGGACTCGATCTATGATCAAGGTGTGTCACTCACTTAGATTCTATAAATAAAATCATAAATCTAAAACAAATCTAAGAGCTAAGACAAAATGCATAAATTGAAGAACAAGCATAAAATTGAAGAATAAGGAAGAAATTAAGAAAACCTTACTTTAATTAAGGAAAAGAATCACAAAATTGATGAAATTACAAACCAAATTAAATCCAAGTGATGGCTTGAATTCTTCTTGAGCTTACAAACCCAAGGAAAATCTTGAAAATAAAATTTAAGAACTAGAAAGGATTTTAGCCGCCAAAATCATACATGAGTTGGGAGGATGAGAGATTTTGGAGCTAATGAGAATGTCCTATTTATACAAGGTATAATAGGGGGTAAATGGGTCAAATAAGTCTTAAAAACTTGGATTTCCTTGGTTTGACCAAAGTTGACCCAGAATGACCTTGCTAGACCACTTGGCTTGATTTGGCGCGGCATTGGCTCGAGGTGGCTCGGCAGATGTGGGCGTGGGATGCTTAGCGCCGTCAGGTGTCGGCGTGGGCTGGGCGTGGCTTTGGCGCACGGGCGGGGTTGGCGCATGTAGGCGTTGGCGACCACTGGCACGAGCGGGGGCTTAGCAGGCAGGCAGGCGGGCGTGCACGAGCGGGCGAGCCTTGGCTTGCATCAAGGCGTGCGTTAAGGTTCTTGGGCGAGGGTTGGCATGTTCAGGCACGTCTTGGCGACCATTTCAGAAAGTTTTGGCATTTTGGAGATAATTCGTGGCGCAGATTTTGACGCATCCAGGCACGTCTTGGCGTGCCCAGACTCGCTTTGGCTCGAGCCAAGGTGAGGCCAAGGGCCAATTTCACCTTTGTATTCGTTTTCTTGTCAGAATCTAGCAAGAATCACACCCATTTACAAATTAATTGAACCCATTTAACCAAATCAAAAATAAATTCAAAAAGAAAACAACCTAATAACCTAACAAAACTCGACTCAAAACTACTATAAATAACACTAAACCCTAATTAAAAACATGAGAAAAACACCAAAATTACATGCCAAACAACCACCCCACACTTATCGGTTTGTTCGTCCTCGAACAACGAAAAGAATCGAGAATGTACATGCAATGAACATTATACAAAGAGAAAAATCCTTGTGCTTATCCTTATTAGAATGATGAAAGTATCAACGTAAACTCGTTATCGTCAAGCATTTCTTGTAGTACTCTTTCTCAAATGAAAACTAAATCGATGACTTCCTTGCAAATGGGACTTTGAGGGTGTTCCCTTAATTCACTCAAGTGTTTTGTTTTATATATGGGATGTGTATACGCTCAAATCAGACAATTCAAGCACCTCGTCATGATTTCAAAATTAGAAATTCAAAATCACCCATTGTACATGACCAAACAAGGATCGAAAGAGGTCTTTATTTCGGGTTGTAATGTTGGATCTTTGGTAAGGTATGGAATATATGGATATAGTGGCTAACACACGAACAAACGTGATCAATAACACACGAAACCCTAAATTCTAGAACTCGAAGCTTATGATCGCTTCTCCCTTCCCAAATTATCAAACTTCCATTCAAATTCCTTTTGTACACACCCAACTACGTTTCCGACTTTCATTTCACAACACTTGGAGGTTCTCTGAATTCGCTTCTTTTTGCTAAACTTGGCCTTTTTAAACATTAGGCTTTTCACTTAAACGCATGCTTTATCACTTTTCGTAATTTTTGTTGGAGTTTATTTGTTGCTCACCCTTTTTTTAATTTAAAATATATAAGAGACTCAAAACCCAAAACTCAAAATTGATTTCTCACACATTCTAGTCAACTAATAACATACACTCTCACCTCACAATTTATGAAGATATAAGAGCTAAAATTGAGCTTGGCTAACAAGAAACGGGGCATGGGCTCAAGGGGCTCATTTGGGATATTTAAGTAGTTTATATACTTGGATATGGCCGGAATATAGGTGATATATGTGCCTCGAGGTTATCTCCAAATTCAATCATGTACGAGCAAAATCAATCCTTCTCAATACAATTTTTGTAAAAATGCAAGCAAAACCGATAATTCACACAAGGCTATTCACTAGTTTGCACCGGGTTTTGGAAGACAAAATCAAAAGAGCTTTTAGAGCTTTGCAATCTTTTCACGAGTAAATGTTGAGTATATATATATATATATAGTCGGGTTTTAGATGAAGCATAAAAATTCAACTCCTCACACAAGAGGTCATATACATGTAAAAACCCGTCAAGTAAACTATTCAAACTTCTAAGCATGTGGTGATTGCTCCACAATGTAATAAACTTACACAAGACACAAAAACGACTCAATCATATACATGCGCAATTAGTAAGCTCCACTTTGCCAAGAATGCTTCACTTTGACAAGGCTCGAGTTAATAAAGACAAATCATGCTTAGTAAAGCCCGGACCCTAACCACTTACCCACCCCACACTTAAACCATGCAATACCATCATTGCATTTTAATGAAAAGCAAGTAAAAAGGAGGGTTAGATAGAAGCTTCTTTAAGCGAGCGAGTTTTGGGTCGAGTTCGGTGGGGTCCACTTAAGCATCTAAGCAACCAAGCGAAAACTGAGCATGGCTTGTTTCTCCAGGCTTCATGAACGCTACTAACTTATCAAATCGATCAAAATTGGAGTCGAAAAACAAAACACTATAAAAGAAAATCACACGAAATCAAAAACACAAGAAAATATGCACATGAATCAAAACAAAACCAAGGGCTAAAACGAACCAAAAGACAACATAATTTTTTTAATTTTTTAATTTTTCGAATGTTTTTGGATTATTATATAATAATAAAGTAAGAAAGAAAGAAATGTAAAAATCAAAGAAATAAAGAAAAGAGCATGAGTTGCCTCCCAAGAAGTGCTTGTTTTACATTATTAGCTTGATGAACTCCCTTTTTAATCATGGTGAAGTTGAGATGGGAGGATCCACTAAAGCAATGACCTACTTGTCGGGAGGATCCAATCTTTGAAACATTCCCGGGGCCTTGCATAGCTCAAATGGCATTCAAAAAAAAAGCAAACGTTCCAAACGGGCGAGTAAAAGTCGTCTTAACTTGATCTTCGGGTGGGGTTGTGATTTGATAGTACCCGCCAACCCATCTAAGAAACAATAGGAATGTTGGCCGTCTAACTTATCCAACATTTTCAATTTCTCGGCTTTCACTATCTCCTTAAGATTTGGATTCGAACTCTTTTGGAATTCTCGAGAAGGTTCGGCATCATCCTCAAAAACGATCTTATGCCTGCAAGTTGAAGGGCTAATTCCCTTAATATCATCAAGATTTAAGCACTTCAATCAACCTCTCCTCGTCTTCTCGATTCAAATTGGCAAAGATAATAACTGGTTTGCTCTTCTCTTCTCCCAAATAGACATACTTGAGGTGATATGGGAGAGGCTTAAGCTCGGGATTGTGCCTCCTCTCGACCTCATTAGGGATTAATTCGAGCAATTCAACGATCTCCTCAAGATAATCTTCAAGCTTCTCAATGGGTTTCATTTCCAATCCGTCATCAACAATCTCCACCTCCCCCTCTAAAATTTTGTCGTTGCCCTCAACGACACATATACAATCCTCCTCACACAAGCCTTTGGCATATTTGAAACACAATTGAATCATCATTACGAACAAAGACCTCATTTCCCTCACAACAACCTTCAACACAAACTCCCGGGTCAAACTCCTCTTACTCTCTTCCTCCATATAAACTTGTTCATCCAACTCTTAAATCACGTCAACATGTAGGCAATTCTCATAAAAGATGCTTGATGGAATAGATGACAAGTTAGACATAGAAAACGTGACCGATTCACCCGCTACGGACAAAGTAAGATTTTTCTTCCCAACGTCTATCAAACATTGAGTTGTAGCCATGAATGGGCATCCTAGCAAGATAGTGTGTTCGGCGCCATCATTCCTCACCAAGCCAACATCCAACACCATGAAATCTACCTGAACCACAATCCCTCCAACTTGTACAAGAATATCCTTGACCATCCCTTTTGGGTATCTAATTGACCGATCGGCCAATTGTAAGCAAATATGTGTCTCTTGTAAAGGAGAAAGTTCCAATTGTTCGTACAATGAAAGCGGCATCAAATTAACACCCACTCCAGAATCAAGCATGCCATTAGTGATTTTTCCATTTCCAAGTGTGATATCAATACAAAACGAGCCGGGATCCGCCTTCTTAAGAGCCAAGAGAGAAGGGTCACAAACCACACTTGCCTCCTTAGATAGATAAACTCTCTTGTTCAAGGCTCTCTCAAGATCTTTGGAGGAAAGCTCCTTGAAGAACTTGAAATAAGCGGGTAAATTCTGGATGGCATCTAGTACGTCGGACAATAAATCATGGAGCTTTTGAAATTATTCATCCTTCTTAGCAATTTTGAAGTGTAATTTTCAGTGGTATAAAAGATATAAGGTATTCATGGCTTGGTATTATCGGAACTCAAGTGATTGTATGAATCAATGAGTTTTAAGCTTGTGAAATTAAAAGAAAATGATAGTAAAGCAAGTCGAAACATAAAGGAAGTAAAGGAAGTATTTCGAATGCCTCATGCATATGCCATATTGAAATTGCAAGCAATGATAAAAATAAGCAATAAAAATCAAAGAAACAACAAAGTACAATCAAAGAAACCTAAGGTACAACTATGCATGCATGATCATGAAAACTAAATAATGCGAATCAACAAAAATCAAAAGCACCATTGGAAAGTGATTAATGCAAAATTATATTATTTTAGTTAGTTTTTGTTGTTAATTTTGGTATAATTTGGATGGATTAAGCTTATTTTTGCATTTTCGCATCTCCAGCTTATTTTACTGTGTTTTGATCATAATTGATACAAATGGGTGATTATTCTCTATTTTTCCCATATAGCTAAGTAGCCGAGGAACCGAGAGATGAAAGCAAGCAAATCGGCGAAGAAAGTAGCAGTTTTTACAAGTTAACGGTTAGGATCGGGTTAAGATCGACATTGTAAGTCGTCCCAAAAAATGGTCTGCTAACATCTCTCATGGTGCGGATGGGGGGGGTGGGCACTTGCAACAACGGAGCTCGACCCTCCAAATAACTCGTAAGCCTCGAGAACCTTAGAGGAATAAGCCATGCTTGCCTTAGAATACGACGCTTGCGAAGATTTTGGCTCGGGGGGATGAAACGTCACCAAAAATGGTTTATTAAAATCACCCATAGTGCAGATAGGGGGTGCATCGGAGCTCAAACCTCCAAAGTACGCATAAGCATCGAGATCTTGAGCATTAATAGTGGCACCAATCGGGGCTTGATTGCAATTGGGAGGATGAGAATCTCCATACGGGCCGGGATTCGGATATCCACCACCCACATTTCCACTCGGAGTCATATTCGTCATTGGATTGAAATTATAACCGGGTGGGGCTCCATACGGGCCAGGATTCGGGCTCGGCATATTAGGAAAATGTTGAGGAGCACCATAGCCATACGGATCGAAAATCAGGGCTTGCACGTTTGGATAGGGATTCGGAGCTCCATAACCGCCGAAGGTACCATTCACGCCCGGATAACCATTAAGCCCGACATGGTTTGCACCATGCCCTCCCATGTCGGGTTGACCATAGCCATATCCACCATTGGCAATGTGGTTTGCACCATGCCCTCCCATATTGCCAAGGCCATTATACAACATCTCATTCCCAACATGGTTTGCACCATGCCCTCCCATGTTGGGATGTATCCACCATAGCTACAAGTACCTATCATACTTAACAAAAAACGTCAAATAACAAAGAAAGCTATAAACACAGTGAAACACAATTAAATCGAAAGCCTTAACCAAGCCGAGTCGCAACGACACCATTTTGTTAGAAGATTTTTCGTGGTGTTGAAATATATCAACGGGTTCATGGCTCGGTATTATCGGAATTCAATTCAATTGAAGGATTCAATGTGTTTGTAGCTTGAGGAAATAAAAGGAAAATGAAAATAAAGCAATTAACCTATCTAAACTATCCTAGAAACTGAAATATCAAGTAGGTAGAATACCTCGGTCGTATGCCTTCAATGAAAATGCAAGCAAATAATGAAAACAAGCAAAACAAGCATGTTTCACCAAGTACAAGCATGCATGCACAAGGTATAACTAAGCTTGCATGAACATAAAAACTTGAATAATGCAAATTAACATGAATTAAAAGCGTGAATGGATAAAGCAATGAAGATTGATGGGAAAGTTTGAAACTTCACGAGAATTAACAAGTAACGAAGTGTAGATCTAGGATTTAGCATGAAAAAAAGCACAAGACTTTAAACCAAAATAAAGCATATGAAAGACTTGAAATCAAGACGATCTAAGACTCGATCTATGATCTAGATGTGTCACTCATCTAGATTCCATAGCCAGTTCTTAAGATCTAACATGAAATCAAGGTGCTAAGACAAAAGGCATATAATGAAGAACAAAGCATGGAAATGAAGAACAAGCATGGAATTAAAGCATAAAACATGAAATTGAAAGGAAACTTACTTGAATTAAGAAATGAAACAAAGCTCGAATGTAATTGCAATCAAAAGTAACAATCCAAAGGAGTATTTGGATTCTTCTTAGGCTTACAAACCCAAGGAGGTGCTTGAAATTAAATCTAATCTAGGAAAAGAAATTACATCAAAGCTTGAAGTTAAATCTAAAACCTAAGGAAGAGAATCATTCAATAGCTTGAGAGTAATTTTGATCCCAAACCCTAGCTTGGGTTGGGAGAAGAGTGGTATCTTCATAGGTGCAAGATGTAGGCTTTTTATAGTTGTTTGTAGGGGCAAAACTATCAAAACGCTCAAAATTGCCGAAGTCTTAGTGCCGCAGTCGATCGACTGCATGTGTGTCGATCAACACCCTGTCGATCGACTAGAATGCAGTTTATCGACTGCCTTACCAAAATGGGGGAAGCTACTGCCCGGCATTCGATTTGGAGCTCTTTTCGTCGATCGACCACCAGTCGATCTGGCAGTTGATTTGGGTCTTTTCAGTCGATCCTGGATGCATTCGGCTCGAATTTCTCGTTTTCCGGTCCAAAACGTCCGCCGAGTGAATATGCTCCTTTTAGCCACTTACAAAGCAAGAATTCAAACTCAAAAACCCAAAAATAGAACAAATATCTTCACACTTTGTACATTCTAAGACTAGAAGCAAATAAACTATAAAATAACCTAAGAACTAGAATAAACGACTCAAAATGACTCAAAAACAACACCAAAATCTAACTAAAAATACTAGGAAAAACACAACAATAACATGCAAAACAACTACCCCACACTTATCGGATTGTTCGTGCTCGAACAACGAAAAGAACCGAGAGTGTACATGCAATGAACATTATGTAAAAAGAAAAATCCTTGTGCTTATCCTTATTAATATGATGAAAGTGTCAACACAACTCGTTATCGTCAAGCATTGCTCGTATTACTCTTTCTCAAATGCAAGCCAAATCGATGACTTCCTCACAAATGGAGATTTGAGGGTGTTCACTCAATTCGCTTAAGTGTTTAGTATATAGGACGTGTTTACGCTCGAGTCGGTCAATACATGCACCTTGTCAAGATTTCACAAGTAGGACGCTCAAAATTGCTCGTAGTACATGACCAAATAAGAATCGAAAGAGGTCTTTATTATGGGTTGTAATGTTGGCTCTTTGGTAAGGTATGAAACATATGGATATAGTGGCTAACACACGATCAAACGTGATCAATAACTCACAAAATCCTAATTTCTAAAACCCGAAGCTTATAATTGCTTCACCTTTCCTAATTTGCTAAACTTTCATTCGAAACCCTTTCGTTCACTCACTTTCTCGACTTTTATTTCACAACACTTAGAAGTTTTTTGAATTTGCCTCTTTTTGCTAAACTTAGCCTTTTTTAATAGGCTTTTCACTTGAACGCACGCTTTATCACTTTTCGTGATTTGTGTTGGATT
>BMAC01000069.1:872260-904404 GCA_014905375.1 Phtheirospermum japonicum
ACTAAGCTTGCATGAACATAAAAACTTGAATAAATGCAAATTCACATGAATTAAAAGCATGAATGGATAAAGCAATGAAGATTGATGGGAAAGTTTGAAACTTCACGAGAATTAACAAGCAACGAAGTGTAGATCTAGGATTTAGCATGAAACAAAGCACAAAACTTTAAACCAAAATAAAGCATATGAAAGACTTGAAATCAAGACGATCTAAGACTCGATCTATGATCTAGATGTGTCACTCATCTAGATCCCATAGCCAGTTCTTAAGATCTAACATGAAATCAAGGTGCTAAGACAAAAGGCATATAATGAAGAACAAAGCATGGAAATGAAGAACAAGCATGGAATTAAGGCATAAAACATGAAATTGAAAGGAAACTTACTTGAATTAAGAAATGAAACAAAGCTTGAATGTAATTGCAATCAAAAGTAACAATCCAAAGGAGTATTTAGATTCTTCTTAGGCTTACAGACCCAAGGAGGTGCTTGAAATTAAATCTAATCTAGGAAAAGAAATTACATCAAAGCTTGAAATTAAATCTAAAACCTAAGGAAGAGAATCATCCAATAGCTTGAGAGTAGTTTTGATCCCAAACCCTAGCTTGGGTTGGGATTTAAAATTTCTAGTTCTTAGATTAAGTACAATAGTTTTTAGTTAGGTTAGATAAAGTAGAATAATTTTAGTTCGTGGATCTCTTCGATTGGACGCTGTTATTCATCGTGGATCTCTTCGATTGGACGCTGTTATTCATCGCAGGCATGCAGGCGCACGCGCACGGGCGTGCGAACCTTAGCTTGCATCAAGGTTCCTGGGCGAGGGTTGGCACGTCCAGGCACGTCTTGGAGACCATTCCAGAAAGTTTTGGCATTTTGGAGCTAGTTCGTGGCGCGAATTTTGACGCATCCTAGCACGTCTTGGCGTGCCCAGAGTTCTTTTGGCTCAAGCCAAGGTGAGGCCAAGGGCCAATTTCACCTTCTTTTTCGCTTTCTTGTCAGAATCTAGCATGAATCACACCCATCCACAAATTAATTGAACCCATTTAACCAAATCAAGAATAAAATCAAAAAGAAACACGAAAAATAATAAAACAAGAAAACAACCTAATAACCTAACAAACTCGACTCAAAATTACTATAAACAACACTAAACCCTAATTAAAAATAAGATAAAAATACTGCAATTACATGAAAAACCCGTGACGGAGCTCCAGCTGGGCTACGATCTGGACGAGTCCGAGTTGTCATAAAGACTGCCTGTCAGGCGCGTGATGACCTCCATACAGCGCCTGAAGATAAGATGGCAACGGGCAGCATTTTGGCCATGGGTCTGCAACAATTCAGGCTCGATACCGGCTGATCCAGAGAGCCTATCCGGCGGGCCTTTGTTGTCGAAAGCTTCGACTCTTTACGGGCTATAGAATGTGCTGGTGGTGTTGAACGACGGGGCCCGAATCAAAAGCCCTAAATTTGATTTAGGGTTTGGATAAATTTTTGAGAATTTGATATAGTTTTGAGCTTGATTGTAATTATAGAAATTTATGAAATCACATAATTGCCCTAAGTTTTTCGAAACTGCGAGGCTGCCTATGACTTTTCTGAAATTTCGTTCAGACCTCAGCAATTTTCCAGAAAATTGTTTTAAGCCTAAATGACATTTCTGTAATTATTAGATTTTTGAAAATTACAGAAAGGACCCTAAAACTTTCAGAAAATTGTTAAGGGGTTGTTTGGCTATGCACAGAATTTTGAAATATTATATTTTCACAAAAGTCTTTTAAATTATCTTAGAAATTAATTTAAATTTAGAAATTAATTAGTTTCTAAATTAGAGCATTTTTAAAAATTATTTATAAATAAGAATTAAATTTAGAATTTAATAATTTCTAAATTTAAACCTTTTAAACTAATTTAGAAATCGAATTAAATTTGGAGTTTAATTATTCTGAGTTTAAATGATTAACCCATGATTATTATTATATTATTGCATTATTTGATAATGTGAATTAAATTAGAATTTTGAATTTTAATTTAATTATGAAATTATTTCTCTACTTGTCCTAATTGTCTATGTGGCTCATATATATTACTTTTTAGCATAGAGTTCGCATATATTGTTTGAGTAGGTGGCACCCATTATTTATCGGACCATTTGCTTACAAACTCTGGGTAGGCGGCACCCAATAATTGTTTATTGTTCATTTGCATCTTGTTAATTGTTAAACCTCAGTTTCATCTTGGATGAACGCGCTGTCCATTACAATTGGGTGAGTACGAACCTTTTTTTGTCCATGAGTATTTGCAAACTAGTGCTTGCTCCGGTCGACAAGGTTAAGGCTTGCTCATAGATGCATATGTTTGCGATCGTGTAATGGGGTTGACTTACTTAGTTCTTTCTTATCGCCCTAGCATCGGAATCAACTAAGGGCGTAAGATCGGATTAGATCTGATCGACCAAGAGTTATAATTGTCTATAATTGTTTTGGATACCTACCAGTTGTGTTATTGTAGTCATCAGCCCTAGCAGAGGCTGCAATAGTATGAATATGGATCTTGATTCGCTATGATCATATTTTATATGAGTCCGTATTCTACCATGGGGTCGTAGAGTATGTTCAAATAGTGGGAACTAATTATTAAAGTCATTTTTAATTAGCACATAATTGTGATCATATGAATTAGAATTAGAGTTTTAATTCCCGCTCTATTTATTTTCTCCAGATTAGTTAAGATGTCGAATTTATCATTGAAATATTTGGTTGAAACGAACAAGTTGACTGGACCAAACTTTATGGGTTGGTTGCGCAATCTGCGTTTAGTACTGAGACAAAAAAAGATTGAGTATGTGTTGAACACACTTGTTTCTGAGATTCCTAATAATGATTCTCATGAATATGCCAAGTTTGACATGGATATTCATGCGAAATATAAGGATGATGCAACTTCGACACATTGTGTCATGCTAACTGAGATAACGACGGAATTGCAGAAACAGCATGAACACATGGCCCCTTATGAAATGTTGGAGCATTTGAAGAGTCTCTATGCTTCGCAAGCTCAAACTATGGAGTATGAGCTGCTATCTCTTTAAGAGCAAGCTTCATAATGGGGGCAAGGTGTCTGAGCATATCTTGAAGATGATAGGATTGATTGAGAGGTTGGCTTCGATTGGAACGAACCTACCTGAAAATGTCTTAGTCAACTTGATCTTTAATTCGCTTCCTAGTTCATTTGAAAACTTCATTGTGAATTATAATATGAACAACACGAAAGCGGAGCTTCCCGAACTTCATAACATGTTTAAGACATATGAGTCTTCCACCTCAAAGGGCAAAGCTGTACTCATGGCGAGTATATCTGCTAGATCTAACCGAAAGGTAAGAAAAGGTAGAAAAAGAAAACTAAGGTTGGGCCTAAATCTACGACTTTGAAGCCAAAAAGAGGTGCTTATAGGAAGTCAACATTGGCTAAAGATGTGTGCTTATATTGAAAAGAAAAGGGACATTGGAAGAGAGACTGTGAGAAGTGGAACATTGGACGTTTCGGCTCCTCAAGTATGTTTGTCATTGAAATAAATATTCTATTAATAACTCTCACTGTTGGGTATTTGATCGGATGTGGCTCACACATTTGTAATAATGTGCAGGGGATAAGTGACAGCAGGATGGTTAGACCGGGGGGAGTTTGCCTGCGCATGGGAAATGGAGCAAAAGGTTGATGCGGAGCGTGTAGGGACGTATAGATTAGATTTACCCTCGGATTGTAGACTTTATTTATATAATTATTTTTGTCCCATCGATTACAAAGAATATTGTTTCCATTCCGATGTTAGACATTGAAGGGTTTTTTCCTTCCATTTTGCTAATAATAATTATTTATTTACGTATAATGGTGATGTTTATGGAAAAGCTCCTCTTGTGAATAATTTTTTTTTCTTATTGGCGTAAAAATAGTTTTTCATATAAATTTTCAATGTTATTTTTAATGCATAATATTAGGATTATTAGATAAGGAAGTTTAAGTTTATATATTTTTATATTTATTTTCCTTTTGTAACAATTTTATATGAATAGAATATTTAAAATTCTAAAAATAAAATTATTTCAACTTTATTATAAATAAAAATTAGTTCAAGCTTTATATAGATTTTTTCTAATTAGTTAGACTCATTTATATTTTAATATTAGAGATTAAAAGAAAGATATTGAATTAGGCAAAATATGATAAAGAAAATATTGAATTATGCAAAATATAGTAATAAAAAAATATTAAATTAAATAGATATTAGACACCAAAGCGCCAAAAAATTTTCTGAAATTAAAGAAGTATAGGAACACATGAGATATAATAATTTTACATTAATATATAAGGAGAAATAATTATTTTTATGTATGAATGACTATTTTTATCCCTGATAAAGTTATGCAATTATTATTATACCATTAAAAAAATTCTATAAAAATTATTTCAATTATAAAAAAAAATTATACCTAAAAATCCTGACTATATAATTTCTCAATGGTTTATAACGTCATAGCTCCTAGGACCTCACTGCTATTTTCGAAAATCTCACTCACTTTTGGTCAGCGGTCACATTTTCAAGCAACCCAGCCCCGATCCAATCAACAGATCTAAGGGGCATTTACGGAATCTAAAAAAGAAACCCACAATCGTAAATTTGACTCCACCGGCAATTTCTTTTACTCTCCCGATTCCCAAATCCCATCCAATCCCCCCCTCCGCACCTCCACCATCAGCGCCGCCGCTGTTGCTTAGTCGCCTCCGTTCTCCACCTCCCAATCGAAAATGACGAAGCTACTCTTTTCCCTCCCCGTCCTCCTCCTCCTCCTCACCCTCACCTCTGCCGAGATCAAAAACCTAAAAATCTCCGCCGATTCGCGACCCATGATCCTCTTCGAACGGTTCGGATTCACGCACTCCGGCCACGTCACCATCAGCGTCTCATCGGTCTCCGTCATGTCCAGCGTCGGCTCGCCGGACCCCTCCCGATTAGGTTTTTTCCTTCTCTCTGAAGAATCCCTAATTCAAGTCCTCCTCGAGCTCCAATCGAACCCTTCCTTTTGCGTCCTCGATTCCAAGTACATCCATCCCCTCTTCACCTTCCGCGAGCTATCCCCGCCGCCGAATTCTTTGTTCAACCAAACTTACCCGATCACTCTTCCGAACGAGTATTCCCTATTTTTCGCCAATTGCGCACCTGAATCCACGGTGTCGATGAATGTGCGGACCGAGCTTTACAATCTCGATGGCCTCGGAAGAGAGAAGGACTATTTATCTGCTGGGTTAACTCAGTTGCCGTCTTTGTATTTCTGCTTTTCCGTTCTTTATTTTGCATTCTTGGCCTACTGGATCTACATTTCTTTTCAAAATAAGCACTCTGTGCACAGGATCCATTTACTCATGGGGGTTCTTGTTCTTATGAAGGCACTGAATTTGCTCAGTGCTGCAGAGGATAAACATTATGTGAAGGTTACGGGGACGCCACACGGATGGGATGTGTTGTTTTACATTTTCCAGTTCATTAGGGTTGTGTTGTTGTTTACTGTGATTGTTCTGATCGGTACTGGGTGGTCGTTTTTGAAGCCGTTTTTGCAGGAGAAGGAGAAGAAGGTGTTGATGATTGTGATCCCATTGCAGGTCTTGGCAAACATCGCGTCTATTGTGATTGGGGAGACGGGTCCCTTTATTAAGGACTGGATAACTTGGAATCAGGTTTTCCTGTTGGTGGATATTATTTGCTGTTGCGCGATTATTTTTCCGATTGTGTGGTCTATTAGGTCTTTAAGGGAGACGTCAAAGACCGATGGGAAGGCCGCGAGGAACCTGGCAAAGCTGACGCTTTTTAGGCAGTTTTACATTGTTGTTATCGGGTACTTGTATTTCACGAGGATTGTGGTGTTTGCACTCAGGACTATTGCTGCTTACAAGTACCAGTGGGTGGCTAATGCATCTGAGGAGATTGCAAGTCTTGCTTTCTATGCTATAATCTTTTACATGTTTAGGCCGGTTGAGAAGAACGAGTACTTTGCACTTGATGACGAGGAGGAAGAGGCTGCTGAGTTGGCGCTTAAGGATGAAGAATTTGAGCTTTGAGGTTGGAGATCCAAATGCTATTCCTTTTTGTTTTCATACATGCCTCGCATTTCACATATTGTGAGTTATTTAGCGAATATATGGATAGATGTGTACCTGTTTTACTCTTTTATTACTTTCAGTTTCTTTAGAGACACAGTGAGTATTATCTGACAGTGGCTTCGGCTTTTGGATTATGGAAATGTAATTTCGTTTCACAAATGTTGCTTCTATTATTTTTTTTTTTAATTTAGTTTTTTGTTCTTTTTGTCCTTTTTTTTCCCCAGGTGCAAATCCTCAATTACTTGTTTTTTAGGTTCATTACTTCTTTGCTGAAGCTCTTTTAGGTTCATCACTGTGTTGCAGATTCTTGTTTTTTCCCTTTAGAAAGTCAATGTTGTGGTCCGCTATTCCTGTTGTCTTTATTGTGAAGTAGCTTTGTCCTTTTCATTCAACAAGAGACTACTATTTTCTCCCCAATAGACGTCATGCTTTTACGAGTACTTTTGTGTCCCTGCATAAGGAGGTAATCATCTGCTCAAACTAAACATGGAGTTGGTTTTCTCATGTCATTTCATGAGTTATTGGTAATTGTAATTTGAACATAATATCCTGGCCTATGTGGATTCTTGCATGTTTTTCACTTTCTTGTTTGGTTTGCTTGACTGAACCCTTAATATTCTGGTTTGTGCAATACTTACATTCGTTTCGGTGCTCTATGGACTATGCTTGTGTGTCAACGTTTGTCACCTTTAATAAACACGCAGAAATGCGATATCTTAATGAATAAAACTAACAGCAGCAAGATCTTAATGTATAGTAAGGAGTTTCTTAAAGTTCATCTAGTGCTTGCAAGTTTTTGGTTCCTTGTACCTAAGTAGGATTTGTCCTCTCCTCTTTGCTAAACCCTTATAACCGTCCTCGCCTTCTTTAGTTCTCTTTTCCTGTGCTTTAGTTGAATCTCAATGTTAATGTGGTATTTATCCTTCTCATTTGGTTGTTACTGATTATGCGTATGATTTCATGGCATGTACCTTACACAGTCTCCTGGATGATTTTCCTCAATACTATATGGTAGAAAATTGGTATTACGGTACCACATCATGCTTTATTGTCATCTCCACACTGTTTGTGAAGTCCCTAACTTGTGTGCTTGTGCCTAGAGCTGTCAAAATGGTCGGGTTGGGCCATAGGGGCTAATTGTAAAAACCAAGCCGGGTTGGCTGGGTCAATTTTTTTGGGGCCGGGCTAATTCGAAAAATCCAGGCCCGGTTCAAGTGTATAAAAATAGAAGGAAATTGCACAGGCCATCGGGCTGGGGTGGGACGGGAATGGACAGCTATACTTGTGCCTAATTTGTTTGGTCGACATAGCTATAGCTCGTGTGTGTGTTTCTTCTTCCAACAACCCAACTGATTTGATTCTTTGCATTTTGCATCTTTTGTAGAAAAAGTCAACTTGAAGGGATTATCAATGGTAGATGACTAGGCTCCTGATATTTGTTTTCCGGCTCCATTCTTAGTGTTGAATTTGTCTTGTAACTGTAAGAGTGGGGGTGACAAATAATCTTATGTTGTTTTCGGTGAGAAAACTCTTTCGAACTGGCCCAGATTGTTATTGATAATATATACCTTTGCGCATCTGTTGACTACGGTAGGAAAGCCAAAATCTTGTAGTGTGTAGTATTTACAAAGAGGTCAACTTAATTTATAAGCAATAAAGATAAGACAGTAGTCAGTAGCTGACCACCCTACCTACTGTAAAACCCATTTTATCACGAAAGATAAGACTTTATTAGTCATTTAGCGTAATGGTATGCTTAATAAAAATGTTGACATTCCATTTACTTGTGCAAGTGTCTCTTGGAATATCAGAAATTGGTGTTCATCCAAGAGAGTTGGCCGCTTCAAAATTACTACAATTTAGTATATTAATTGTGTCAGTAGACTCCTATATTAATTTATCAAAGAAGAAGAATTCTTCTCATATTGCAAATCGATTGAAAAAAAGGTTCATATATATCTAGAGATACCCAAGCTCGGATCACTTTCATGCTCAATTCGATTAATAACTAAATTAAGGCCAGCACAATATTTTTAACTCGAATATATCCACCACATTATGCAGTGTTTCACCGCTAAGCGGGCTAACTATAGAATACTACTTTGGAGTGGTTAAAAGTGTATATCCTCACACAATGTCTGATAGAAACATGCATGGAAAAACAAATCAACACAAGAAACCTCATGGTAAACTTTGTAGTAGAAGACTTGGAACAACCCAACATTATTACACAATACACATCATAAGTGTGTATAATCACAACTAAACGGTTACAAACCAGTGCAACTCCTCACCTAATCTTGCCAAAAAAAAAACATCAATCTCCACACGAAATCAACCCCACCAATATCACACATAAATAAAGTGACAAAAAACTTTTCTCGTTTCTTGACACAAAATTAAAAAAAAAATCCCAACAAATACACCCCATTGTCCAATTTCCACTCCATCACCCTTTCTTTATAATTAAGCTCTCAAAAAGGAGGGGGAAAATCCATGCCAAATACTAGTGAAATCGATAACTTATCCATGGCGAGCGATGTGCCATTCCTTGGCCCTCGACAATCCATGGAGCTCCAAGAATACAGCCGAAAGCCCAAACGGAGCGTGTCCCACACGCTCGGCGAGCTTCTCCAGCACGTTGGGGACCACCACCCCAGCGAGCATAATTCTCTACAAATCCAAGATCCCAATCATTTGCCCTTTGTCCTTTCCTTTCACAACCTCACTTACAGCGTTGAGAACCGCCGTAAAATCGTCCCCGCCTGTCTTAGCAGGACCAATAATCACGGAAACGCCACTACCACCGGCGGCAACAAATCAAGGATGAAGGTCTTGCTGAACGGGATTTCGGGCGAGGCCCGGGAGGGCGAAATCATGGCCGTCCTCGGTGCCAGCGGCTCCGGAAAGTCGACGCTGATCGACGCGTTGGCCGATCGCATCGCCAGGGAGAGCCTGAACGGGACCATCACCCTAAACGGCGACGTTTTGGACTCCAAGCTCCTCAAGGTGATATCAGCTTACGTCATGCAGGACGATTTGCTGTTCCCCATGCTAACCGTCGAAGAAACCCTAATGTTCTCGGCCGAATTCCGGCTCCCAAGAACAATGTCCAGATCCAGAAAGAAAGCCCGAGTCCAAGCCCTAATCGACCAATTAGGGCTACGGAGCGCCGCCGGGACGGTGATCGGCGACGAGGGCCGCCGCGGCATCTCCGGCGGAGAACGGCGGCGCGTATCCATCGGGACAGACATAATCCACGACCCGATCATCCTCTTCCTCGACGAGCCGACCTCGGGGCTCGACTCGACGAGCGCGTACATGGTGGTCAAGGTTTTGCAGAGGATCGCGCAGAGTGGCAGCATCGTAATTATGTCGATCCATCAGCCCAGCTATCGGATCCTCAGCTTGTTGGACCGCCTGATTATACTCTCTCGCGGCCAGACGGTGTTCGGTGGGCCCCCCAGGATTTTGCCCCAATTCTTCGCGGCATTTGGAAACCCTATCCCTGCAAACGAGGATAAAACAGAGTTTGCCATGGATTATATACGCGAGCTCGAAAACACACCAGGTGGGACCAAGAATTTAGTGGTTTTCAACCAAAAATGGCAGAAATTACAAAGAAAGCCTTCGATTAGAAACCATAATAGGCCAAGATCATCCCTCAAGGATGCAATCAGTGCAAGCATTTCAAAGGGGAAACTCGTTTCCGGCGCCACGAATGTGGGCTCGGATCACAATTTGTCGCCGTCCGTCCCGAAATACGCGAACCCCGTCTGGAAAGAAATGTTCGTGATCGCGAACCGGTCGATCATGAATTCGAGGAGGGCGCCCGAGCAGTTCGGGGCGAGATTCGTGGCGGTCCTCGTGACGGGCTTCATACTCGCCACGGTTTTCTGGCATCTCGATGACTCGTCGAGGGGCGTTCAAGAACGGTTGGGCTTTTTCGCCTTCGCCATGTCGACGACTTTCTACACTTGCGCCGAGGCCATACCCGTTTTCCTCCTCGAGAGATACATTTTCATGCGGGAAACGGCCTACAACGCGTACCGACGTTCTTCCTACGTCCTTTCTCATGCAATAATCTCGATCCCGTCCCTGCTAATCCTGTCGGCCACGTTCGCCGCGACGACTTATTGGGCCGTGGGCTTAGCCGGCGGCCCATCGGGATTCATTTACTACTTCATTTTCATCTTAGCTTCATTCTGGGCCGGTAGCTCTTTCGTCACGTTTCTCTCCGGGATCATTTTCAACTTGATGATGGCTTATACGGTCGTGGTGGCAATCTTAGCCTATTTTGTTTTGTTTAGTGGATTGTTCATAACACGGGATCGAATCCCATCTTATTGGATTTGGTTCCATTACCTTTCTTTGGTTAAGTACCCTTACCAAGGTGTGATGCAGAACGAGTTCGACGATCCGTCGAAATGTTTCGTGAGAGGTATTCAGGTGTTTGATAGTTCACCGTTAAGGGTTGTACCCGATTCTGTGAAGCTCAATCTGCTTAAATCGATGAGCAAGACTTTGGGGATGAATATTACGAAGACGACGTGTTTGATGACGGGATCAGATGTAATGAAACAGAGTGGAGTTAGTGATATAGGTAAATGGGGTTGCTTGTGGATAACTATTGCTTTGGGGTTTTTCTTTAGGGTTTTGTTTTACTATGCACTTTTGATTGGGAGCAAAAACAAGAGAAAGTGAAAAAGGATGAGGGTTATCACATATCAATGATTTTGTTTTATCAATCATCATGGATTAGAATCTGAATATTGGGTATGTATTATAAGTTATTGTAAGAATGTCTTTGTTCACTTGTGATTGTAGTCTATGGAACGTGGATACGGGACACGATATGATATGAATATGAAATACAAAACGAGAATACGCTTATTTTAAAATATATAAGATATGACATGATTCGAACATATTTTTAAAATAAATATTAAATTGTAGTGCTTTCTATTTTCAATTCATCATATTAAATAATAATTTCTTTCACACCAATTGATGAACCCCAAGTACAAACAAAAAGATAATAATTAAAAAATATAAAAGAAAACGTGTCGAAAAAGCGTCATGTCTAGGGGTGTAAACGGGTATGGTAAGGTGCGGGTACAACCATATTCGTACCATACCTGGTACTAATTTACCCTACTCGTACCCTACCATATCACTTCTAATTCTGCAAATTACGCCAGTTCCAATTTTAATTTCCCGAATTTTGTCATCGGGTAAGGTACGGGTATTTACCCGTCGGGTATCGGGTACCCATCGGGTAAACGAATACCCGAATATAATTATTATTTAATTAAAATAAATTTTTTTATTTTTAATACCAACACTAATCATCCCTATATATTAATGCAAAATCCTCATAACATATGTGTCTGCTTCATATGCTTCGTTTGACAAATAAGAAATTTTGGTGCTTCATTTGCTTATGTGTCATCCGAGCCTAATATTTACCTAATTTAATACTTTTCTTTTTATTGTATCTTACCTAATTTAATTCTTTTATCATATTTTTTCTTATTCAATACTTTCCTTTGATTCTCCTAATATAAAAATATAAATAAGTTATATATAATTAGTAGATAAGATCTAAATTAGTTATTTTAATTAAAAATAAATTACATATGAAATCTCATTTTAATTACAAAAAACACTTTATCATGTAAATAATTAATAACTTTTATTGATAATATAATTTAAAATAATTTAGTTTTTGGAGCTTCGAAAATTCTATATAGGTAAAATATGAGTTATTTACAATAATATAAGCATGTAACTAAATATTATAGTAATGTATTCAATCTAAATATAAAAATATTAAATTATATACTAATATTAATAAATATAGATTAAACACCAGTACAATGTGTCACGGGTTGAGGGTATGATATTTTTTGAATATCTCAAAGTATGTAATTAATAATTATTAACGAATTTATTCTAAACATTAATATATGAAATGATTTAATAATAATAATAATTAATAAAATAGATATTAGGCACGGGTTTAGAATGTGACGCCTTTCGAATTTTTGTAAGTATGTAACTAAGATTATTAATGAATTTAATTTAAACAACAAATACAAAATTATTTAATATTTATAATAATTAATAAATGGATTAGACATGTACAAGGCACAGGTTGTACATTATTTTAATTTTTTATTTTAGATTTACAATCTTTAATTATCACAAATATTTTTTATATTTATTATTTGATAAGTCCCGTGTAATACACGGGTGTTAAACATGTATATATTAATGCAAAATCCTCATAATCTATGTGTTTGCTTCGTATGCTTCGCTTGGATAATAAAAAAATTTGGTGCTTCGGTTGCTTGTTTATCATCCGAGTCTAATATATACCTAATTTAATATTTTTCTTTTATTGTATCTTGCCTAATTTAGCTTTTTTTTTTTATTATATTTAACTTAACTTAATAGTTTTCTTTAATTATATTTTATCTAATTCAATAATTTTCTTTTATACTCCTAATATAAAAATATGAATAAGTTATATATAATTAATAGAAAAACTCTAAATTAATTATTTTAATTAAAAGACAAATTACATATGAAATAATTTTAATTACAGAAAAAAAAATTATTTATGAAAATAATTAAATAAATTGTATTTATAATAAAAATTGAAATAATTAATTTTTGAGATTTTAAATATTCAGTATAGGTAAATTATGATACATTTGAAATAATTGGAGTATGTAACTAAATAGTAGTAATGAGTTCAATCTAAATATTAAAAAAAATTATATAATAATAAAAATAATTAATTAATATTATTAGACAATGACACAATGCGAGAAGGCTTGTGAGTATGACACATTTTGAATTTTTCTATGGATCAATAATTATTAACAAAATATATCTATACATAAAATTATAAAATGAGTTAATAATAATTAATTAATATAGATTAGAGACGGTTTGAAAATGTGACATCTTTTGAATTTTTATAAGTATGTAAATATAATTATTAACGAATTTAATCTAAATATTCAAATATAATATTAATTAATAATTATAATAATTAATAAATTAAACAAGGCACGGTTTGAGAACACATCCTTTTAATTTTTTATTTTAAATTTATAACTTTTTAATTCTCATTAATATTTTCATATTTAGTTTTTTATAAATCTCGTGTAACACACGGGTGTTAAACTAGTTTAGTAATATAAATTAATTTAATTTACTATAATTTGGTTGAGTTATTTTATTTAATAAAAAAATCTTAAAGTTTTAAATTATTTTAAAAATGAGTCATTCAAAAATATTATTAGTATCTCAAACAACAACAATTCTCAATTTATTATACTAAAATATTTTAAATAAGGTATAATTAGTTATGTGCATGTGAGGGAAATGCTCTCTTGCTCTAATTATTAATTAAAGTAATTTCAGAATTTATTAGAGTAAATGTGATGCATTGATATCGATATTATATCTTTAATATTATAGTATAAATGTAATAAATAATATTTCATAAATTATGATATGTTATCATAATATGGAACATGATAGCAAGATATACATTTTATAATATTTGAATATGTTGATATACTACAAATATATAAACTTATAAAACTGTTGAAGGAAAAACACAATTAGCGTGCCTTCGTCAATAAGTAACTGATGAAGGACGATTTAAGTATTTGTTATCTTTATGTATTATGAAAGCATGTAATTGATACCCTATATAAATGGAGTCTTTAATGAATAAGAGAACCCTAATTTCTATCATCTTCCTTCATTCGTATATCTTTTATGTCTTCTAGTTATACTTTTCCTTTTACAAGTTATCAGCACGATCATCTGACCTATTGAGAGTGATCGAGAATAAGCCTTCATAATCAAAGCAACTATTTCACAATTTTTGTAGGTCGAAAATCTAACTGCACTATAAGTTTGAAAAATCATTTTATCACGTTTCAACTGTTGGATCGTATTACAATTTTTACAGAACCTTTAAACCTTTTGAATTGCGTTCTGAACGGTGGAGATTGGGTTCAGAGATATGAGAAAATATATATATATATATAATTTCGAACAAAGCAGATTTTGTTTTCAAGATTTTCTGTGCAGCGTTTTTCAAAACAAGATTTCTCACAATCGAACAGTTGGATCAAGCCAAAATTTGTATATATTATTCTAAACATATACCAGTTTGATATGAGCGGCGGAGATTTGAATATGAGCTCTGAAGAATCCGATAATGAATTCTGAATAGAGCTGATCCTGTTTCCCGAAACTGTCCGCCCAACTTCTTTTAAAATTCAATTACGCACAATCTAACCGTTGGATGGAGCAGAATTTTGGATATATTATTCAAAATACGTAGAGGTTGAATCCGTATGGAGGAGATTGGATTTGAAGCTTTGTATAATTCGAAACCTAAAAACAAAATTAGGAAAGAATCATGACTTTCCTCCAAGGTACCCTATTATTTATTAAATGCAACTAATAAATATTTGGCAATATGTATATATGACATGGTATGTATTATTGTGCATGTATATGTATATATATTACCTATGATTATATGCATGTGATGTTATGTGCCATATTGACAAACATGGAATTTTGCAATACTTTAATGATATTCATAGAGTACATAATATATTATTACGTATGCTTTTAGATGATTTCTAAGAAATCGTAAATAAATTTATTTACACGATTAGATGAGAGATTGATCATGATTTTTCCAATATGTTTAGTTAATCGTGAATTTAATGAATTGATAGATTTCATGTATGTTGATCATAAATTTCGATGAATTGATAGTATGTTGGTGATTCTCTTCAAGTTGATTTTATAAGCTACTTTCAATGTATGTATCATTGATTGTATATTTGGATTTTCATGATAATGAAAGTTCATGAACGATAAAGAATTGTGTAAATAAGTCTTGTAAGTATATTCGCATGATATCAAGAAAAAAAAGATTATAACATACTTCAATTCATTATCTAAAGAAATTGATTAAACCAACTCAATCTAAATACAATTTAATATACTCAAAAGAAATTGAGTACTACCATTATTCGCTTGACGTGGAAACTAGAATAACTACAATTCCACAATAATATCACCCATCAACCCCTAATTGACAAAGAATCGTCAAACTTAGTCAAAGTCAATTCTCTTATGAACTTGAGAATTCATATTGACCCCAAATCTTATATTGGAAATATATGTAGTTTCAAAATCTCAATAAATTATGGATGAACTCTAAATGAATATTTTGAGAATTTTATGAAACACTACTTCCAAGCCTAAGAATTTAGTGAAAAGAAATTAGTTTGGTTGCTAAAAATGGTCAATGACTTTGATATGTTGCAAATAAAAACATGTCTTACCATATGTGAAAAACAAAGTCACTTTAAATGACAATAATAAATCGAGAGATACGATCTCACTCTGTTTTTTTTCCACTTGAGCAAACATACTGATGCACTTGTATAATATTAATTATGATAGTGAGTCGTTAAGAGAAATGACATTATTATTCATAATACCAATGTTAGACCTCTGGATAAAGAAATTTCTTGAGACTAACCATGATCGATTTGAATAGTGAAAATAACCTCAATGTAAAGGGGAAGAGACATGTTGATCCCTACCTATGTGGGAAGAATGAATGACAATGTAAGATATGTAAGAGTTCGTGATATTTATTGGTCATTGTAGAAGTCATGGAGGTTCCCCCAATAACCTTTCTTAGTCAATAGATATCCTTTATTTTGATTGATGAAAATATAATCAATCATTCACATTATACTATTGTATTTGGTCTTAAAATTTAATTTGAGTTAGATTTATGTGATGTGGCCTGATTTAATTAGTTTTGGCTTATTGTTAAATCTTTTATTTCATTCTAAATCATTTAATGTACTTGAGTTTATTTACCACATATTCACATACAAGGTTCATGAGAAAATTATTAGATATTATGTAACATATCTAGTAAATAATGTAAAATATTAGAATGAAAAGTATTTCATTCATCTCTGGAGGAATGTGAGAATTTGTCGAGGAATAGACAATTATTCACTTAATTGATATTTATATGTGACAAAGTCTTGAGGCCTGGTGGCACATTGATTAAAGTCATTGATCGAAGAATTCTTAGCACTCTAAGAAATCTTCTCCGCAATATTACGGAGTCGATTGTAGAGCGGTAAAATTTCCCGAGTCGTGTCTCTCGAGGATAGATATAATCGGCGGTCGGTGTTTTTAGTCACTCTCTTGTTAAGTTAAATTACACTAATCTAAACTAAGAAAGCATTAAGTCATTGAGTGGGTCAGAGTTTTATGCTAAAGCTTTGAATTTAAAAGGGGACTTTAATTAAAATAATGAAAATGAGGGTTTAGGGTGTTCGGTTCGTCTCCACGATTAATCGATTTTTGCCGAGCACTTAATTCACAATTCGGGGTTGTCAATCCCAGATTATCAATTAAGTGTTGGGGTCGTCAATCCCGAATCTCGACAAGCTCCGACTAATAGTTCTAAACGAACCTAAACCCTAAACCCATAATTACTAAACCAAATGCATCAAATTAAGCTTACAATTAAAAGATAATTCATGGAGGGAAAAATCAAGCATTTGAAATTGAGAAAAGTTAAAGGCTTTTAAATTGAACAAGACAAATTACCAAAGAGGAAACCTTCACAACTTTTAAGGACTAAGAGCATGCTTGGCTAAAAAGAGTAAAAAGCTTAAAAATGAAAGCATCCATGGAGTTTGCAATAAAAAGAGAACAACAAGCTAAAAACAAGCCACCAACATAACAATCTTAACCTAACAAGAACAACAACAACAATAAGAACAATTAATCAAGAACAAGCAAAATAAAGGGAAAGAACACTACCAAATTGCAATGAACACAAAAGTTTAAAATCTTCAAATTACAAGTACCACAAATGAAGGAGGTGTCACTCACTCCAACACTTGCTTAAGAGCAACTAACTAACAACTAACTAACTAAGTTAAACTAGATTAACCACTAAACTAGCTAAAACTACATTAAACTAGGGTTTATAAGTTAGGGTTTTGAAAAGCAAGAGTAAAGGCTTGGAGGAAATGGAGCAAGCCCCAAATTCCACCAAGGAAGGGTTGTTGGATAAGGTTGAGAGCTGGTCCTATATATACAAAAATGCAGGGGCAAAAATGTCAAAATGGACCAAAATCACGAGCTGGACTACGTCTCAGTCGATCGACTGAGGAGCAGTCGATTGACTGCTTCGCCCAAAATCTCCTAACTCACTGGATTTCAGTCGATTTCACCCTTCCAGTCGACCCACCTGTCGACCGACTGGTGGTCAGGCGATCGACTGGCTTTGCTGCTCCGGCTCGATTTTCTCGTTTCGCTCTAAACGTCTGCCGGTTGTCGCTCCTCGTTCACACTGTGTTTTCTTGTTTTGCCCATTCCAATCCGAGTCGAAAGAGATGCCCTGAGCGTGCGCGGGACCGCTTGGTCATCCTACGGACAAAAATACGAAAAGGGTAAAAATGTACGAAAAACTACTAAAAACCGCACAAAAGTTATAAAAAATTAAAACTAACAAAATAGGCCAAAACGACTCCTAAAACCTGTAAATGAAAGCAAAACACACGCGAATGCGACACAAAAAGGTAACAAAAAGGTGTACAAAAAAGTACAAATCAGTCATAAAAGCTCATTATGGACCAAGAGCGAACGAACCTTGTTAAGTTTGATGATATTCAAGTTGATAATTATCACTAAGAAGTACATTATAAGAATGGAACTATACTTTTAATTTATGGTTTTAGAGTAAATCTAGTAATTTTACTTTACTACTTTTTTTATCATTGAATCATAAGATATGACCAACAAAGAACTTTTGGACACGACTCATTCAAGTTTTGACACGACTGACATGGATTCTTTGGTCATCGTGATATAATGGTCCATATTATAAGAAATTAATATGGACATATTTTATTTTGAGTGAAACACAAAACGATATAGAAATTTAATGCACAGTATAGTGTCGAACTAATGCTGTTCAATTACAGCTAGTGCATTCTAAAGTACTAAAAGTACTACATACATTCATATCTCAAAGATACATCACTCATTATTTCAAAACTTGTTCATTAGCAAAATTGTATGATTGAGACCTGCATTTTATAAAGATACAAAGTATAATATTTCATTCTTATAATTGATAATTGTTGATACATGTGGACACAACCATTCAAAATGCGGATCATTCCAGTATTGTATATTTTTGGTCGATACTTCGTCACGTATTGTCCATAAAAATATTACATTTGCAAGACTTCTAGCACATTTAATATAATTAAGGACTCACCACCCTTGTAAAGCACCCAATCTCATAATGCTAGAGATTTTACATCAAAAGTACTTGATGTCTATTGCATTTTAATAAAGATCGATGTACTGGATCTTGTACCCTAATGTGCATATATAATAAGGTCTCAAAGAAGACACCATCACAAAGAATATAGATGGTGACTAAGACAATATTTATACACACTCATTTGTCTTTGCACATGGTTATGCAATATTGCACGCAACTCTTACTTATTCATTTATGAACCCCTACTAACCAGATATTTTGCGTACCAGTTGGTAACTGGATATAAGCCTGATAAATCATATCTACGCATATTTGATTAAGCAGTATATGTGCCTATTGCGACCCACAGCACATTCATATGGGTTTCTAAAGACGATTAAGTATTTATGTTGGATATGAGTCTCTAACAGTCATCCGCTATTTGAAACCTTTGACAGACAATCTCTTTATCGCTAAATTAGAGAATTTGTCACTCTAATTAAACAGTCTTCCCGTCGTTAGGGGGAGATAAGAAAAAGTATTTTTCCAATGGAACGACAGGAATAGTTTCATATTATGTCTCACTGTGATCCCCGCATTTCACAATGTAACGTGAAAGAAAAGTAAAGTGAACAATTGATCTTCAAATTATAGAAGACACAATTTCTAAAGTGACGAGATCATATATATACAAGCTGCAAATGTGTCTGCAAGTTTAAAAGTCTCCATAAAGGGCATAATGTCACAAATTAAGACATTGCAACCATACTTAGTGGAGGTGTGGTTGAGGTCGTGACTCCCAAAAGGAACAAGGGGGTCACTTGGTTCGATCAATACTCGCCCAAGGAATAAGAGGGCATGTATGACACAACTTTAATTGATCATCAATGAATATAATGACTCATGAGATTATCTCTGATTATACTTATGTCCATGAATCATTACTGGAGGATGCTCCGAAGTTTAATATGATTCCAGAGAATAAAGAAATATCAATGTACAATATGAGTTTATATGAGTTGAAGAAAAGATCTTCTACACACATTGATGATATATACATTGTTGCTCAAGGAATCATAGAGCACAATAGTATCGAACCACACCCTATTGAAATATCAATATAGAGCAAATTGACCTAAATGTAAAGAATCAATCCAGGTAGAACTAAATTCACTGACAATAAAGCAGGTATTTGGTTTGGCAGTGCTAACCTCACCAAGTGTAAAGCCTGTAGGACATAAACAAAGTTTTGTCAGAAAGCGAAATGAAAAAAATAAAGCCATGAGATGCAAATTTATACTTGAAGCACAAAGTTTCTCAAAACGCCCTGGAATTGACTATGGGGATATGTACTTCCCATAATAGATGTTATAATTCCAAAGAACTGAGAATGCAGCTTATACTTGTGGTTACATCATATCTCTATGGGGATCGTGATTTAGAAATATATACTAAAGTGCTTACTGGCCTTTCATTGCCAAGGCAAGTGACTCTAAGCCACGGAGTGCATTTGCAATTAAATTAAAACACTCACTTTATGGATTGAAACAATCCAGACGGATGTGGTATAACCGTCTAAGTGACTACTTGATTGGGAAAAGATAATCTATTCCCTTGCGTATTTATAAAGAAAATAAGTTTCAAATTTGCGATTATAATTGTATATGTCGATGAAAGGAACATAATATACACTCTTAATGAAATAAGAGATATCGCTAGTTATTTGAAATTTTAATTTGAGATAATGAACCATGGGAAAACTCGGTCATGTTAAGACTTTAAACTAAAACCAAGTTTGTGAAATACTAAATTCTACATTTTGCATATATCAAAAGATGATCAGGCAATTAAATATGGATAAGTGCAATATGTTAGCACTCCTATGATTGGTCAAGGTGAAGATATAAGGAAATATCAATTTCGTCAATGGAATGACGAAGAACTGGTGGGAGCTGAAATTCTCTACCTACGTACAATATGCGCATTATTGTACCATTACTAATACACTTGACCAAATATTAATTTTTCAAAATTGTTATCTTCATTTAGCTCAAGAAAGTGCAATGTCACTGGAATGGAGTCAAAATGTAATTTGATACCTAAAAGAAACCATTGACGCGAGTTTATTTTTCCCATTCATAAATATAATTGGGACTGCAGATGGTCTTGTAACCCCTAAAGAAAATACTGAGTTTACTTCCTACTATGAAACACCAAATAGTATCGTTGATGTTGGTTACTCATTTGATCCATGTAAAAAGATCATTATCATACATGTAGTAGTTTGTGAGTATCTATGCTAAATGTTATGATCATACATATCTCTGAGAATAGTGGCTTGAACTCTATCACTGAAGAAAATGTGATAATACGAGTAATATCACCACAACTCTTTTACAACCAACAATTATGCACTTTCTCAAGAATCAAGTAAATTGAGGAAGTGGAGAATTTCAAAGTTCTTTTGATAAATGTACATATCAGAGAGAGGTGTAGACTTTAGGGGGAGTTTTAATATAGGTGTGTTGTACTCTTTTTCTTTAGATCAAGTTTTATTTTTCCCGTTGGGTTTTGTTACTTGGCAAGGTTTTAAGAGGCAACAATGAAACATCATTTCACCCTTTGACTTGGCACAAGGGGGAGTGTTGAAGGAAAAACACAATTAGTGTGCCTTCGTCAATAAGTAACTGATGAAGGACAATTTAGGTATTTGTTATCTTTATGTATTATGGAAACATGTAATGGATATCCTATATAAATGGAGTTTTTGATGAATAAGAGAACCCTAATTTCTATCATCTTCCTTCGTCTCTCTTTTATGTCTTCTCCTTATACTTTTCCTTTTACAAACACTAACTATTATACATACTTTATTATTATATTCATATATTTAAATTTATAATATATATCGGGTAGGGTATAATGCAGGTAAATGGATAAGGTATGGGTAGGGTACCCATTAATGTACTAATCGGGTAATCGAGTAGGGTAACGGGTACAAACTTCCTACCCGTACTTGCGGGTACTACCCTCACCCGACCTGTTATCCGATTTTTGTGCACTCTACCCCTCGACGGGTACCCGACCCGTCGGGTAAAATTGACAGCCCTAGTCATATCCATGTCATCGTAAGATCCCCTTGTTTCTTGTCTTGTTCACCTCGTAGTTCAACCGTGTCTATACCTGGCTAAGGTGGCAGAATCGCCGGTTCCCGGTTCCTCAAAACGGGGAACCGTAACCATGACGATTACGGTTACGGTTCCCTGATGGTTCTGGTTACGGTTTTAACCAAAACCATCTATCTTTTTACTTTTTAACATTATTTAAATCTTAATAATATTTTTAATTATATATATAAGTTATAATATTACTTATAAATATAATGCAATATATAATATATAAAAAAACTAAAAGAAAAGAAAATTCAAGGAACCGCCGATTTCACATTTTTGAAAACCTAGATCCGGAGCCGAAACCTTTAAAGTCGGTTTTGGTTCCGAAATTGTTGACCACGGTTCCAGTTTTTGAACCGTTGACTACAGTTTTATTTACGATCTTTAATCATGTTCTGGTTTCATTTGGTCAGGTCTAACTGTGTCCACCATTAAATAATTAAAAAAAAAAGAAAATAAAGAAAAGGAAAGAAGTAGTTGTTGGAGACTTGGGTTGTGTGACAAATATGATTGCGTTATTAAATCCAAGATATTGATGCAACATGCAATGGTAATTTGCAAAGTCAACTTACTCTCTCAATCTTTGGAGAATGCGGCGTTGTATTATTGTAAGTTCTCTGTTCCAAACATTTCCTGAAAGTAGACGACAAGTTTTAAATCTTAATGCAGGCAAGGCATATCTCGTTGAATCAGTCTTTTTCGCCACATCGCGTATAATAGAAAACGATTCCCCCCTGCTGCTGTTGGGCGGAGCCAATAATATGAAATGGGAGGTATTGTTTGTTTTGAATGTGGTCATGAATTTATTATACTAATTGGAAAGCTCGGTTTTGTATATACTCACACTTTGTATAACATCTATCATTCACATGTATTACCCAATTAAATTTTTTATTACTCAATTACTTCATATCCAATCACTTACCCAATATAATTACTATCTCACCCAAAAAAAAAAAATTATCTCTCTAAAATAAATTTTTTTACTATTATCTAATAAAACGAAACGAAATAATTTCCAGTCGCCACCTTATTCCAAGAGATTTGTTTCATTATAAACTAGTATTGTTACCATGCGTTGTCAAATAAGAACATTGGGGTTTGAATATATTAAAATATTTAAATAAGTTATTGTGTGTGTGTATCATCTAATCATTATTCAGAGATTGAATAGTATTGAAATTAATATAACTTGGTTCATAAAATGATTGAAAATGTACTTTATAAATTATGAAAAACTTTATTATACACAATATTTGTAATTTGTTACTACGCTTATTTTCATCATTGACGATAAATATTTGTAAACCCTTACAATTGATCACTCTTGATATTAGCGACGTACAATTGGCCATGACTGAAAACTGACCTTTTTAGAAAAAAGTCAACGTGAGAGATAGATTGTCCTTAAATTATGTTGGTCGTCATAGCATATGCCACGATTAAGGAAAATTGTCATTGTTGATACTTGAAAGGAAACCTCGAATCACATGGTGTGACTTTCATTATAGGGAACAACACTAATTCACATGCATTGTTTTTTTGAAAAATCTTAGCCTATACAATATGATCGTCAAGTTTTGAAATAACCAACCTGGTTCCAACATGATTGGAGTTCCTATTTTCAGTTTTAGCTCACGGTTTAGCAATCCAGAACATTTGATGGTGTTTAGAGACTCCGGTGAGTGGACGTCCTGCAATATGTCAATGTTTGACTCAAATTTGCATGCACTATCAAAGTTAAGATATACTTTACATTATCCATCATTTTATGACATCATATATTAATTAATCAAATCAACGACATCAAGTGTTTGAGTAAGAATAGTTTGAACCTCCAAATAAGCGAAGCATTAAGTAGTTTTTTTAAATTGTGCTCGCCATAACTGACGCAACATGGTAACCATCATCTTTAAATAATAGACCATCTGGGTTCCTAATCTTTTTTTTTCTCTCATCTAATTAGGGCATCTAACCTAACTATGTTAAAAAAAAAAAATTATATGATTAAAAAAAGAAACTAATCCTATTTGGTATTTTTTTTTACATGTTATTTTTTCTCTTTTCTACTCATATTTCTTCTCTCTCTAGACCTCTCTATTTTAATATATATATATATAATATATATATATATATATATATATATATATATATATATATATATATATATATATGTGTGTGGATATATAGTTATATAGAGACAGATAGATAGATGCAGATTGTTCTACTAGGCCAGGTACTTGAGCAGTCTAATTATTCCGGGCCAGACAGGGCTATGTTTTTAATAAATGGGCTCTCAAGCCTGTATTCGGCACCCGGCCCAGTTAGTGTTAATTTCTTACCCTTCGATTCAACTAACATATCTTAGCCGTTAAATAGGTCGGTGGCCGTATATAAAACCATATCGGGATGTTAACATTCGCTTTTTTTCACGCTGTTCTCAATAATTAGGGTTACTATCTGAAGTTTGGAATTTCATCTTGAAGGTAATCTGTAAGCTTACTTACATCCATGACTCGTTTGTTCTTAGATACATAAAAATACATGATTTTATGTTATAAAAATATATGATTTTATGTTTTTTCAAGTTAAAGCATTGATTTTCATGATATTTCCGTTGATGAATGTATGCGAATTTTATTTTACTTCTTGCTTGGTTGGATTATACCGATTGTCATGGGATTTCATTTGGTTTGATTGTTGGATTTATTTTAATTTTGCGGGATGGGATTCAATTTTGCTACGAAATTAGGGTAACTGAATTACCCCCTTTTCTGTTGTCTTTACTATTGAATTTACTCGCTAAAATCTCCGGGTGTTGTTCGAGTAAGTTAGTCAATTTGTAAAAAAAAATTCTGTCCAAGAATTGAATTTGTTTCTGTCCCTTCAGTCACACCATCTCCACTCTTACAATCTTCAAATTAAGGTGGGAAATTGAAAAAAAAAAGGAGAAAAGGGAAGTTTTTTTCGGGTGGATGGGTGGCCTGGGATTTTCCATTTGTGTCATTCTTGATTTTTGTGATAACATTGCTGTTTCTTGGTTCAATATTTGTTTATATCTTACTGATTTGGGTTCATTGTACCCGCCTTGACTTTTTATGATTTTAAGTAAGTGTTTTACTCCTATTAATGAATGTAAAATCTCTTACTTATATGCCTTTGTTTCAAAATCTTTTGGTTGTTGCTGTCCAAATTTGACCTTGCAGCTAAAGAATGCCTCGTTATGAAGATAGATATGGCGGAACCACCCGCCTCTATGTCGGCCACTTGTCTTCAAGGACTCGTTCTCGAGATTTGGAGCACATTTTCAGTAGATATGGAAGGTAATTTATCATTATGTCTCTTGTTTTACAACCTTTTTGTGCTGCCATTTCTCCTTGAATTGGTAAATTCTGTTTATATAGGAGTTGTGGAAGTTCATTCATTGGCTGCATTGGTACCCTAGTATTTTGATTTTTTTTACTACTACCTGGTGTGAAGGATTGTAGCTGACCCTTTCTTAGTGATGGAATATTCAATTTTAGTACGTTCCTTCTAACAACAGTAACAGTTTTGGATATATTTTGAAAGTGTCCTTTCTTGGCCCAGTCGAACCAACCAAGAAAGTGAAAGTGGGTTTTAGAAATGATGCTCCAGTGTCCACTTACCTGAAGTGTATTTAGTGATATTTGTTTTGGGAAATGAAGTAATGTGAACCATGATATCTTATTTGTGTTTACATGGTAAATGGTCTTTTCACCTTTATTTTACGTTTTGACCAGTTTAGCTATTGTTCCCTCGGTGGATGTAAATCAGAGAGCTGTCACTTTAGGGTATAGTTTTGATTCTTTTGTTTTGGTAAGGACATGGTTGCTCTCAAGGCATGGTTCTTGTGGGGGCATCTTTGTCATCTTGTTTTTGCTGAAGGAACAATATAATCCTAGGTTCCTTTTGAGTTTGACTTTAATGATTCTATTGAAGGTTTCTGAGCCTTTGCCGTGACCTGGTGGTCAATGGTGGGAGGGTGGACTTCCCTGACCCGGTGGTCAATGGTGAGAGGGTGGACTTGGTGGATTTTCTTGCCGATTGTTAGAAGCCTTTGGTGGCGATTTTCTGTGTTGTCTTTGCATGTTTTTATGGAATTTTCAACAATCAAAATCTGGTGTTTGGTTCGTCTTGAGGGACCAAGTTGCATTCACTACTGCAGTACGTTACTCTAGTTATGATGGCCTTACTGTTTCTGGAAACCATTTCCCGCAGAGTACGCGATGTGGATATGAAGCGAGACTATGCCTTCGTCGTATGTATCATCGATCCCTCTTTAATATTAATATATTAAAATTGATTGCGTAATTGTCAGTTACACAATGTGGGCTTCTTGTGTTTGGGTTTTTGTCCCTTGCAATTGTGCAGGAATTCAGTGATCCGCATGATGCTGATGAAGCGAGATATTACTTGGATGGACGAGATGTTGATGGGCGTCGTATCACTGTTGAATTTGCCAAGGGAGTAAGTTGCTGTTGTGCTTTTTCTGAATTGTTGCTTGCTAATGCTGTTGGGAATTTCTGAAAGGATTTTGTTATTACCATTTTCATTGTCTCTCCACTACCGAAAATGAAAAAGAATAAAATAAAATAATAACAATAATTAATTGAGTATTTTATTTGAAGCACTCTTTTTACTTTCTATTTCCCCCCCTTCCCTCAACAATAGAAAAACAATATAGCTGAATATTTTAAACAGAAGTAATTTTTAAAATGTTAGTAGTTAATTTGTAAAAGGGATATGTTTGGATGCCATGATTTTGATTCATTTTCTATGCCAAACATGAAGTTAATATTGATGACTACAGGTGCCACGTGGACCTGGAGGGGTTCGTGAGTATGTGGGCCGAGGTCCTGCTCCAGGATCCGGACGGTGCTTCAACTGTGGCATAGATGGACATTGGGCCCGAGACTGCAAAGCCGGAGACTGGAAAAATAAATGCTATCGTTGTCAGGAAAGAGGACACATTGAAAGGAACTGCCAGAACAGTCCTAAGAAAGCGAGGTATGTCAAGTTTGGATTTTTCGTTCATGATTTTAGTACTTGTTTGATGCTTCCTTGTGTTTCTTAAATTTAAAATAAATGTTTCTTGATGTTTTGATGCTTTTTTAGTGGACGAAGGAGTTATTCACGGTCACCTGTGAGGTCACGCTCTCCTCGCCGTGGTCATCACAGCAGGAGCCGGAGCTTCAGTAGAAGTCGCAGTTACAGGTACGGTTTATAATTTCTTTTAAAAAATTAGGAATAATTACAAAGAGAACCCCTGATGGGGTATCTTTACCATTTGTAATTATGATTATGATTGGGATTTTTTGTTTCCAGCCGGTCAAGGTCCCCTGCAGCCAGAAGGGGTCGTGAAACTGATTACAAGGAAAGGAGATCGAGAAGCCCACGCGATGAAAGCCCAGAGCCAAAGAGGGCTGCTTCTCCCTCCAAGACGAGGAAATTGAGCCCGACACCCGTGAGGGACGGGTCGAGAGAGAGAAGTCCTTCGCCAGCTAGGGTGGGAATGGAAACAGAGCGAGTTGGGTACAATAGCGACAGCCCTAAGGAGACTAGCCGAAGCCCGTCGGCTAGGAGGTATGATGAGAGCCCTGCCATTGCCAATGGCCGAGATCGTAGCCCTAGGGACGATAGGAGCCCGGTTGATGATGATGAGGATACGACGGCCCGTTCTCCTCGAGGCAGCGAGTCTCCTTGAGTCGGTGATTAAATAAAAATGTGGAATTTGGGAATGTGGACTTATTTTGTATCTTACTTATTTACTAGTTTTGAATCTTTTGGACTTTCTGGTTTGTTTTTATGTTTAAACTGTTATTTTAGAATTTGTTTTCTGTCCCTTTATGGAAACTCTGGACATCTTGCATCTTTGGTGTTGCAATCTTCATCTTTATATTTAAGCTTGGAATTTCTCACTTGGCTTTTGTGCTTTAGATATTGAGAAATTGGTAACGGAAGAGATTATGTGAGGCCATTTTTGGTGATCTAGGAAAAGCAAGCAATTTCAAATAGTCGATACTGTAAACAGGCTCCAAAAAGTTTTTAGAAACAATACAAACTCCAGAATATAAGAGTAGTGATTATTCCACCGAAGGAGGTTTAACTGGTAACACCATTCATGACATCCTTCATTTTGTCATCCTTCTGTTTAGAAGCTTTTCCATCACTAAATCAGAATAAATCATTTGACCTAGGAAAAGCAAAAACAAGAGTAAAATCATACCTCTTACTAACCATATAATGATAAATTAAAAAAAAAAAAAGAAAGAAAGAATTTGCTCAAGATAACTTTATACCTTTGTATCAACCAAAGAAAGAACATAATTTGTGTACAAGAGATCAATAATGCCATGCACTCTACATGGAATGGCTTGCTGGTGTTGTGGTATTGTAATTTTTCGTATTTCAACAATAACATATTGTTCATGGAGTTGAGGTCCAAAATATAGAAGAAATAAGTGTTTTCACCATTCTACCACCCAATATCATTAGGACTTTCAATGTCAAGTGCGGAAGCAATACCAAACCAAGTACGATGAGTAGTGGGGGTCTGAGCTAACCCTCGAAAATCTTAATGCCATAATACCTTTCAAATCCTCCTGGCCATTATCCTACTGCAAACTTCTTGCTAAGAAGAACGCCCATGTTGTGGCAATTCCACATAGAAGGTAAACGGGTTACTCTTACATGTCCTTGTACAATACTCAAGGCCGCTAGCTATATCTGATCTATAATGTTGGAATTGAGTCGCATCGCTTCCCATTTGTATAGCTTGACCTTTTTATGGCAGATATTGGAGCACACCCTTAATGTAGTTTGCTTGGTTGACGTGCTTTTAAAATTAATACCTTAATTTTGATGATTTACTCGGGCCAAAGAGTCATAATTAGCAATTCTGTCGTCAGGTGCGGAACCACCCCAGTCTTGTTTGATTTTTTTTAATATAAAAATTATTATTTAATCCAGTATTAATATCTTGTTTAAGCACTCTAATTTGGTCCATTAGAAAAATATATATATATATATATATATTAGCCAAGTGTGACTATACGCCCTGTGGTGTGGTGTGGTGTGCAGGAAGATTACCAAGTGAATTATAATTAAATGAATCTTAAATGGAAAATAAATTCTTTCATGATTAAATTGAAATGTACATACTAAATAACAAAGTGAATATTGACTTAGTCAATAGTCCAAATAAAGAGTTCAATCTTATATGTGGATGTGCTTTAAGTTTGTTGTCTATGTCTTCCACAAATCCTTCTCATCAAAATCATCACACTACAATCAAATACTCCATGCATCGCCTTGCATGAAGTAATAGCCATGGAGTTAAATTTAGTTCCCATCACAAAATTAGTATATTTCCCCCCCGTTTGGCGCTACTTTCCTCTTCCGGAAGTAGCATCCCCATCCACACAAATTCGGAAAAGCCAAAATAAGTTAAAGGTAAAATAAAAGGCGCCAAACAAGGAGGGCAAAAAAAAAAAGAGGAAAAAATCCAATGCCTAACCCTAGGATTTGGGGTCTCTTCATCATCGCTGCCGCGTTGGCCGCCTCCCCGGCGGCGTCCATCCACCACTCCACCCCGAGGGACAAGCTGCGGAGGCGCGGGTCCGCCTCCGGCTCCCCGCCCCTGCCCCGCCACCCCCGTTCCTCCCGACGTTCAACTCGGAGCAACAGGAGTACCTCCGGGCCCACAACGAGATCCGACAGGCGGTCGGCGTGCCGCCGCTCGCGTGGAACGCGACCCTGGCGGCATCGGCCCACGCTTGGGCGGAGGAGCGCCGCGGCGACTGCAACTACCGCCGCCACTCGGCCAACCCGTACGGCGAGAACATCTTCTGGATGAGCTACAAGGAGTTCAACCCGACGGATGCCGTTAATTGGTGGTTCGACGAGTCTCATTTGTACGATCACGCGAGATATGTTTGTCGGTGCTACCCGGAGAGAGACGGGTGCGAGTGCGGCCATTACTTGAGCGTCATCTGGAGCACCACCAGACAGGTCGGGTGCAGTGGGCCATTTATTGCGATCATCAAAAGGGCGTTTTACGTCGTTTTGTAATTACGACCCGCCGGGGTTGATCCCGGGGTTAATCCGTTCACCGGTTTGAAGTTATGATCAGTTTCACTATTCCGGTTGTAAATTAATTGTCGTGTTTGAACGCGCCTATTATCTATTTCCATTTTTTGCTTTTTTTATCGTCGATTACAAATATGTGACATATATATGATTCGGAACATCAGAAATAGAATATTCAGGCTGCCTGTTTGAAATAAATTAACTTCTTTTTTTCCTTCATAAATCCATGCTAACCAATTTGTTAATTCAAAACTATACAGGCTAATGGTCAATTTTGAATTTCTTTTTTTCTGGTTTTTTTGTTTGTTTTGAGCTATTTTTAAGTTAATCGATATAACTGATTTAAAAAAAACTCAACCAACAAAATCGTATATACATTTATAAAGGACGTCAAAATCTTCAAAAAAAACCATTTTCACAAACAATTTACACAATCATATATAGCCAGAAGGCCATGTCTTTTCACTTTTCAAAACCATGAAAAGCCATTTGATCTTCTTCTGGCATCTCTAAGGATACAATATACGTCCGATAAGTACCATCACTCGAAATAGGCATTTTTGAAAAGGAAAAAAAAAAAAAAAAAAGGCAGACAAAAGACACAAAAATGCATTATGCTTACCAAAAATAGAAACTCAACAATCGATCCCCCGTTCTCAACAATGTATAAGCATTCAATGTATGTGGTTCAGCTTTTGACTACCTAAACCTAACGGTTTACCTACCCTAAAATTTTACCTCCTTATGGTATTACAAACATCCCCGTTAGGTTTATATTTCACTTAACCGAATACCAAGAGAGTACTCGAAAATTTAAAAAATAACTGGGTTTTTTTCTTGTAATTTGACTAAACCTTAGGGTACTTTTCATACTCAACCAAATCCCAATTAACCACTTTCCTTTCCCTTGGCCTTACCATAGTTTCTCGCCCTGACCTTAACTTTCTCCGTTTTCTGATCGAATTTCTGCCGCTTCTTGATAATCTTCGTCGCTAGTGTTTTCAACGGGATATTAACATCTAACGGCACCAACACATCCATCAACTCATGCCACTCGAGATCTTCAAAATCGCCGTCCTCGTAAACGACTCTGTACCAGCCCATGTCCTCGTCGAATTGAGTTACTTTGCCGTTAAAATACTGATCCTCGAACAATTTGCGAACTTCTCTTCCTTCCAACCATTCCCCGAAGCCTGCAAATTCTTGAGGAAGTACATCACTTATAGCACAAGGTACAAGATTCGGCTCGGGGGACGATAATGGAGGCAGCTCGTTTATTACGATGGCGGGCTCGTTGGGAATCTTGAAAATTTCGGCTGATGAAGAATCGATAAAATCCCCATTCTCCATTTGTCTAAATCCTCCTTTTTTTTCCTTTTTTTTTGCAGCTAATATAAAAAGATTTCAACCTAGATTAGATAGCCAAGAATGTGATTAGGGCTTTGTCGAAAAAGGGCAACTAATTATGAGATTACCGATTGTTACTATAATTAGAACTAGCAATCAACGCGTGATTACTGTATTCACTTCCAAGCAAACGAGTAGCATATTTACACGTGATTTTGCACCCATTGGTTGACTTTTCATAGTTCAGTCTACTAATTTTTTTTGAAAATGTCTCGATTCAAAGTATTATCACAGTCAGAAACACCGAAACATAAGAAGAAAGGTAAAATTTGGGTCGTGCAACAGAGTTTTAGATTACAAAACTTAAAATCTGTTACGTCAAAAATTATTTCACTAATGCAGACTACCAGAACGAGCAACTGTGCACTTAATTAACATTATATAAACTCAAATAAGAAATGCCATGAAATAACACGTTTATGCATAAGTTGAGAGAATAAACACAACCGAGCATATTATGATGTCAAAAGTAACTTAGATAAACTCATGAAATCGCCATTCCACGTGGATTACATATAGCAACTACGATAGCATCACTTCAATCCCCTAAATTTTGCCGAGTTATTTCGATTGTAAACATAATTACAGAAAGGGGAAAAAGAAAAAACATTAAAGACAAACCGAATTATGTTCCTTCAGTTAATTAAGCCATATGCCGATCGATATAATGCTTTCATATCTCCAAAACTAAGTGCCCTTATTCTTTCAGTTAATTTACTTTGTCAGCCTATCCCAACATTTTTTTCCTAAACCGAAAAGAATAAAGATTCTCATAAATCATTATAACGAAAAATATATGCATTCACAGAGTATCTTACAAAGGGTAATTTACATGAATTTCAACCTAATTCCTAAAAAAAATAATCATATATATATATATTATATATATAATATAATATATATATATATATTTTATACACTAATATAATATTTAG
>BMAC01000069.1:910225-946328 GCA_014905375.1 Phtheirospermum japonicum
AAAAAACACCGGATTTCGGACGGCTTAAACCATAGAATCCTCGCCAATCGAAAAAAGCAGTGATAGTGTAGTAAAAAAGCGCTGTAATAATATTAAAAAAAGCATAAAAGAACTAAAATATAGTAAAAATCCAAAATTCTTACTCGTATTTTAACAGTGTTCTTTATACAATAATGTAGTGCTAAAATTAATCACATGCGATGCTTTTAATATTCAGGTTTTTAAATTTAATTACATTTATTTATAAAACGAAATTTGTGATGTTTTTTTGTATACAGTCGCAGTGCTTTTCTTTACCCGTGTGCTTTCTAAAGAGCAATGCAGTGCTCTTTTCGAATTGCTGATATATGTCCAAAATACCCTTTTAATTAAATTAACTCAGTATTTCCCATAATTACTCTGCTGACGTGTCATGTTCTCAACTATTAAAATTATTCAATCTAATAGTTAGGATTGGTTTCTAGGTTCACATATATTGACAAGGTTTCATTTGAACCCAACCCTATATATATATATATATATATATATATATATTGATTGTAATATTATGTTTTTTTCCTTAATTTGCCCCTCATTTAAAGCCCGGCACACTTTCCTATACTCATTAATCGGTGCAGTACCCACGTGTCTCGCCGGAAAATACATACAAAAGACAATCATTAATTATTTCAAGTTCTGAAAACTTATTTGTACAATAAATATGTATTCTATTTGAATCATTGTATTTTCCCACTTTTTTAAATTTTGTATTATATTCATATATTTAATATGATTCACAATCAATTATCTTTCTCTAAAATATCTCTAGTATAAAGTGGATTATATAAATTACCGTTGATAAATTTAAAACCAAATGTTTAAGGAATCTTGTTGTTGACTCTTATTTATTTAGGGTATATTTTGCGGTCAAAATTAATAAGTTAAATTAATAGATAAAAAGTTAGCTGATGATTTATAAGTTAGTTGAGAATCGATAACGAAAAACTGAAAAACTAGCTAATGTATATAAAAAACGTTTAACAAATTTAACTGATAAGCTCACAGAAAAATATTAAATTACACAAAAGTACATGTTTAATACTCCCTCCGTTTTTTATTAAATATTTTTTTAGAATTTATGTCTAGAATTGAGAAACATGTAAATTTGACTAATACACCCTTAGTCAATTAATAATATTCCTAATTAAACTCTCTTACCTCTTACTATTACCATAAATTTATTTTGTTTCCTTAAATGAGTAGGAATAAAGTTGAAAAAAATGGGTAAATTTTTTTTAAAACGATAATTAATTTGATACAAATTAACTTCTAAAACGACACTTAATATGAAACGGAGGAGTATATTAATGTATGTATGTTATCTTTTTTATCTATTTTTGAAAGAATGTTAGCATTGTATATATAAGTACTATTATTTTATTACATTACAATATGTTTATTTATTTTTAGAAGAATGTTAATATTATAAATCTAATCATTGATTTACTTTTTTATTTATTAATGTTAGCATTGTAAATTTAATTATGTACTTATTATTATTTTTTAATAATTATGCATAAATAATAATCATTGTACAATACTAAAATAAGTCCATTCAAGTAATAATTAATAATGTGATAAAGAAAAAATAAATTTTGAAATACCTATCATATAATAATGTAGTTTTCAAAAAAAAAAAAGGCGTTAAAAGAAAAATAAAATAAAAGAATTTAATGAGTTTATTTGAATCACTTATGACCTGTCTCTTATACACATCTAGATGTGTATAAGAGACAGATATACAAGTATGTAAATCAGTACACGGGAAAAAGTACAATAAAATTCGATTTAATATCATTTCATCATCAACTCCATTCTGAAGACTCAATAAACATGAAAACACTGAAAATAAAATCCAAAATCGGGGCATCAAACGGAGAAAATAGAAATTATTAGAGAAATAATTTAAGTTTCGGTACCTCATAATCATAAAATTATTAGCTTAAAAAGAAAAGGAGAAAAGAGGGGGAAAAACCTGGGTTATGAGTTTCCGCAGTTGATTTCAACGGCGCACAGGTAGAGAAACGAAATAGCCTTTACACTGTTGAGATTTTATTTTTATTTTAATTTTTAATTTTTATTTTCATTTTTATTTTTGTTGTTGTCACGGTGTGAAATAATAAACGTACTACGTAAAACACAAAATATAACCGATGAACATAAAATACAATAAATCGTTCAAAGTGCTTTTTGAGAACATGGGCTGTACAGAGATTTGGTCAAGAATCTGAGCTCATAGGTTTGCGTTATTAACCGCAGCTAAGTTTGACCAAATGCAGCCCATTTTAATCCGCAAGACATTGACTCGATTCTTCGGGCCCATTTTGAACTTAAGAGTAGACACACTCGACTTGATTATAAAATAATACAACGTGTAAAGATTTTTGCAATATTTTTTAATTTTTCAATAGAAAAATAATTTTAAAATATTTAAAATTAAGATATTACTTAATATTATTAATTTCGTAACAATCTCGCATGATTGAATTCAAAATAAAGATATTAAGATAGTTGAGTTTAACTATAAATAGTAATAAAATACAAATATAGTTAAAACACAATCATATATCCATACGAGACAGACAAGTCAAAGTTGACTGTCGTTTTAAGAATTCTCAAGCCTTTCGGAATGCGAGGTGTTTCAGTGAAGTCTCAAGTATAGGCGGGTTTAGGCGAAATCTAAACTAGCTTTTAGAACACTAATTATATCTCTAAAATATTTTTTTTCTTAAGTAGATGCTTGTCCAACGGGTTTGTAAACAATAGAGTTCCAAGCAAAAAACAAAATCGTCATTTCATAAAGAAAACGCGCTTGACGAAATTGAAAGAAGAGTTTTTGGGCGTGAATGTCTCGTGTTTGCTTAAATCGGTCCAAAATCCCATGAGTATCATTTCAATTGCCCCCAGCGTTTAGACCTGAACCGATCCGACCCGACTCGCACCATTTGGAGCGCCCCGTGCACCGCGGCGGGTCCAGGTACCACTTCGCCCCGCGGATACCCGGCCCGTCCCGACCCATACAATATTTTTATTTTTTTTATATATTCTATATATATATATGGTTGAGTTCAAATGAGAACCCGTCATTATATGTGAACCAAGGGACTCATTTTAACCATTAGATTGAATAATCTTGATGGTTGAGATCATGACATGTCAGCATGGTAATAATTTAAAAAAATGCATTAATTAATTAAAAAGGGTATTTTGGACATTATCAACGTTTACAAAGAGCACTACATTTTTCTTTAGAAAGCACAATAGATTAAGATAAAAAACACTACGATTGTATACAAAAAGCATCGCAAATTTCGTTTATAAACTGCAAATTCAAAAATTTGAAATAAAACTCAGATCTTCAACAAACCATAACTTTTTCAATTTTTATTCGTTTTGAATAAAATATATATCAAATTAATCACATTCTCGAGATCTAAAATTTAAGATACATATTGCATGTTTTAAAACGTAAAAAAAATTATATATAATTAAATTAAAAAAGTTGGATAGTAAAAGTATCGCACATGACTGATTTTAGCACTACAATACTGTATAAAAAGCACAATGAATCTAGACATAATTGCACTGTACAATATTTAGAGTGCTTTTTCTTATATCGTTACGGTGCTTTTGAACTACACTAAACACTGCTTTTTTTGAATGAAAAAATAATAGGCCAACATCGCCGCCGAGTTTCACCATCGCAGCCATCCGAATCAACCTCGACAATCCAAATTGCCACCACCCAACGACCTTANGTTTTCAAAAAAAAAAAAATAATAATAAAAAGGCTAAAAAATGAATAAAATTAAAAAATTCCATGAATCTAAGATAAGTTCAAACTTTTTAAATAAATTAGTCCAACCAAATAAGACTATTCAAATACAACGAGGTTGTATCTAAATAAGTTATAAGTTATGAGATAATTTACTATACTCACCGAAGCGTATGCTTAGTAATCCAAAGAAAACATATTCTACACATATTGGAACTTATATGGAATAGGTTACAATAACTATCCCTAATTTGTATTCTAATAAAAGACGCACACTCTAAGTTACCATACAATTATTGGTTATATTGATTAATTTTACATTGACAATTGAGAAATACTCAAGAATAAAAATAATCAACTAAATAAATATACATCCTCAAATTAATAATATATCTAGAACCATGAGACAGACTATCCAAAAATAAATAAATATAAAGTCATATCGTCATAAAAATTCCCATATCCGCATCTATCATCAACTCTTTTGAATTCTTTTTACACTTAAACATCCAAAGTTGATAATCATCGGGTCTTCAGGAGAATTTATCCTCCAGCAACGTCCAACTTGACTTAATTAATAAATTTAATATGACAGCCTAATCAATTTACATTCTTTTGTAATTTTGGAATATTGGTATATATGACTAAATTCTCATGAAATATTTCCATTTATAGTAACCCTATATTTTGAGTTGTTTGTTGTCATATCTATCATATGGTGTATTTATTTATTTTTTTAAGAGCAAAAGTTGTTATGAAATTGGATTTATTCTAATTAAATGGTGCAGCAAAAATTCGTTGTAACGAATTGTATAGGATTAATTTACGTGTCGTGTAGATAATCGTAGCATTTTGAATTTCTCAAATCCATTTATTGGTGAGTGAGAAATGATGCTTGGAAGTTGGACAGTTGCTTAAGTGCAATCTCGGTTATCCCACATTGAATGTTAGTCAACGTGGAAAAGAGTTTAAAAATGATTACATTTCTTTAATGTACATCAAGTGGGCCAGAAAGAGTGTTGTGGGTTTTGTGTAAACAAAGCTCGCGCGGGCTCTTGGACTTAGGTTCGCCAGTCCGCCTTCGCCAATGGCGGAGCTGAGCGGATTCGAGCCCGGTCCCGGACCCGGACCTCGGCCTGGGCGTGGGCATTGGTCCGATTGAGGTGGTCCGTGTGGGGTCCTGGTCCTGATTCAACCCAGGTTTACTTTTTGAACCTTCACGCACAAACATGCATTGTTTCTGCACGCTGAACCCGTCCAGGTTCATACTGAATGAAGCCGACTATTTGAATGGCTTAATGATGCCTTTAAGGACGTCATTAAGTAGACTTTTACCTCCCTTGGAAACCCTCTATAAAAGGGTGAGTTCTCTTGCATTTTTCATACACGAAAATAACACTTGAAAGCATTAGAACTCTTAAGCATTCTGCAAGCATTTCTTTCTGCATATTTTCCTATTTCGTAGCTCAGTCCATATTCGACAAGTTCACCGGAGCTTTGGTTTCTAACGGTGCAGTTAAACCAAAGACGTAGTCGATTCATCTTTGGGAACGATTTGCCAAAACCGAAGAAGCACTACCGGGGCAAATTCATTTTGCGGAGAGAGTGTCTAACTCGACTCGACTTTTAATCGTTTTCTGTTCTTTTCATCTTTTTCCAGTTTAGTGATTATTTTACTATTCCCTGTTTGTGCTCGTTTCTTTGTAAACGTAGTTTATTTTCCAACAAAAGTAACCATTGCATTAAAAATGGGACTAGGAGACACCCAACATTTTTGATACAAGGAAATTAGGGAAGACCAAATCATGTTTAATTATGTTGTCATGTCTATGATTAGGTAAATCCAAAAGTTAATACTAGGAAAAATGACCAACGCATACAAATTTGATGACATTTGAGCTAACTAGAACACCCTTTTTTTTTTTCCCACTACCACATATTTATTCCGATTAAACACCAATACCCCTCTCTTCTTCACACTTATGTCACCGCCTCCTTATTAACCACCACCACCGCCACCGCCACTGCAATGTCCTCGCCAAATTATCTAGAAAAATCCCTAAAATATTTTACATAAATGTTTATAAACTAGTTCGGGTACCTGTGCGATGCATGAGAGATATAGTTACTTAAATTGAATATTGAATAAATAACAATTGATATCGTTTATAATATATCTTGTACCCAATAAAAATTATAATAACGATTATAAAAATTATTTATTATGAAATATATTGTCCGTAGCATTTTTTTTAGAAATTCTCGGTGTGGAGTAATTAAAATTAAACCATCAAATAAAAAATCACATAAACTAGTTTCGACAAATTTCTAATACTTATTTAATAAAAACAAATATAGTGTCGTTAACATCATTTAAACGACATTATATTTCTAAGAACATGTTTGCTTGTTTGTTTGTTTGTTTTTTGGTGGGGAGGTTGGGAATGTTTGTGCTTTTAGCAAACGTATTTATTCATGACAACCAATTAAATATACCATTTGAGATATAACTTAGTGTTGAGTTTAGAATAGAAAAAATAGTTATTCTCAACAATCATATACACTTGAAAATGTATTCTCGTTGTCATTAGTTCGAAAATATTATATGAAAAATATAGAAAACATATACAATTCTAACCAATGACAACAACATGTATCAATAATTTAAATTCCAACAATATAAATACAAATATTTGTTCATATTAGATTTTTACTATCATTTAATAGGTACTTTTGAATATTAAACTTTTTTTTCTTCATTTTGTAAAATATTTTTATGTAAATTCTTACAGTACATAGAAAAAAAAAGTAAAATAACAATATATCAATATTATTATAGAAATAGATATATTAAATATTATATAAACAAAAGTAGATATATTAAACTCTCAAACTAATTAACAAATGGACTTTTTGAATTGTTAGATTACTCAAGACAAAACTGTGTAGGCTCTAATCGGGTCTTACTTAAAACTCCCAACTTTTTTATTGAGTTGAATACAACTAATTTGGTAAAACAAATGATATTACAATCAATATGAGGGCAAAACTGTGCAATTATTGCACTCTGTACTTCGAGTTATGAAATAAGAAGCAATTAAAATATGTTGTCTAAATAAGTGGGAGCGCCTTCAAATTCTGACCTTTAATTTTTTTTAATGGAAGCGTATATCCAGACCACGCTTCAATCCACACAAAAAAAAGATAAAATAAAATTAGAAAGCGAATACCTATTTTGCGCTTCTACCATTTTAAAAAAATAAAAAAACAAAAAAAACTTAGAAGCGCACTTTATATATATATATATATATATAAGTGCACACTCAAATTATTGCACTTCCACCATTCTTTTTAAATAAATAATAACATCTATGTTATAAAATAGATTAGCTATTAGCACGATGAAAAATATATTTTTCTATTTTTAGAATTTCTCTCTTGAATTTTATTCCATTCTCTTTTTAAATAGACTAAAAATATATTTTTATCATAAAATAAAAATAAGAAATAAAATTTTGCGCGAAAATTTATTTCATTAAGGAAATTTGTAAGGAAATTTGTTGTGTTATCAAATGAAGAAAAAAAAAGGAATTTAAGGCATGAAATTTGTTTTATTATAAAAGTACATATTCTACAAATTTGTTATATCAAACATTATAGAAAATTTAATAAGTTGAAAATAAATCATGACATTGAAATAATCTTATCCATTTATATTTTGTGAAAAAGTATAAAAACGATGATATAATAAAATACTCAACAATACAGAAACAAGATGTCTGATCACACTAATCATTTCTGACACATAAACACCATGGTCACAACACTTTCCATCAGACTACATCAATCATTTATGACGGCACAATCACGAATTCGTACTTTCTATCTGACTAAACCAATCAGAAACACGAATTAATTTTCTATTTTCACGCCACCAATCATTTCTGACACATGAACACGGATTGATCATCAAAATTTTCCACCCACAATACGCACACTAATCATTACATAATTTATCCGTACCTTCTATCTAACTGAACCAACCAGAAACACGAATCAATTTTCTATACTACACCAATCATTTCTGACACGTAAACAGGAACCTTTCCGCCCACAATATCCACACTAATCATTACATAATTCGTAAACCATTATTCAATATCTTCGTAATTTTTTGTCAGTCATTATTAAATGCAACCATAACAACAACGACAACTTCTTATTTATATACGGGTTTTATTAAATGCAAATTTAATTAAATCCTTACAAGTTGTAAAATATTAATTATACAGAAAAATTCTATAAATTAATAATTTTGGAATCATGATTTTTTTTTATTAATTTAGAAAGATATTAATATATCAATAAATTAATATTTTATTAATTAGAATATAGGTTTTTAATATTCAACAAATTTAGTACATATATATTGAAAACAAATGAATGCATATATATTTCATTGATTATATTCATGCATCAACAAATTCTTTATAACAAATCTATTACCGGATTTAAATTTCTAAATAACGAAAACTTTATATGCTAAAATCAATTAGTATTTTTGTAACTTTAGCAAATATAATTTAACTGTAAATAAAATCTTAAATTTATGATTATATTTATCAATAACACCAAAACTAATTAACTAAATAATGAATATTGTATGTGTTACAATATAACCAATCATGTTTTTTTAGCAAGTACAATTATGTTTTACCTTAAATACAAGAATTAGTTTCCTGAAATCAATTGTGATTTTGTATCTTTTGTAGTTTTGGGATTAGGTTTAGTAAATACCAAGCGGTATAAAAGAAAATGATAAATAAAAATAAATATCCGAAGTAGTTAATAGTTTATTCATCTCTAATTAAATTAAAATTTTTTAATGAGCTCATGATAGTTGATTAGACCTAAAATGCTACATTTCGAAAAAGAAATCTACGATTCTTAGTATTTTATAACCAGCTGATAGAATTGGAGAAAATTTATTTTTCATCATTTCTTTCTCAATGTATTTTCTTATATACTAACATATTATTTTATAATTTGCACAAAAATTATTTTTAGTCATGGTGAAATATTCATTTATCAAACTAATTATTTTGGTATCATTATTTATGTTTTTTAGAAAATTTTTATTTATTATTCTAAATTTATAAAATATTATTTTTATATACGAACATATTTCTATAGTTATACATAAATAATTTTCATTTATCAATATAATTATTTTTGTATTATTGTTTATATATATATAAAAAAATTTTAGGATGTCCGTATTTATTATAATTATAATTCTCTTTATTATTTTTATGTATAATTTTTATATAACTCAAATATGTTTATATTGGTAAATTAAATTAACTTTCAATCAACTACTTCAATTAGTGAATTCATTAAGTAGTAATTTATAAAATTAGCTATCAGATATTAATTATTAGCTATCAACTACTAATTATCATTTCAACTACCATCTATCGAATATCATTTTACAGACTTTTCAAATCAACTCAACTAATCGAACCAATTAAGGTTAATGGAGTAGTTTTTCTCAATTTTTATATTATCGTGCAAAGTCCTAAAATTACAAATAATTTGACAAGAGTATTAAAATACGAGGAAATGACTACGATGTCGTAAAGGCACCACGCCTTCACCTGATCTACCCTATTATTTATCCCTTCAAAATGATATCATGATTATAATTAAACGAAAATTGATATAGTTCCAACAACGTAAAATCTTCATAAAAAAGGATCTTGATAATGTTAGATAACCGCGTGCATAAAAAGCGTACTCCCTTCGTCTTTTAATAAGCATCGTTCTAAATTTTTTGTTCAAAACTAAGGAATATAAGTATTTGACCAACACACCATCAACCAATTAATATTATTTCTATTTAATTTCTTCCATTTTTTTCCTTTAATTATCATATTACCATAAATTTATTTATATATTTTAAAATAAACGAGAAAAAAATTGAAATAAAATGTTAAAAAGTTCTAAAACAACACTTAATTTTTAACAAAATTGAGTTATTAAGATAACACTTATTTTACGAGTGGAGTATTTAATTAGATGTTAATCAAATATGCATTAAGAAAAACGAATTTAGTTAGATGTAAAATCAATTAGAGTAAATGAAATAAATTGAGGGTCCATCTATTATCCATTCCCACCACAGTTTCACTTGACTTTGGATACTGTTCTCAATGTCAGTTGTGGTTCACTTACCAAAAAAGACATCTGCACACCACAATTATTCAAGCACTATAAATTGCACTTTTTATATTCGAAGAGATATACATAAACCGCCCTTTCCTATTTCCATAAGTAAAAACTACAATTTGCATTTTTGATATAAAGAAAAATAAATGAAACGAGTTTCTACCTTTATAATAATTTTTTTTTTTAACTTTGTGGGTGATATAAATAACTGGGTAATTTAATAAAACTTTGTACAATTGAGCACGAACAATTATAAATTAAATCAAAAGCCAACATATGTTATTGGTAACTTTTTGCAAAAATTTACAGGGGCACAACACAATACACATTTCTTTTTTTAACTAAATAACTTCATTTATTTATTTTAAAACAAAATAGATATAATATTACCGCACAAAAAAAAATGCCACGGGGGCACGTGACCTCCTCGTGGGGGTGCAGCCCCTCCCTGACATTCGCCATGCACACCCACCGCCATCAACAATTAATATTTTCCTTTCAAAACCCAAAAAATGATGCAATATCACATGCAAGATTAAACAACTGTTCCATTTACATTCACATATGAAGGGGCAACTAAGGCGGTACACTTAAATTATTAATATACTTCAATTTTACACCCTTATATAAATCCTACTATCAACACTTACACAACATACCATACTAGAAAAAGAAAAATCTAATCCATGGAGAATCTTATTTGCTTATGCCTATCCCCTTTTATCCTCTTGGCCCTTTATAGCATAATCCCTCATGTCATTAACAAAATAAGAAACCTACCTCCAAGCCCATTTCCATCCCTGCCCTTCATTGGTCACATCTATTTACTCAAAAAACCATTCCACCGGAGCCTATCCGAAATCGCCAGGCGACACGGCCCGGCCCTATTCCTACAATTGGGCTCCCGGCCCGTTCTCCTCATCTCGTCTCCATCTCTCGTGGAGGAGTGCTTGGGTAAAAGGAACGACGTCGTCTTCGCGAACCGGCCCAATCTCCTCAACGGGAGATATTTCGGGTACGACTACACGAGCCTTTCGTGGGCCTCGTACGGCGAGCATTGGAGGAACCTCAGGAGGATCTCGTCGGTCGAGCTTTTGTCGTCTCATCGGCTACACATGCTCGCTCATATACGGGCCGATGAAACGGTAAGCCTTGTCCGCAAGCTGTTTCACGTCACCACGGAAGAGCCAAACAAGGGTTTAGAGATCAAATCATCTCTTTTCGAGTTCATGTTCAATGTCTTGACGAGGATGATCACCGGAAAAAGGTACAGCTTTTGTAGTTTTTATTTATTCAATAAAATAAACAAAAATCTATGACGTTTAAAATGTAATCATCGGCTAGGTACTATGGGAAAAACGTGGAGAACTCGAAAGAAGCGAAGTTGTTCGAGGAGATATCGAGTGAGACGTCGAGGGTGGCGTTAGAGACGAACGTGGTCGATTTCTTGCCTTTCATGCGATGGTTCGGGTTCGGAGATGTCGAAAAGAAGTTGAATTGTATACAAGAAAAGAGAGACGAGTTTATGCAGCAAGTCATCGACGATAATCGGAAATCATCAGATGAAGTGAAGAAGAAAACAATGGTTCAAGTTTTGCTGGACTTGCAACGATCAGACCCTGCATATTACACTGATGAAACCATCAAGAATCTCCTATTGGTATGATTTTTTATTTTTTTATTTATTTATTAATCTTGTTAATTATATATGATTGTGGGAATTCATAATTATACATTGATTATGACAACAATCTGTAATTAGGTATTTGTAGTTAAGTTGTGTAGTTCAGTTCTATGATGATGTCAACATATAGAGAGCACAATTATTTGTCGTGCTATTAGAAATAGACGCATCTAAATTATTTGCGTTGCATTATTGGCATTGGCCCTCTATTTTAAGTAACTTCACTGCATGATTACATCTATTTATTGTTTGTGTACAGATAATTATCACTTTCAGTACGTTTGGCATCCGAAAGCAAACGGTTCTAATCCAATTTCAGATATTGGGTTGGGTTGGGTTGGGTTGGGTTGTGTGCACCTTATTTATCTAGTCTATTAAATTTAAACATAAAAGAAAAAACAAATTCGAAGAAAAAATAAAATAATAATTATTTAATTAATAGAATTAAACGAAAACCATAATAAATTTTGCTTTTATTAATTCTTCAATTCAATGAAAATTGCAGGTCTTACTTCAAGGAGGATCTTCGACTTCAGCAATCGCCATCGAATGGGCCTTTACTCTGTTGCTCGACAATCCAGAAACCCTAAAGAAAGCCCAAGCCCAAATCGACGCCCACGTCGGACACAACCGCCTCATCACCGAGTCCGACTTGGCAGAGCTGCCGTATCTCCGCCACATCATCCTCGAAACGATGCGTTTGCACCCTCCGGTGTCGATACTGATGCCCCACCTCTCCTCCGCCGCGTGCACGGTGGGCGGCTACAAAATCCCGGCGGGGACCATGCTGCTGGTAAATATATGGGAGATCCATCATAACCCAGAGATATGGGCCGATCCGGAGGAATTTAAGCCCGAGAGATTTGAGAGCGTTGATGGGAAGAAGGATCTGGGCTTTAGGTTTTTCCCATTTGGGTCGGGGAGGCGGGCCTGTCCGGGTGAGAATTTGGGTATTTCGAATCTTGGGCTGGGCCTGGGCTCGTTGATCCAGTGCTTTGACTGGGAGAAGGTTGGGGAGATCGACATGACTGAAGGTGCTGGAACCACGACGCCCAAGGTTCAACCCTTGCTGGCTAAATGTAGCCCACGTCCTTTTATTCGTAATTTTATTATGGCTTGAGGTAGTTTAATATTTCCTTTTCGTTTCGTTCGTTCGTTTGTTCGTTTGTTTGTTTTTTAATTTAATCATTAGGTCGCATAATTATATTTATGTCTTTGCTTTGTACGAGGTTTGAACTTTAATGTATCGTCGTTTAAGAATTACCATTACGCCTATTTTTATTGTTTTTTCATTATTTCTAACATTTTTGTTTCTATTTATTTAAACACTTAAAACAATTATAACGTAGTGTGTGCTGGGCAAATGATCAATTGAGGCATAACTTAATGTAATAATAAAATTATTAGATAATTATAATTTCATGGGTGTCAATTCTGGATATTAGATCGTGACACAAACTTTGTATGGCATTTCCATTTTCTTGTAGAAAATTGGCATCGAGTGAGCTAACAAAAACAGCAAAAGACAGTTAAGAAAAGTGGAATGGGACACAAAGTGTGTGACTACACTTGGTCAGATATCCCATCACATTTCCCATTGTCTTCTTCTATTCGGATTTCTAATTGCAAACATCTTAATTTGGCCAACCTATGGGCTGGAAATTCCATTCACAAAACCCTTTTTTTTTTTTCTTTTCTTTTTGTTAAGAAATTTTTTATTTTTTTGATTTTATTATTTATTTGTATTCTACCCTATGAAGCACGTATGTGATGTGATGCTTGTGAAAATTTGGAGGGTTCTTGGTGGTGTTTTTGGAAATTTTGTTAAACATGTTAAAAAAACCTTACGGATAAAAAAAAAATAGAGATCGTGTGTGAAATCAATAAATATATTATAAGAACTTAAAACTTATTCAAAAGCAACCTAACCATAGGGACTTTGAACTAATTAAAAGAACTTAATTAGGCTTCTTTGGCACGCACTGATTGTCCAACACTAAACCCAATATTACTTAGGTTCTCTTGTGCAATAAGATATGCCTAAACAATCAATATATATTGTTTAGCCAATGACCTATGTACCTTATTGTATTTTATTTTTGAGAAATATCTTATTTGTCTACCAAAATAAGATTTATGAAAAAGAGACTAAGGTATTCTGGTGGGAGATGTTTAAGGTAATTATTATTTTGTGTCCATATTTGTTAGTATTTACCGTAAAAACACAATCATATGTTTGAGTTGAATTGTAATTAATGTTTTATTTTTGCAGGAGGTTTGTTATTGGGATCCGGCGGTGTATAYTGAGAAAGACATACGGGATGTATTTTTTCCGATGATCGGGGACCTTTACGGGAAGAAGTTTAACGAGTATAGGCAGCATATTGCCTCCCATGCTGGTGGTCGGCCGGAGTGCCTGACCGCGGAGGTCTATAGGTAAACGATTCTGTTATGTGTTTTTTTATTAAATTAGAATTTTTTATTTATAACATATGAATTATATCGTATCTTATATATCATCCATTTCAACTAGGGCTTGGAAGACTGAGTGGGATAAGCCCGAGAACAAGAAAAAATCCGAGCAGTGCAGCAAGAATAGGAAGAGCGAGCCTGCTGGATCGGGGACTGGGATGTCGAAGCACACGGGGGGTGCTAGATCTACCATCGACTATGCCTTAAATATAGTAAGTAACGGCTATTTATAATATAATAATATATTATTTATTTGTTTAATTTTAATGTTAATTATTTGAAAATTCTATTTGAATACAGGAGCGGGAGACGGGTTCGCCGGCTACGTGCTACGATCTTTTTAAACGTACGCAAGAAGAAAGACGGCGCGTGGATCGACACGAGATCTGCTAATATTAACGTTAGTCTCTTTTTTATTTTTAACTTATTCTTTGATTTTAACGTAAATTTTAATAACGAGTTGTATTTCAGGAGGAGTACGAGAGACATCTGACCCAGGAGCAGGAGCGTGCGTCTTCCCAGGAGGAGAGTAACGAGGTTGACCAGGACCAGGTTTTTCTCGGCGTCGCCGGTGTGAAGAAGGTACGGCTTTACGGCACCGACACGTATGGGAAGATAGTGGCTGCTGCGAAGGGTTTACTGAAGGGCGACTCTTCCACCTCCTCCTCATCCCAGGCTGATAGAAGACAGATCAGAGAGCTTGAGGCGCAGGTCGAGGCTCAGAGGGCGCAGCTTGAGGCGTTGCAGCAGCAGGCAGCCGAGGAAAGGCGACAGCGTGCGGAGGAGCACCGGCAGCAGGAGGAATTTCAGGCGCGGACGAACGCCCAGATGGCTGAGATGTACGCTCGTTTCCAGTAGCAGTTCCCCGCTCCCTATCATCAGCAGCAGCAGTTTCCCCCTCCCCATCCATAGAACACTTTTATGTAATAAACTTTGTTACTGTTTCGATCGAACGCATGTAATTCATAAATTTTCAAATATTTTTTTATTATAATTCATTTATTTCTTTGACTTTTCTTTAATTGCTTTTTTCAATTTTTTGGGAATTTTAATAATTAAACAAGAATTAAAATTAAAATTAAAAATTAAAAATTAATAAAAAAAATTAAAAAATTAAAAATATCGAGGGAAAGTTCCCTCGGAATTTTGAAAAACTCGAGGGAATGGGACTCCCTCGGAAATTGAAAAAATCCGAGGGAAATGTTCCCTCGGATTTCCGAGGGAATGGTTCCGAGGGAAACAATCCCTCGGAATTCTCTCGGTTTTGTAATTCCGAGGGATTTATTTCCCTCGGAACCGATTTTCGAGGAAGGTTTTTTCGAGGGAATTTTTCCCTCGGAATTTCCCTCGGTTTAACCAAAACCGAGGGATTTTTCTTAATTCCGAGGGAAAAATCCCTCGAAAATTTTGAGTTTTTTTGTAGTGTAGTATTCATGATTAAATCATGAGTACTTCCCATAATCAATATGCCATCCACGTAAAGACAAACTATTACAATAACATCACCCATCCCTTTAATGTAGACACACTTGTCACATTTGTTGATTTTGAAACTATTTGACAGCGGGCAACACTCTTGTTAGGCCGGACTAACGGATCATCCGTTAGACCAAAATCTCATATCAATACACTATAGTGCAAAAATTAATACATTATAATAAAAAACTAATAAATCATAGTATAAATACATCACAGTACAAAAAACGAATACATCATAGCACGGGTCAGAGATTTATGAAAAACTAATACTTTACAGTAAAAAACCAATATATCACAGTACAAAAATCAATACATTATAGTATCGGGTCAGATGGCCTAATGGGTCATGATCCGTTAATCTGGCCTAACACAAGTGTTTGCCTTTGACAACATAGTTCTGTCAAATTTTTTATGCCATTGTTTATGTGCTTGTTTCAGTCCATATAGTGACTTAACTAGTTTACACACCTTATTCTCTTGTCCGTGTGCAACAAACCCCTCAAGTTGTTCCATATAAATCTCCCCTTCAAGATACCCATTCAAGAAGGCCGTCTTTACATCCATCCGATGTATTTCAAGATTATGTAATGCAGCAATAGAAAAGAGTACACGTATAGACGTAATTCGCGAAACAGGAGAATATGTATCGAAAAAATCATATCCCTCTGTTTGTTTAAACACTTTAACTTCCAAAAGGACCTTAAAGTCATTGATAGATCCATCATCTTTGTACTTCCTTTTAAGAATTCACTTACAACCCAAAGGATTGCATCCCGGAGGGAGATCGACCAACTCCCACGTATTATTATACATAATGGATTCTATCTCACTATTATAGATTCTTTCCTCAGAGGAGCATTTGGAGTAGACAAAACTTCTTGAATATTTTTTGGTTCATTTTCTAACATGTAAATTAGAAAATCAGGACCAAAAGACTTGACTACTTTTGTTCTTTGACTGCGTCTTGGTTCTTCTTCCACAATTTGAGGTAAATCAGTCATTTCATAAGTTCTTTTCTTAGATACTTCTTTCCTTTCTTTGCAAGGAAATGTATTTTCAAAGAAAATCGCATTCATTGATTCAATGATCATCCTTTCATTGATATCAGAAATTTCTGACTTGTGCACCATAAACTGGTATGCGCTACTATTGTTCGCATAACCAATAAATATGCAATCAATAGTTTTTGGTCCAATCTTGACCCGTTTTGGCTTAGGTACCTCAACTTTAGCCAAACACCCACACACTTTTAAGTATTTATAGGTTGGTTTATGGCCTTTCCATAGTTCATATGGAGTTTTTTCTTTACCTTTATATGATATCTTATTAAGAATATAATTAGCTGATAATATAGTTTCACCCCACACATTTTGGGGTAATCCAGAACTTTGTAATAATGTATTCATCATCTTTTTGAGAGTACGATTCTTGCATTCAGCAACATCGTTAGATTGAGGTGAATACGGAGCTGTTGTTTGATGAATGATTCCATTTTCCTTACAAAAACCTTCGAATTGAGAAACATATTATCCACCTCTATCACTTCGAATCATTTTAACTTTCAAGTTAAGTTGATTTTCAACTTCATTCATATAAGTCTTAAAAGTTTCAAAAGCTTCATCTTTACTTTTTAAAAGATAAATGTAACAGTATCTTGTGCAATTGTCTATGAATGTAATAAAGTACTTTATTCCACCTCGAGTTTGCACAAACTTTAAATCACATAAATCAATATGAATTAACTCAAGTGGACTAATACATCTTGTCACCGAATGAAACGATGCCTTAGTCATTTTTGCTTCAACACAAATGTCACACTTGTCTTGAGAATTAATTTTAAAACTAGGTAACAATTCTTGATTCATCAGTTTTTTAATCGTGTTGAAGTTAATATGTCTTAATATATCATGCCATAAATTAGAGCATTCCAACAAGTAAGCAAATTAGAAACTTTATTCATCACATCTTGGCGAAAAACAGATATTACATTCATCTTAAAGAGACCATTATCAAGATAGCCCCGAGATAAGAATTTACCATTCTTGGTCATTACAAACTTATTCGCCCCAAATACTAGTTTAAATTCGATCTTACTTAATAAGGAGCCAAAGACAAAATTTCTACGAATATTTGGGACATGCAGCACATCCACAAGCATCAACTTATGTCCGGAAGTCATCTTGAGTACCACTTTGCCAATTCCTATCACTTTGGAAGTTGAAAAATTCCCCACGAGTAACTTTCTTCCACTGATTGGCGTACAAGAGGAAAACATCTCCTTATCAGCACAAATGTGACGAGTAGCTCCAGTATCTATCCACCATTCTCTTGGGTTATCAACCAAATTGGCTTCGAACACAACTACTGAAAGATCGAGCTCGAACAGGTCAATTGGAAGAGATTGTCTTCAGTCACATTAGCTTGGTCTTTATTACCATTTTTATAGCCCTTCTTTGGTTGACGGAAATCTTAGCCATATGGTTTGGTTTGCCACAGTTATAGCAATTTCCTTTGAACTTTTTGGCATTCCCCTACTTCTTGTTATTAGCAAGCCTCTTCCTTCTCTTGCAAGTGTTCGACTCGGCCAAACTTGCTCTTGCCTCCACTTCACTTTTGTTGGACTTTCCTTCAGCCTTATGATTATCTTTTTCGATACGAAGCCAAACTATCAAATCCTCAAGTCCCATTTCCTTTCGTTTGTGATTTAGATAGTTCTTAAAGTCTTTCCACATTGACGATAATTTCTCAATAATTGCAGCCACTCGGAATGGTTCATTTACTTGCAATCCTTCATCCAACAAGTCATGAAGGATGATTTGAATTTCTTGTACTTGGCTGATCACTGACTTGGTATCAACCATCTTGAAGTCAAGGGATTTTCCAACAAAAAGTTTCTTTATGCCGGCTGAAGGAAATGTATTCCGTGAGTTTTCCATTCCACTTGCTATGAATATATACACATTACATGCTTATCTTAAGCCACTAATTAAGGGAAAGTTATACACAAAATATACGCTAAGCTACAAGTTAGGAAAACCGATTATTTACATATATACTAAGTCAAGATATATCAATTCTAATATATCTTAACACACCCCCGTAGTCAAAGCGGGAGGAGGACGGACACTTAGACTATCTCTGAAATCTTCAAATAAAATTCGTGGTAGTCCTTTTGTAGAGATGTCCGCAATTTGGTGCCTAGATGGAACATGGAGGACACGCACTTCACCCCTAGCCACCTTTTCACGAACGAAAAGAATGTCCATCTCAATATGCTTGGTACGTTGATGCTGCACTGGATTACCCGAAAGATAAATAACACTCACATTATCACAATATACCAAGGTTGCCTTTTTAATCAGGCAATGTAACTCTAACAACAAATTACGAAGCCAACATGACTCCGAAACCACATTGGCCACACATCTGTACTCTGCTTCACAACTAGACTTGGAGAGAGTAGCTTGACATTTAGATGACCAAGATATCAAATTATCACCCAAAAACACACAATATCCAGATGTGGAACATCTCGTATCGGGACACCCACCCCAATCAGCATCTGTATATGATACAAGTGTAGAAATAGATGATGGATAAAGATGCAAACCATGCTCAAGAGTACCTTGTACATACCGAATGATGCATTTCAGATCAGCCATATGAGCTTCTTTCGGATCATGCATGTGTAAGCATACCTGTTGCACAACATAAGAAATATCCGGCCTTGTAAAAGTAAGATACTGTAGCGCCCCAGCAAGGCTACGATACAAGGTAGGATCTGCAAAAGGGGAGCCCGAAGCACTGACTTTTGGCTTTGCCTCAACAGGAGTGGCCGAAGACTTGCACGAGCTCATCCCGGCCCGTTCAATAATCTCCTCAGCATATTTACGTTGTGACAAAAATAATCCACCCTTATGCCTTGTCACAGCAATGCTAAGAAAATAATTTAGAAGACCCAAGTCCTTCATAGCAAATTCCTTGCTAAGAAGAGCAGTAATAGAACGCCTTAGAGCATTAGAGGAAGCTGTAAGAATAATGTCATCAACATATAGCAACAAATAATCCACATTCGAGCCATCATGGTAAATAAAGAGAGAATTGTCACTCTTGCTATTAGTAAAACCAATAGAAGTAACAAAATCAGCAAGTCGCTTATACCAAGCCCTGGGTGCCTGTTTAAGACCATATAATGATTTCCGCAGCAAACATACATAATCAGGATGAGTCTTATCACGGAAACCAAGAGGTTGATGCATATAGACAGTCTCATTAAGCTCACCATGCAAAAAAGCATTCTTAACATCAAGTTGATGAATTTGCCAAGCTTTGGATAATGCCAAGCTAAGCACAGTACGAATGGTAGCTGGTTTGACCACCGGACTAAAAGTCTCCCCACAATCAATGCCAACCTGTTGTGTTTTGCCATCACCTACAACACGGGCTTTATGCCTCTCAAAAGAACCGTCAGATATCACCTTATGAGTAAAAATCCACATAGAACGAATAACATTAATATCAGGTGGACGGGGCACCAACTCCCACGTCTTATTTTTAATAAGAGCATTAAATTCATCATCCATTGCCATTTTCCAATTCGGGTCACGAAGAGCAAAAATGGGGTTACGAGGGAGAGGGGATTTCGTAACATGAGAAACCATAGTGTTGAAATTTTTATATTTCGGATTTGGCTTAATAATCCCATTTTTGCTTCTCGTGATAATAGAAGAAGGAGGATTTGGAATTGGAGCATGAATCTGTGGGCTAGGGGGTGGATTAGCACTTGGGCTTGCTGTGTGGGTAGGCCGCGAGTGGGCCGTGGCTGATTGAACAGGCCCACGGTCCACCAATGGCCTATTCTGCCCAACAGTAGCGCACATGCTAGGAGGAGATTGTGGAGAAGAAGGTGGGCTGCGGTTTGGGCTTAGAGAAGGAGAAGGAATAAGCAGACCAGAAGATGGAGTATGAGTAGGAGGTGGGCTCGTGGGTGCAGCTGGCCCAGGTGACGTTTGGGCTAATGTAGTGGGATGCCCAAATGGTGGAGAAGAATGAAGTTGCATATGGTGAATGATAGAAGGATGGAGCCCCTCATCCAAGAAATCATAAGTGTGAGAAGTGGGTGTATGCAACTTAGAAAAAGGAAAAACCGATTCATCAAACACAACATGTCGGCTTATGAAAATCTTATGAGTAGATAAATCATAACACTTATAACCCCTATGATTAGGCGGAAACCCCAAGAAAACACAAGGTGTAGAACGAGCTTGATGTTTATTAATAGTAGTGGACGGAAATAGGGGGTAACACAAGCAACCAAAGACACGTAAATGAGAATAAGACGGCTTTCTTTGATATAGAACCTCTAGAGGAGACTTAGACTCTAGTAACTTACTTGGAATTATATTATGGAGGTAAGTGGCCATTTGTAATGCATGATGCCAAAAAGATGGTGGTAAGGAGGCATGTGCAAGAAGTGTGCGAATAATATTATTCAATGATCTTATTTTCCTCTCGGCCTTCCCATTTTGTGATGAAGTATGTGGACATGAAAGACGAAATGACATACCATTAGACTCACACATAGCCCAAAAAGGTCAGTTATCATACTCCCTCCCATTATCACATTGAAGAGTTTTAATAGGTCGTTCAAAATGGGTTCGAATTAATTCTTGAAATGCTAAGACTTTATCAAAAACATCCGATTTTTTAGCTAAGGGAAATGTCCACAAAAATTTCGAATAATCATCCAAAATAAGCATATAATAATGATGGCCCGATGAACTCAAAATGGGAGATGACCAAAGATCACTATGAACAATATCAAAAGGCATAGTAGTAGTAGAAATAGAAGAAACAAATGGCAATTTAACATGTTTTCCAAGTACACATGAATGACAAACACTAGAACTAGAGGAGTGAGTATATTCAATGCTTTTATTATTACTAAGAATCTTTAAAATAGAAGATCCCAGATGTCTAAAGGTTGATGGATAAGAACGTGAGAAGGTGGTAGTGAGTGGATAAAGGTCCCCTTGGCTATCACATCTCATTATGGGCATCCCCGTCCGATAATCCTTCACAGAAAAACCATAAGGGTCAAACTCAACAGACACACAGTTATCAGTGGTAAATCMACGAACAGAAATRAGATTTTTAATGAGTTTGGGYMCATGTAGGACATMAGAYAGAGACAAGGMAMGATTAGGGGYCGGCAAAGTAGTATTGCCACAACCACGAATTGGAATKGTATGACCACTACCAACAATAATACCATTATGATGATTGCTCAAATTAAAATAAGACGAGAGATTACCGTTGGTGGATGTCATATGAGAAGTAGCACCGGTATCCATGTACCACGACGGATCGGGCTGCTGCAGAGACATGGTGAGGAAAGCTGACTCCAAATCTGTTGGAACATAGGAAGCAGGCTGAGAAGATGCGGCATACGCCTGTTGTTGAGGCTGTGGATCAAGCAGGCCCTGCTGCTGCTGTCTCATGGGGCCTTGAGGCCTGGCCCAACCTTGGGTTGGATATGGGCATGGTGGAGCAGCCCATGGCCAACCCCAAGGTGGGTATTGCTGTTGCCAAGGGGGCATAGCCCACTGTTGCTGCTGCTGCTGTGCTGGGCCACGGCCACCAGCACCCTGACCACCACCGCCGGCTGTTTCAGCCCAAAAAGTGAACTACCTGAATAACACTTGAAAGCCCAAGAGCTTCCTGAACCTACACCACAAAAACAGATTAGAAAGGACCACCGGTGGTTTTCCGATGGAAACCTCTCCGATGCTTAAGTCAGTAAGCGTTTGAGGTATTTTCCAGAAAGAAAGCAGGAATGCCCAAGAGAATGACATACCTCTCTCAGCCTTGGGGCTGAGGTATTTATAGTTTTTATCCAGTGGGGACCTTTTCCGGGATCTCGGAAACAAAGTTCGCGAATCAAGGGCCGTTGAAACAACAAACTCTGACAAGTGGTCCCACTTGTCCCCCGCGGGGGTCAAGAGATCAGGTCTCTCTTAGTCCTGCTATCCTTCTTACTGGCAAGCCTACCTGCGCGGGGGGTCAAGAGGCCAGGTCTCCCCTGGTCCTGCTCTCCTTTCCACTGGTAAGCCTGCCTTTATATTGCCAAGGTTTATTTCACAGGAGGTCTTCTATCAGCTCAGGGCAACTCCTGGGCTGGGATGACGCTGCTCAGCTCTTACTAACCTCAGGACAACCCATGGGTTGGGATTCAGGTCTTACTGCTCAGCTCTTACTAACCTCAGGACAACCCCTGGGTTAGGATCCAGGTCTTACTGCTCAGCTCTTACTAACCTCCGGACATACCCTGAGTTGGGATCCAGGTCTTACTGCTCAGCTCTTACTAACCTCAGGACAACCCCTGGGTTGGGATTCAGGTCTTACTGCTCAGCTCTTTGGTCACCTAGATCCAGGTCTACCCCAATCCGGGTCTGACCTATTCATGCCACATCAACTCCTCCCCCCAGTAAGGTTGGGGTAGATCTGTAAAACGTCTGAGCTCTTTTTCCGGGTGCAATTAGGGTTTCGCACATCTTTCCAATTTTAGCAAGATCAGGTCAGGTCTTCCCTAGGGCCGAGCTGGTTAGGCCTCCTGGTCCTTTTCCCAGTCACGCCGGATCAGGTCTACCCCAATCCAGGTCTGACTATTCATGCCACATCACCGGCGCCACCAGAACCCTGACCACCACCGGACCCAGAACCTCGACCACCGCCGTTGTTACCTTTCCGGTTGTGATTTTTTTTTTCTTCTGATTTTTGCCCTTTCCATGATTGTTACTCGAGCCATCCGAACCCAAGTCACCGTCTCGTGTACTCGCCACCATAAGAAGATGAGGCTGCTTGTTTTGCCAAGCCCGCTTCCTCCAAAGTAAGCATCGATCAGGCTTGGTAAAACTGAGGGAGAGGGTTGCCCCTACATTGGCCAGTTGATCAGAGAGGCTCTTAAGCCTTTGACAATATGCCGAAGCATTAGGAAAGTCCTCCATTTGAGTGCTAGAAAACTCATGTTCAAGAGCCACGGCATGAGAGTTTTGATTGTCCTGGAATACGTCACAGAGTCGATTCCAAGCCTCCATAGCCGTGGAGTCAGGCTCTATGATAGTATTCAAAAGATCATGGGAAATGGTGGAATAAATCCACCCAAGGAATGCGGCATCGATGGTCGCCCATTGCTCTTTCTCCTCATCAGTCGAAGGTGCGAGAACCCTCTTTTTAGGAGCAATGATGTGATGTAGAACCCGGTGAGAACGAGCGTGGACTTTGAATAACTTCGCCCATGTGGAGTATAGCGCAGTCTCCATCTCAAGAGTGATGGGGATTCTGCTTTTGATGTTTGTAACAGTCATGGCAGGGTGAATTTTGTTGTCTGACATGGCTGCTGAAAACAGAGGGAAGAAGAAAAAAGAGGGAAGAAGAAGAAGAGAAGGGCGGAAAAGCTAGGGTGCAGCGGAAAATTAACCTTAGTCTACTGATACCATGAAGGAAATGTATTCCGTGAGTTTTCCATTCCACTTGCTATGAATATATACACATTACATGCTTATCTTAAGCCACTAAATAAGGGAAAGCTATACACAAAATATATGCTAAGCTACAAGTTAGGAAAACTGATTATTTACATATATACTAAGTCAAAGATATATTAATTCTAGTATATCTTAACACCGGCATCTTCTTTCGTGTACTTCTTCTCGTCTTGATTGAACTGTACACATTATATAATGTGTCGTCCAATCTATTTAGTAGATAGTTCCTACACAGATAGTCACTGTGATGCCAATGTTTTAAAAACCGGATCGGTGAACGAAACGGTCTCCCCACCGGTTCAAGGTTCAACCGGTCGGACCGGTTCAATCGCCGGTCCAACCGGTATTAATAAAAACATAATATTCTTAATTATATAGTATGAAATATTATGTAATGTACTAATATAAATATTGATTTGATTCGTATTTGAAAAAAGTAATTAATTTATTATATAAACATACTTAAATTATTTATATTCTATTAAACACATTAATATAATTTTTTGTTATGTGATATATTAGTCATAGACCACTATCTTAATTATTAGTCTAGATTATTAAGAGAGATAAAAATACAAAAATAGAATTGACCGAAAATAATTTTTTTTTCATATCACTTAATTGAGTTCCATGTATCATTAATATAATTATGCCAATTTAGTTGAATAAGACACATTATTTTGCACATAAAAAACAGTTTAACCGGTTCAACCGATTTTTTTATCGGTTTTCAACGATTTAACCAGTTTTGATCGGTTTTTAACCGGTTTAACCGCTAAAATGGTTTTATAGGTGTGATCGGACCGAATCAATGGCCGGTTCCTGGTTTAACCAGTTGAACCGGCCGATCTAGTCCGGTTTTTAAATCATTGTGTGATGCCACACATCCACAACACCACGCCTCTGGGTGTCAGTGTGTTCTTCGTAAACAGTTAGGGGATCTTCCGTCAAAAAACGAGATAAACTGAGAGTAGTGAGATAAAAGTACATTTTTTGTTGCCATCTTTTGAAGTCGGTGTCGTTGAACTTGGACGGTCTTTCGCCTTGAACGGGAGCCGGAGTCACAAAAGTGCTTGGAGTTGCCATTTCGTATGAAAACGAAATATTCGTCTTAGATTGCTATTAAAATGGATAAGGTTTTCAAAAGAAATGCAAGAAAAAAATAACAATAATAATAAATACAAAGTTTGAAATCGAGTCGAATGTTGGACACTCTCTCCTAAGACGAATATTGCCCCGCTACGGTGCTCACAGTTTTCAAAATGAAAGCATCGTAAACCTCATGCCTCATTCTAAAACGATTTCTGATTCCAACTAAGAAACACTTCAATAATTAGAATTCTCAACGAATAGAAGAACTGTATTTGGAACAATTAAGTTTTGAAAGAAATAATCAGACTATATACTTTGTGTGCTAAACTGTATATGAGAAAATGAATTGAACGAATTGATCACAGACATGTGGGCTATTTATTGAGGCCGTAAGATTGTGTTTGAACGGATACAACTTTCATTGGACTTTTAGATAAATAGACATCAAATTTTGCATAGGGTTGTACATCAATGGATATGTCTTTTGAACATCCTTGCCTCTGTTCAATATATCCGCGTGAATAGACATCAAATCTTGCATTATGTCTTTTGAACAGACTGTCGTCTGTTCAAGATATCCTCTACTACTGAATATCTATCTATCTATCTATCTATCTATATATATATATATATATATATATATATATATATATATATATATATATATATATATATTTTGAATGCAGAGATTTTTGTGTAGAAAATCAGAACAGTTCTCAATTGAGTCTAATAGCACAAGGTTTAACGTTAGAAAATTAATTTCTCATTCACAACAAATTTATTTTGAGAAATTTATATTTTACAAAAAAAATATATATATTACTTATATATTTGATCAACATCAAATTTCTTAAACCAAATTTCCTACATTATAAATGGACCAGTTCTAAACTTTTGGGCATTGATGTACAAAATTGTTACAATATATGAGTTCTACTTACCGTTAATAAAATTTCTATATAAAGATTGCAAAATTTTAATGCCGTTTTCAAGTTCTAATGACTTGTTTGGGATGGCACCAAACAGTAAGAGGAGATCGGACAAAAATATTTATTTTTGGAGGTGCTTTGTGTAAAATAATTTAAAAAATAAATTCAAGAAAATTGAATACTTTAATGGACAAATAATTTTTTCCATTTAATTTATTATGTCCATCATAATAGATAAAAGAAAATACTATTTCACAACATAAAGCTCATATAAATATCTAATGACTTGCCATAACTCAATTTGTAATGAATTAACGGATTACATTCATAATGGAATTAAACAAACATTATATGATAAATAAGTAGACCAGTTTGAAATTAATTAACATATTACCTTTTCACTGGCATAAATTTTTGTATGCACATATTCAGCTGTTTAAGTAATGACAAATTAACTTGTTGAAATGTAGTTACTTTTAGGGGAAAAACTCTTTCTTACTTTATCGCGATTTTATAGTTTGTTACCTAATATTTTTTGTTATTATTATTATTAACAATTCAAAGTTTACGAGTTTTGCTTTTTGCAACTTTTGTCTATTTTTCATTAAAAATATAGTGGGATCGAAGCACCTAAATCTCATGTCTCATCACCAATTATTATTTTGAGCAATATTTTCATTTTTTTTTTAGAATGAGACATGAGGTTTACGATGCTTCGATCCGATCATTTTTTGAATGAAAAATAGTCAGAAATTTACAAAGAGCAAAACACGCATATTTTGGGTTGTTAATAACAGCAAAATAAAATTAATTGACAAATTATAAAAACGTGACAAGTGCAAGTCGAAAAAAAAAAAAATTCCTATACTTTTTCCCCAATCTAACTTGGAAACTTTTAAGTTACATCAAGATAGAAATGTAGTTAAGAGATTATGGTTAAGTCATAAACGAATTTGGTATTGACCAGTGTAGCCAAAAAACATTTAATGCTTTATAGCTAAATTATGAATTGTGCTCGGTCATGATTCATGAAAGTTGGATGAATGGGAAATTGTGGTTATGCGAAATTAATGTTTATGAGATTTGATAAGACAATCGATAAGACTGCTCATTAATTGAAAATTTCTTATATGTAATATTAAATTAAGTGTACCCTTTACTTGTCTTATTCTTGCTATAAATATATTGAATTAAATGTTATGTTCTTCCCTTAAGCTCTTGGTGGAGTGTAATAATGTAAAAAGTAGAGGTTGTTATTCATGTAAAACGTGTGTTCTATGCCTCACAACTGAAAGTACTAAAAAAGGTAAGTAAAAAATAGGGTAAAAACAACTCGATTCCTCAATGATTATTTTATTTTAATTCTTTTTGGGTAAATTTACGGAAGTATTTGTGTTAGGTCTGATTAACGAGTCATGACCCGTTAGGCAATCTGATCCGATACTATAATATATTAATTTTTGTACTGTGATATATTGATTTTTGTTGTGTAAAGTATTGATTTTTCATAAATTCATAAATCTCTAATCGTGCTATTATGTATTGGTTTTTGTACTGTAATGATTTTGTACTATGATGTATTATTATTATAATGTATGATTTTTGCACTATAATGTATTGATGTGAAATTTTGGCCTAACAAATGATTCGTTAGTTCGGCCTAACAAGAGTGTTGCCCTTAAATTAATAGCTCCCAGGGGCGGATCTACATACTTATTTGGGGGCCATGGCCTCCCCAAAAATTTTCAAAATCCTTACTACCTTATGTGATTATTTGATTTAATTTGTATAATTATAAGCGGTCTCCCCAAATTTATATCCACTTAAGTTGGTCTAATGGTTGGTGTCTCCCTTTGAAATAGTTTGGTTCAAACCCCACCACCCTTAATTCTTAAGCCTTTTTCTCATTATTTTGTTTTGTTTTGCCAAAACTTGTCACAATTCCTTATTTTTTAAGCCTTTTTCTCTTTCTTTTTATTATTTCTTAATCATTTTTCTCTTTATATTGTTTTGTTTTGCCAAAATTTGTCACAATTCAAATCACATAGTCCATTCTTTTTCTCTTTCCTTTTATTTTTTAATAAAAATATTGATCCCTGTAAATAGCCTCTTATTTCTTAATTCTTTTATTCTTCCTTTGTTTTAATAAAGAAAATCTCGATCCCTATGGATAGTCATTTTTTCTTTACCTTTATTTTTTATTAAAAAAAAATTGACCCCAATATCCCATATTTCCTTTTATATTATTACAAAAAAATACATAAAAACCTGAATCCGCCCTGATAGTTGCTATTTTGAAATAATTTCGGAGTTGTTTTAGTCATGAAATCCGCCCCACAAATCCAAATACAACGTAAACTAATTTCCCAAAGTAAAAAATAAAATAATTTAAATTAAACCCAAAAGCAAAATGAAAAGAACATGAAGATTAACCTAGCTCGTGGAGCTGGTAACATGATCATTTGTAGGTAAGAAAAATTCAACACACAACTATTCTTTTGAAGATGGTAAAACTTGTGTCATGCAATAAATATGAGCAACCAAAAAAAAGAAAAAAAAAATAGAGTACCAACCAGCTTAGACCTCGCAAACTCATCTGCCATATTTGATCAAAGAAGGTTATATTCATTGTCACACTTGTTCACTCAAAAAAGACTATTGCCAGCGTTTTTTTGGGTGGACCAATCAAGTCAATGAATCTAACCCCAAAAACAAAACTGATGAAAAATATATATGGATCAATCAATTGTTACTTTTGGTCCACTGAATATGTTATCCAAAATACAGAAAAAAGTATCAGTGTCAATCATTTTCTAGTGTTTATGTAAGGGTCCCTAATACATTCTTGACAATGACTGCATTGATTATAGCAACATTAGCCTACCTAACAAACTCTTGTCCTTGAAAAAAAAAGGTGACACTATTTTCACACACTTTATTAATAAGTGCACAAATCCAGTAAAATTATAATAATATGGTAATTTGAAAAGATTAAATAACTTACTTGCAAATATTAAAATATACACACTTTTTCTCTAAGTTCATAGGCCCCTTAAAATTGAAACTTATAATCTTATTCACATAACTCACTCTTTTTTTTCTCATGTATTTCCACAAATTATTACATCACAAAGAATTTATTGGAATGCATAACATAACTATTATACAATATTAAGTTTTAAATCTATGTGTTTCAATTCTTACACATTTATTATAAAATTTTGAAACGTATATTATACAAAAATTCTATTTGACACGAATAATCATGTCCAATATAAAATATCATAATGGTATATGCAAAAATCACGTATTACACGGTTGTCATATTGAAAAGTATCGTAATTGTATCTATTAAAACATAACCTCATATTATAACGAAAATAAGCACGATTAGTACACGATCACAATCATGTCAAAGACTGATACCACAATGTCTTGCCAATGTGTTGCCTTATGTTTGTTTGTGTAAATGACTGTAGATGGGTGTTTTTAGTTATTAGAGGGGTGATATCAAGTAAAATTAATAACAAGAAAAAAAAATGAGTGTGTGAACTTATGAAGTGTGTACACTTAGTAATAAAATATGTGAGAATAGCTTCACCAATTTTTCAATTTTTTTGTTTGTTTTTTCTCTGCCTAATTTTACAAGCAGCATCTGTTTATTTTCCCTATAATAATAAAGAGTTGATCTTCTATGAGATCGGTACTTTGTGGTCTCACATTTGGACTGCATAATAATTCATATGTCAACCATATTTAATTATTATTTTTTAATTTTTTATTAAGTTAATTCTAATCATTATTTTAATATTTAAATCCATTCGTATTCTACAACAAAATTCGTCATTTCTTAACAAAATATTGAAACGGTATCCTCTCTTTTCTGTTTACGGTCAACCCCCCTACTATCATTGAGATTACAATTATGCCCCTAATGAATATTTTATGACCAAAATGTTAAAGTGCAAATACGAAAATATCCTTGACACTTCCATAAAATTCTTTAAAAGTGTACCCTTGCTACTTTTATCTAAGTACTATGTTCATACTAGCACTATCAAAATGATCCAAATCTCGTGGTCTAGCCTATCAGTCCGCATATACAGACGAATGTGGACCTCTGCTCCGTAGGCTCATTTAACTGCGGACTTATTTGACCTACTCCATTAAAACCACTTGTAATTGTTGGTTGTAGTGGGCTGGTTCGTGGACTTTTTAATTTAAAAAATATATATATATATTCTTATTATTTATTAATATAATAACATTAAAAAGACTTGGACATCAAAATAAAAAAGGGATGTTCCTAGCCCTAATTCTAATCACATTCTTTCCAGGCTCCAATTTCATTTTATTTTTCACTCTCTAGTGCCACATGTCCGTCACCAATCCACCAACCAACCACATCATCGTCCAGTATTCCAGTTCGGCTAGCTGTAGCACACACGCAGTCGAGTCGCAATTGAAAGTTTGAAACAATAACCATCTCGGTGAACCACTCACACATCCTACCCTTAATTCTAAATCTCAATTCATTTTAGAATCCAATTTCAGTTTCTTTCTTCCTCTCTAGCACCCAAGTCCATCACCAATCCACCAGCCATGCCACCCATACAATATCAATCGCAATTCAAAGTTTGAAATTGTGATCCTCTCGGTGCATTGCTCACGCATCCTCTCGATCTGACTTTGATGATGTTTGTGTAAATATATGGAGATTGACACAATTGACCACATGCAATTTATTGATTGTGTTCTGATGCATTGCACCAACAGGATTGCCATTTACTTTCCTTATATGAATTCTTAAGTTATCTTCATTTGACATGTTAAAAGATGTTTGATTGGCAGTAATTTGAATGAAGATTCATTGTAAATATATGAAGATCGGCATGATTGATCACAAACAAAGTTATCGATTGTGTCTTCATGCATTGTACTAACAACTTATTTTTCTTATATATTCTAATTGTACTAATACCCTGCTTTATCGGGATTGTGCTACTTGATTTGATGTGTATTTTAGGTTGAAATATATTTATTGATACTAACTGAAGTATCAAATTGTCAAGATCTCTAGTAAAGAATGAAAGTTATGAAGGAGGACGTGGCGTTGTTGGATGCTTTTGATTATTATAAAAAGCTACGTTGGAGATTCCGCGGAAGGCAATTCTATCGAGCCCCTTTTCTCCTCGACCTACAGAGAAAAAATATAAGAATTGAAACAATCGAGCAAGCTCAAATTACCGTAACATGTGTTCCAATTTATGGCCTTGCACCATCTAATAGACCACGGACTAAACTGCCACTGCCTGAAAGGACGATAAGGAGTTGGTAAGCACATTGACTTGAGTTCTCCTCCATTAGTCAGCCACTATAACAAGTAAGAGAACCTACAATTAGGGGTGAGCAAAAAACTGAAAAACTAAAATAATCCACCGAACCGAACCAAATTTTTCGGTTCAGTGCGGTTTTATGTAAATTCGGTTCGGTTTGGGAATTCCAAAAAATTGGTTAATTCAGTTCGGTTTATAAATAAATTTCGATTCGGTTTTAACCGAAACATAACTAAAATATAAAAAAAAAAATAATTTTTATATTATTTATTGTTATTTTTTATTAATTCGATTCGGTTAATTTGGTTTTAAACATATTTCCGGTTTAGTTCATTTTACAATTTTATAAATATTTTGGTTTTTAGTTTTTTTGGTTCGATTTTTTTTTTTTGGTTTTAGATCTAATTTTGGTTCGGTTCGGTTTGAAATTTTATACAAAATTCAGTTTTGGTTATTTCGGTTCGGTTCGATTTTTGGCCGAACCGACCAAATGCTCACCCTACCTATAATGAATGAATTTAATGAAACTAGTAGTGGTCCTCATTGTAGATATTTAGAACGACGTGAATGAGACTAAGACTTGTGTTCGATTTAGCAGGTCGGAGAAGGTTAACTTCAGGAATGCTTGCTTGATAACACAAACTGCGAGTTCCAGATTTGAGTTCTCAATCATAATGCAAGACTAGAGTGGACATGACTTCTTCTATTCCAAGGCTAGAAGACCACTGAAAGACACCCAGGACTAGAGCATGTCGTGAAACCTCTTTCAAAGATCCCAATACCGACAACTGCTCCAAAAAAGAAAAGAAAAATGTTTCATGGGCAAACAACCAAAGGTGTTAAAGTCTTTCTTGCTATGAGGCTAGGTACGACTGGCTTTCTGCCTATCCTTTTTGATTTAAAGAGAGAAGTGCGAATGAGTCAAAGTCTGCTACTAGGAAAAAAAGATTCAGTTTTAATCTTTGTGTTGGTATATTCCGTTTATTAGAATCTAGATGGAGTTTCTCTTTATTGAATACAGAAAAAGAAGACCATCCCCTGATGAAGGAAGGAATTAATCAAGAAAGTTAGAAAAGAAGCTCAAGTAAACTATTTAAGGAACGATATTTGAGTATGCTTTCCTTACAAATGCATTAACCCTCCAATCCTTTAAATAGTCTTTATTCGTGTATTATTTAGACACACTTTGAGAGAGAAAAACATAAATAGAGTTCGTATCCCTTGTATGTAGTTGTATTATATTTTTGTGTGAGTCTCACTGGTGAGTATTTTGTGATGAGCTTAATCAAGTCAATGAGAGGCAATGTTCGAGCAACAAACTCGTAGATTATCTTTACCCAATGGAAGGTTGGACTTGGCTCTTAAAGATAGTTTGAGGCACTGCTACTTTTGGTGACGGAAGGTCATCGATGAGTAATTAGAAGGAGTTCAAGGTGCTCGTGAAGACGATGGGAGATTACCAAATAATTAGTTGAGATAGGTGATACAAGTTTGTCTTACATATGAGGGAGTGCTTAATTCAACTTGTATATTACAAGAGAATACACTATATTTCAATAAAAAAAGGTTTGAGAGGAAATATAGATTTCTTCCTCGTAAAAGTTTATTTTTGCGAGTTGTTTAATTATATATTACTGTATAGTTTTAATTATTCGTACAATAACACATAATGCAATGTTTATTTTTACAAACAGTTTGTAATAGTTCATAGAGTGCACACGAGCACGCATTCTAATCTTACAATTGGTTTCAATTTTCACAAATCTTCACTCTTCCGATCTTCTCAAGTCCTTTAAACTATAATAGTGAATCTTTTTTCAGTTATCTGATCTTGATTTAGTAAAAAGGTTTGAACAATGCATGTGCTCCAAAAATTGTAGGAATAATTAAATAGAGTTCTTGTTTTGCCTTTTAACTGGACTTCTTAAGTTCTTGCTTTGCCTTTTGAATCAAACTTTTTGCACTTACTTTTTTTTAGAAAATTTTGTCCTCAAGAGAATGGAGAGATTGTAAGTGGAAAGCTTGACTCGTGTCGAGTTTCTCGAGGAATGGCAATCGGAATCAAAATGTTCATTTTAACACAATTTAACTAAACACGCGATCAATGAGTGTTGGTTTTGATTTTATAAAACAAGAAAAAAGTAACTAAAACGACTTTACTATAAATGTAACAATCTATCAACACATTAACAAAAATCATGAAAGGTCTATTAGCATGAGAATTGGATACTACAAGGAACAAAAATAAAACATGTAGAGAAACCGAAAGTGTTCGATAATCAAATCAAAACCAAATAGGAATTATCAAGTCAACTATATTCTAACTACACCAAAAGAATAACAATCTTGATTTGAAAGCATGAAGATGACTATGGAACCCAATAGCCCTTCATTAAAAAACTCAACACCAAACTCAATAATTAAACCAAAATCCATACACAAGAAACCAACAAATTCAGGCAATTATTGAAAACCAAAAGAAATATGCAAGGAGTCGAGAGTTGGAATCACCCAAACAAATTCTTAAAATCTTTAACACCAAAAGAGGATGAGAAATCCCACGCGAGCTAGTTTCTCATAATTCGAATTATCGTCGTCTTAAAGTCAAGAAAGCAATCTAGGTTTCTTCTAAATTATCAATTGAGAAAAGGGGATGAACAAGATAGGTGAAGGTAAGCTTTAGTTCAGAATTAGGCAAGTGTGTAAGTCTATTCGCAGTTAAAAAATGTTGTCTCTTATATAGTGTGAGTTGAGGAGGGCACCATGGTAAATTTAACCAAAAATGACCGACTATCGATCGATCGACGGTATCCCTATCGTCGATCATGTGTCAATCGAAGGTGGTGGTCGAAGGTGAGGAACAGTGGCGTGTCAATCTCCATGATGACTCGTGTCGATCGACGATGGCATGGAGTCCTGAATAGGTCGATCGACTCTTCCTGTCAAAGCGGGAGGCTGGCGCACATTGATGTCACATCAAAGTGGCACGTTGATTGATGGTTGTAGGTATTCCTCGGTAAGTCGATTGACTTACGCTGTCAATGAAGCCGGGAGATGCGAGTCGGTGATGCGTCGATTGCGTGTCGATCAACGAGTATGTTTCACAAACCTGTGTCATGTTTTTGCCAATTTGATTTGATCGTGACTCTTCGGAACGCGCTTGGCTCCACTTGAATGACTAGAAAGACTAGGAAGAAAAACTAACATAAATATTTACAATAGATACGAGAATAAGTATTAAAATGATAAAAAGTCGACACAAGCTATGTAAAAGCCAAAAGAAAGAAAAACAAAACACGACCCAAAATACAACATACAAAATAAGACACAAAAATAAACAAAACAAACACACAAATATGAATAAATCAACAACCTCACACTTAGATTTTTGCTTGTCCTCAAGCAAAACCGAGCCTAAATACAGACAAGAAAAATCTAATCCCCCGATGAGCCTAACACTAATGCACACAAATAAATAGTAAAATAAAGCATTTAGTCACTCAAAACCGGACGTCTATGAAATTTCAAGATAAGATATTTAGATCCTAATCCGTACGACTAATACGATGAGTTGCCCTTCATGTAAGTCTCTCGTCCATTCACCGACCAAGGTCTATCCATGCTCAAAACAATATATTGGCACTCTAGTAGCCCCTCCACCTATACACCTCTTTACAAAATATTCTAAAAATTAAAGGTAAAAACTCCGTACAAGGGTTGCATGAATTATTATATACGTAACGCTTTGTACAAGGATTTCTCTTATTGTACTTTATTTTTATTTTTTTAATAGTTTTTTTTAAGTACCCATAAAGGTGAGGTACTAGATGAACACGATATTTACATCCAAAAAATGAGAGTCTCATTGACTTTGATCACTTGTTGCAATATTTTTACTAATTAAAACTCACAACATTATTTGATAAAAACGTGGAGCCTTTGACGTCTCCAAGAAGAGAATGAAAAATTTATAAATAATCCTGTAGAGGGAAACCGAGAACAAGGCTAGTAAAAAGTATTCAATTTAAAAAAAAAAATACATAGATAGATTGAGACTAATGCACTTACGTAAGGTTCATACACTTCATGCCCCACAAAGTGCCGAATAAAAGTCTAAACAACCTATCTAAAACAAAAAAACTGCGTCTTCGCCAGGGTTCCTAGCAATGTCAACACATCACGACTCAATCATTATCACGTGCAAGAAAGTATAAGAATATCCTAAAAATAGATATATGATTGGGTTCAAATGAGAACCCCGTCATTATATGTGAACCTAGGAACTAATCCTGACCTTAGATCTAATATTGCACAGTGCAATTATATGTCCAGGTTCATTGTGCTTTTTACACAGTACTGTAGTGTTAAAATTAGTCCAGTTTTCTTAATTTAATTATATATATATATATATATATATATATATATATATATATATATATATATATATATTTTACGTTTTAAAACATGCAATATGTATCTTAAATTGTAGATCTTAAGAATGTGATTAATTTGATATATATTTC